>CM056945.1:18641955-18801955 GCA_029856935.1 Cyclocarya paliurus | reverse complement strand
TTTCAAGCAAAAGGATTTCTTGAAAACCAGTGTCTGTTTTCAGGTCAACAATGGGTTGAGTATTAAAGTTTGGACTAATCCCTGAATTCCTACTCTTCCATCCTTTCAAACCAATCCAAAATCAAATTCCATTCACCAGGATCCTAACCTCCTTACTGTTTCTGAACTTACAATGGAGGAACCAAGAAGATGGAATACAATCCTTCTTCCAACCCTCTTTCATCAAGATAATGTGAATGAGATCAGGAAAATTTCTCTTGCCCAATTTGACTATCATCACCAAACAAATAGGATCAGATGGACACGCTATAATTCTGAAAATTTCTCTATTAAATCAACATATGCAGCCCTATCCATGAATCAAGTCCACACTAACTCTAGTGCCATTTCATTAACTGGAAAAAACTTTAAAAAATTTGAATCCAAGGTAGACTCAAGTTCTTTTGTTGGAAAATTATTCACAACATCATTCCCACCAAGAAGAACCTGAAGAGGTATATCCCCTTGAATGAAGAGGACACTAAATGCCCTATATGCAAAACTGAGGAAGAATCTTAAAGCCATCTTTTCTTCATATGCCCCCCCCCCCTTTCAAGAATACTTGGAGACAATCCCCTTGGCCTATTGATACCACTAACTTTGCAAGCAAGGGCATAAAAGTCTGGCTAGAATGTATAATCACCCCATCGAGGAGACTGAATATCCCTACCAATTATGAACATCCTTTCCAAATTTTTGCTATCATAGCCATGGACAACATATGGTTCCTTAGAAATAAGATAGTCCATGAAGACACCTAACTTTGTGTTAGCAGTTTTGTTAATGGCACTATCAAAACTTTCAATGAACATTGTTATGCATAGGGTACTAAACAGGTGAATGAAAGCCACCAATGGAGAGCACTACCTAGAGATCACTATGCCATAACCTTTCATGTGGCTTTCAAAAAATCTGGTAGTACAGTAGTTGCCATCTATAGAACAGAAGAAGGCACACCAGTCTTTGTATAGACAACATTCATTCCTAGCCAAGACCTTAATCAAGGAGAAGCCACAACACTACTTATAGGAGTCAAGGAAGCAATGGAAAGAAACATTGGAAAGATTGTAATTGCAGGGAACTTGCTAATCACCATACAAGTAGTGAATGATCTAGAGACCATAGCAATCTAGACTATACAACCTTTAATTCAAGACATAAGGCAACTCTTAAGCAAATTTTAAATCTGGCAAGTTAGGAAAATTCATCAAGATACGAATCAATGTGCGCATTCAATTACATAATGGGTAGCCTCCAATAATCTTTATGGAAGCATACCCCCATTTCTATTATCTCATGCCTCCTATATTTTTATAGTGGCAAAGACCCATCAGTCTCTAATGTTTTGTAATATTGTATTTAGGTTGAACTACTTTGTACTCAGTTTTTTAAGGTAATGAAGTTCTATTGCAGGAAAAAAAAAAAAAGGTGCAGGTGCTGGTTGGCGAACAAAAAGTAAAATTAAAAATTAAAAAAAAATCAAATATAAAAAAAAGTAGTAAATAAATAGTAAGAAATTAGTAACTATATCAAAATATACTCTACACAACACTAAACAACTAGGAGTGCAAGGTATGAGACACCTAGCAAACGTAGGATAACAACTCTCACATAGTCCAAAGAGACAGTTACCTATTGCACAAAACGCCCATCCATACCGAACCGAGCAGTCGGATAAAACAAGGAAAACTAATAAAGTCAAAATGTCTACCTTATAGACTGCGTTTGTATGTGCTCCAAATACTACGTCCATAGCTTTGCATTACTTTATATAAAAGTGACTACCAGATTGCGTTATGTTCAATGAGCTAGCAGACATATATGATTGAAAACTAGACTCTCATAAGCTTGTGCCAAGTGTAGGACTCACCTTTTCCCCACTTCATCCAATATTAATTGCCGATTATTCTTACAATTGAATAATATTACTCTACTCATAATAACTATTATATTTGGATGATTTGTCTCATAAATATAAATATTAAAATTTACTTCTTTTATGAATTTAAAATTTTAAAATTAATAATAATTTTAGAAATCTTGAATTTTAATTTGACTCTGTATTTTATTTATTTAATTAAATATTAGGACTTATTAACCGATACCTCATGTTTCTTTTGATCTATGTGTCATTTTGAGCCGACCTTTAGGTGAACCTTATATAAACTAGTAAATTGTGAAAATCGAGAAAAATTCTCAATAGTGAAAACCCATTAATTCGAGATTTGAAATTCTTGAATAAAAATTTATTTATATTAATTATTATTTACTCTTACATTTTTTTTTTGAAAGAAGCGGATCACCCTTCATTAAAAAATGACATACAATTCGGACTTGAAAACAAGTCAATTACAAACATTTAATAGCTCTCCAGAATACATACGTGTCTGACAGGGTCTAGTCTAGATGGCACATCTCTAAAGACCTAAGTCTTAGAGATATACCACCTCTGTACACGACAGAGGTTAAAAAGCCCCCATATCCCAACAAAGCAGGGTAAGGTTCTCCAAACCCCACCATCCGACAGCGCGGAGGGGGGACTTCTTTTTGGATTTTTATTAATATAAAAACAACATTACATAAATGAAATTACAAACAAACAGGGTTACAAAACACTACAATGACACAAGTACTACACAAACAACCACTGCAAAAACAGTACACAAAAAAAGGTTGCTGTAGCGCGTGTAGCCCACGCGCCAAACTGGGCGGGAACCGGGAACCGATCTTGGAAGTACTGGACTCGCTGATTCCAGAAAAGCCGCGCGTGACGGCGTCAGAGGGGTTTTCGGTGGCGCGTGCAGGCCACGCGCCCGAGAGCTCCGGAAGTTTCGACCCGCGCGTGTGGGCCACTCGCCGCTCCGTTTGATGCCGCGATCGGTGGTTTAGAAGATCGGCAGCTGGGGGACACCATGGCGTGGCGCGTTCTGGCCTGAGCTCGCCGGAAAGTCTTAGATCGGGAGTTCATCGTAAGAGACCTAAAAAAAACAAAGAAAACACACAGAAAAAACATAAAGATAGCTGCAAACGAGGAGGAGGGGGGAGGGAGGAGGGAGGGGGAGAGGAGCCAAAGCTCCCCCGTTTGGCTTCAAAAACGAGTGTTTTCTAGAGAGAAAGGGTCTCGCCCGAGAGCTTTATTCTTTTTGTTTTCACTCTTACATTTTATACTTATATTTTTTTTACCGAATGCGAAAATATTTTTCTAAAGTGTAAAGCGTGCAACGTGGAGTGAAAATAATGGCCGACCATAAGAATTTTTCTATTAATAACTATCACGTCCCTTTGTCAAAACCAATACGAAGGTTGGCAGTTTCCATATGAAAACTGTCAGTATAGACGAAGTGTTCGTGTCTCTTAAAGGACAAACAATCAATGACGAAGAGAACACAAGGAAAGGAATGTCTGCAACTTCTGGATTTCAATATTTCTCCTTCATTTCTTGACTAGGGAATTAAATTCCCATGACCACAACTCCACAACCATGGCTTCTCATCGTAGTTTTCTTACCCATCTCCTCCCCCTATTGGCAACTCTATTTGCTACAATTCTTGCGTTCAACACATCCATCAAATCAACCCTTATAAACCCTTTTGATTGCTCTGCTCAGATCAAGACATGTGATGCCTCGCTCTACCACATAGGCAACGATCTGAAAGAAGAAGAAATTGCCTTTTTTTACTCTGTCGATTTATCCCAGATGAAAACCATAACGCATGGCAAAACGGATTACCTCATCAGTGTACCTTGTTCTTGCATGGATGTAAATGGAACTTCCGGATATTTCTACAATACATCCTACCCTGTCAAACTAGGTGACACATTTGATAATGTCTCTGCTAAGATCTACAGCGGGCAAGCTTGGAAGTTCGAAGGAAATAAGGACCTAAATTTACCCCCAGACACAAATTTATCTGTGCATCTTCCATGTGGGTGCGTAGAGAGTGACACTCGAACTGTAGTCTCATACACGGTTCAGGAGCACGACACATTATCAGGTATTGCTGAGCTGCTGTCTGCTCAGCAGAGTGGCATTCAGGGCTTGAACAGACAACTGGCTGAAAACCCCACGTTTATAGACGTGGGTTGGGTGTTGTTCGTACCCATGGAGAAGAACGGGGTTCCATCACAAGATAGATCATCAGGTGAGATCCTTTTGAACTATGTGATTTTCACGTATTCCAACCCCAAAGGCGCCATGACTTTTCATCTTCGCAGTTTCCCCCCACCCACCCTGAAAATTGAATAGAATTAGAATACATGGTTTTTGTTATATATTTTTTGCAACAAGTTTCATTAGGTGTGCCGCGCTGATCACAACCTCAGATTGTGAATTTAATCGCGAATATACATATATATACATGCTCAAATGAATGAGAAAAACATATGGTTCAGTAAAAGCTTATCAATGTGATCATATATTTTCTTGCAAGTTAATTTGCGTTCTATTTGCCCTTTGTCATCAGGAAGCAGGATACATATATGGACAATAATCATTATCACACTATCGGCTTTGACATTAATTTCAATGAGCGCACTGATTGCTGTTCTTGTCGGGAGAAAGAGATCCCAACAGAACGTGGAAGATCCAAGAGCTGTGGCCAAAATCTCGAGTGCCAACACAATCTTTCACTTGCAGAGTCAGTACAAGGATAAGGATAACATGGAAGGTCAGAAAAACATTCCAAAACGCGAAAAAAAAAGAGACACATGCATACTTACTCTCTTAGTTCTACGTCTCTGGGAAAGTATATATAACTTAGATTGTTTCAAGTGATAAGAAAGAGAGAGTGTATTTCTTGTTGTTTTGTCCACGGACCAAAACAAGAACAGAGACCCTCATAGTAAATTTACATTAATGTGCAGATGTGACAGGTTTTGAATCAGAAAGGCCAGTAATATTTTGTCTTGAGGAGATTGAAGAGGCTACCGGTCATTTTAATGAAACTAAGAAAATTGGAGAGGGTGGATATGGGAGCGTGTACTTCGGAATACTTGGGGGCCAGGTATGGGATCGAGGGCCTGGGTCTCCATCACTTTTTCTTCCGTGAAATGACACTGTAGGAATGAGTGTGCAAGTATCGTACAATCATTTTAAAAAAGTGAATATATACAAGACCCATATAAAAAGATTAATTAATTTTTTAATAATAGACAATACCATTTTTCAAAATAACTATACAACACTTACGCATTCTATGACTACATGTAACGTTACTTCTTTCTTCCTTCTACTTCAACATGCATGGTTACCTAGTATCTATATTCACATCACTAATGAAACTTAGAAAGGTAACAGCTTGCCTCTTCAACTTTCAGGAAGTTGCAATAAAGAAGATGAGATCTAGTAAATCCAAAGAGTTCTTTGCAGAGCTAAAGATCTTATGCAAGATCCATCACATAAATGTGGTGAGTAATTAGCACTAATAACTTTACAGCTAGCTCCTAGCTTCGCTTGAAATAAAGGGTTTGAGCATATTCACATGCTACCAAATTCTCTGGTGTAGGTAGAGCTCTTGGGGTACGCCAGCGGAGATGACCATCTCTATTTGGTCTACGAATTTGTTCGGAACGGATCACTCAGCGGTCATCTGCATGATCCACTCCTAAAAGGTACTTTACTGCTTCGGTGCACACATATCGCTTACTTCAGTTGAGGCATATATAGATTGAGATTATTTTCTGTCTAGACGAGGATTAATAGAACTTCAATGAAACTAAAGTGAGTGAGTTTTAAGAAAACCTTAATCCCATCTACTTCACTTGGAGTCAGCAGCAGCACTCAGACAATAATTTCACTGGATACCAATGAAATTGAGGAGTGCTACTGTCACAAAGAGATTACACAAAAGTAATCCCACAAACTGGTGTAGTTTCACGTAATCTGTTAGATCTGCTTTACAATAAAAGTAATTTTACAATATGACAAACCACATCAATCTGCATCAGTTTATGAGATTATTTTTGTGTAATCACTTCGTGGCTAGAGTATTTCTTTAATTTTATTTATATGTAAACTAGAAACATAGGGTTACTTGGGATGAACAATGAGGTCCTTATAAAAATAAATACAACAATCAGGTCATCAGCCCCTCTCTTGGACTGCAAGAGCACAGATTGCACTGGATACTGCAAAGGGTATTGAATACATTCATGACCACACAAAAGCACGGTATGTGCACCGAGATATCAAGACAAGTAACATTCTACTTGATGAAGGGCTCAGGGCAAAGGTACCAAAACCCAGCTACTCCCTTCAGTTTCATGATCAATTTATCTACTTCCAAAATTATATTGCATATATAGTTGCATATGTTAGTTCTTTTGGTGTCACTTCCAAGAATCTGCGCCAATATTATCTATCTTCCTAGTGTGCTATATAGCCCTGATCATGCAGAACTCAAAGCATAACTTAGTACTCTTCCGAAATGAAAATAAAAAGAACTAAAACCAACTTAGCATGTGCTGATCCAAAGGTAGCAGATTTTGGATTGGCAAAGCTAGTTGGACGAACCAATGACGAAGATTTCCTAGCGACAAGACTTGTTGGAACGCCAGGCTACCTTCCTCCCGAGTGAGTACTATCATGTTTCTCTTTATGTAGTACGTACAATTAACCATTAAGCAACGGTTAGTACTGAATTTTTTTCAAGAGCAATTTATCGTATTTCTGACCTACTAAATTTTGAATCGAAGATCTGTGAAGGAGTTCCAGGTGACCCCAAAAACTGATGTATTCGCATTTGGGGTGGTTCTAGCAGAACTGATAACCGGGCTGCGAGCACTTATCTGTGACAATGGGGAGCCCAACAAGATGAAATCACTAATTACCATTGTAAGTCAACAAATTCGATCTTCATAGAAAGATAAACTAATTATTAAGCTGCATTATTTCAACGTTGATAAGAAACATCATTCCACATAAAGGTAGAAGTGATAGCTAGCAAAATGAGTCACACAGATCATCAATAATGCAATCATATGTTACTTCTCCATTTTGTTTCGTAGCTATATTTTTATAACTTTGCCATGATTAAATCCGTGCAAGCCAGTACTTCATGCAATCTTTATATGATGAGCAAGCTGAGTTCTCTTAATTAATTTCCATGATTTCGTGAGCAGATTAGTAAAGTATTCCAAGATGGTGACCCAGAGATTGCTTTGGAAGCTGTCATAGATGGGAATCTTCACTGCAGCTACCCTTTTGAGGACGTATTCAAGGTTTGCAACATTTGAGAATCCTATGACCATGCATGGCTCCTCCCCATCTCCCATAGGTTTAAAACGTATATTTAATGGAGAAGTAAACAGACCTTCGGGAAGGAATAATGGTTATAAAAAGAACAAATCAAGAGTAAAACAAAAAACAAATCATGGGAAGATTGGAAATTGAACTGATTTTTGAGGTATAAGTAGATAAACTAGTTGTGTCCCATAGAGTACTTTTGTTTTGGGTGAGTTTGGGACTTAGTAATGATTGATCTCTCGGATAAAATTTCTGAGGTACGTCGACTTAAGTTTCTGATCATGTTATAAATGCATGCGGTGTTGCAGATGGCAGAAATCGCAGAGTGGTGTATGAGTGAAGATGCAGGTAACAGACCAGAGATGCATGACATAGTTGCGACGTTGTCTCACATAGTTATGTCCTCCGTAGAGTGGGAAGCATCGCTAGGAGGGAACAGCCAGGTTTTCAGTGGGCTGCAGTTTAATGGAAGATGAATACAAATTAAACCAAAAAAAAACCAGAGCTTTCATGTAATTATGGTGTGATCGATGTCACTTATCTAAAATCAATTGCTGTTTTGATGTTTCATAGCATAACATAACAGCTCATCGAGAGTGTTTTTAGTAGTTATTTTCCGAATTTCATGTTGAAATTTTCAAAAGCGTGAAGATGGAAATCATGTACGTACGTGTAACTACTTGGTTTTAATATGTGGTAATCATGACTGAATTTTAAAACATTAATTTGTTGTGTTTGCTAGTACTGCTATAACTTTAGGAGATTTGACACATGAAATCACTACAACATATAAGGTCTTTTAGGATGAAAAGTTTCGTCCCAAAAGATTAGATTTTCGTTTTAAAATATATTTTGGGATAAAAATAAAGCATCTCAAGATCGTCCCAATATCATTGTCCTTAAAGGTATTTTGGGATGAAAATCACAATTTCGTCTTAAAAGATATCTATTGGGAGGAAATTTTCCAGGACCGTTCGATCACGTTCAAATGAAATTTTTATTCTAGACAATTGAATTTCATCCCAGAAAATCGTTCGAACAACCACAAAAATTGTTTGAGCAATGTGTTTGTTCAAATGCTTCATGGGTGGTCAATCGATACCAGTTCGTTCGACCAAATAGACATGAGGAAATGTTTGAACAAACAAATTGATAATTGAACGTAAATTATATTAATTTTTAGAATTGAATAAGACATTCGAACATGTTTGAGACAAAATGAGTGAGTTGTTTGTTCAAACGTGTTCAAATAGTTCACAACGTTTGATGACCGTTTGACCTCCAATGTGTGATGTTCTAACAGTTGTGTCCGATTTATATATGTTCGAACATTTGATGATTATTCGAACTGTTAGTATTTTCATTTGAATAAAAAATTTAAAATAAAATAGATATTTATATTTCAAAAATACATTAAAAATTGTTCAATATAAATAAAACTAATCTAATAAGTCCAAACTAAATAAATAAAATACTAATAATACTAATAATGTTATTAGTACATAATTTTATAAATCCTAAAATTTATGCAAAACACGAAAATCAATTGTTTGGAGGTCTGTATTGTTGCATAAGCGTTTGCATTTGGAGTTGCATCTCTCTTATGAACTCTTCTTATTGTTCTTCTTGTTGTTTTATGCATATATGCATGTCTGCTTGTTTCGTCAATTAAGCATCTACCTCATATTTTTTTGCCATCAACTCTTCGATTCTGGAATTCACATTCACTAATGCAATAGTTGTAGTACTTGACATTGATGAAGAGCCTAAAAGCTTTACAGAGCAACCCAAACCCCTCAAATATATTGAATATTGACCCAGAACTTGTGTAAAAACTTCAATATCATTTATTGATGAATTCTGATCAAATGTAGCTTCAGCACAGAGGACAACTATTTTATCCTACACACAACATAAAAATTAATATTAACACAGAAATTTAAATATTTTTAATTAAAATAAATTACAATACTTACATAATTCTCAAGAGTATGGGGATGAGTCCACTCTCTATTACTGTTAGTAAATGATGCAGCATATAATTTTGTCAGATCATAATTGGTGTCTGACTCTTGCTACAAGAGACATTGTTAAGATATAAATTTAATATTAAAATTAGTACCTCCAAAAAATAAACTATATAGAATTTTTTTAAAAAAAGTACATTACCAATTTCAGAGAGAAGTACTGGAAAGATATTAAGCCAACATGATGATGAATCTTCAACTTCAATCTATTTGTTTTGTTTATAGAACTTCGTTCCTGCATAGAAGTTATAAATATTAGTAAGTGAAAATCATAAATAGAACACATAAAGAATTCATTTAATTTACTTTATATGACGGATTCTCAAACATGTCGCAAAATTTTTTTCAATCTATAGGTCGGACATCTTGAAAAGGATGCTGGTGTGCACCTTCCTTATTCTTGTATTTTTTGTAATGCTCGTAACACCTCACCTTATACTTGCGAAATGCATTACACATCAGCTCATCGACAGTGTTACGCACCTTTCTCCGACCAAACTTTAGTTCGAAGTCATCCTTGAAAAAGTATATACACAAAGATATTATCATTTAGAATATTAAATAATATCAAAAGAAATTTATTATTTAAATATTATGTACCAAACAACACTTCTTTATAAGCTCATTCACATCTTGCGGGACTTTATGCCATGAACTCATAGACAAATGTACATAAGTTCATGAAAGAGCACTCACATGCGATACAAGTCGAGCTGCTTGTTATCTCTCGCCTCTAGTATGTTCTTCAGGAATGTTAACCTTAATTTTACCCACTTTACCATATTTCTCCAACATCAATCCTCTAGTAGTGCCTCGTCCATGATGAGATTGTATTGTTATCTATATAAAATATTATTTTATTATTTACCTTATATCAATTATCAATTATCTTAATTTAAAAAAATGAGTATTAGCTATTTACCTTATTTTGTAGAGTCAATCTCTAATTATGAGTCAGATGGAGAGCTAGGAACAGGTGGAAATGGAATGCGAACTTCCTTCCTCTTTGGTGGCATAATTACGAAATATTGTGTAATGTAAACATAAAACCGATCAATCATCTATATTAGTTTCATCTGTAGATTCGCTCTCATCATTTGTAGATACTTTAGATGACTCAACATTTTGATCAACTGTCGCATCAACTATTTCAACCTCAGTATCTTCCTTATGTAATAGAATCATTTCATACTAACTCAAATCCAAAAATAAGTTAAAGATGGGTTGACTTTCTTGGTATGCTTCTTAAGTAGAGAGATCATCTTCTTCTTCATCTTATCTCTCCGCCTCAGAGATAACATCATATATATTTTTAGGAGAAAACTTTTATACTACTTGCTATTGATTTCCTAACTCAGGATCATCTAAGTAGAATACTTGAGATGCTTGGGAAGTCAAGATAAAAGAATTATTTTCATATTTATGTATTAATACTCAGAAAATATTCATCATTGCATTTATCCCTTCAAAGATTGCTTAAATCCCACCAATCACACTTAAATATATAAACCACAAGTTCCACCACATATCTCATTCCAATTATATCTACGATAACTCCATAAAAATTAACGGTGTCTCCATCATGACTCCCTTCGACAAGGATACCACTATTTTGTGTTTTCCTATAGAGTTCTCGATCAATTGTGTGATATCTACTTCCTCGACAAATACATGCAGAATAATGTATAATGCATCTCGAGAGGCCATGCGCTAGTGCATACAGTTCGTCCAATATATCGTTCGGATTACTTGCATGCATTTGTACAACCTACATATTAAATAAAGCATAAATATTAAAAAAAAAACAATCCAACTTGCATATTAATATCATTACCCGTTGTTCGAACCATTTCCGAAACTTCTGTTCATGTCTTTGGTCTATATTATTTACTCCCGATTCTTTGAGGACGTTAATATGATCACTGAAATTAAACATTACCAACAAATTTATATTCTTATAATTTTTTAAAATAAGTTATAATATTAATTAAAAATTAATTTGAACTTACTTCAAATGACTCTCTATCTCAGGGTAATTGTTTAGCACGTACTATTGAGCTTTCTCAAACTCCATTCCACACAAATCATAACCATGCTGAGCACCAAGTGGGCGTAATGGTTGGAAAAATACAGAAAACTCATTCTATTGTATTGCTTGGTCAACATCAAAGTTCCTTTCCGGCCAATTAATCCTCGTGTCAACGCCATGAAAGTATTTGAAACAGAATGTATGCCACTCATTATTAATATATGTTTCTACAATTGATCCTTCTGAACGGACCTTGTTACACACTGTGCATTTCAACTTCTCAAGAAACCGTTCAATGGGATACATCCATCTATATTGGATTGGTCCTACAAGTCGAGCCTCATGTGGCAAACGAACGGCTAAATGAACCATGATGTCGAAGAATGATGGTGGGTAAATATTCTCCAACTTACATAATATTATAGCAATTTCTCGTTTCATATAATCTAAAGCTTCCACATTCAACATTCTAGCACATAAATTTTTAAAAAATGCACCCAACTCAATTAACACAACCCACAAATCTGTTGTCGAGAACCCATAGATACCAATAGGCAAGATACGTTGTAAAAATACATGACAGTCATGGCTTTTTAGCCTAGTAATTTTTCAGTCATTTATTCACACACATCTTGTTAGATTCGAGGTATATTTGTCCGATAATTTAATATTCAACAACCACTCACAAAATGTAGCCATTTCTGTCCTTGATAATATATACCACCCAATTGACATTTAGACAGACGAACCACTTTGTTGCAAGTGCATTTCAGGTTCCCAACCACTTTATGTCTTTCCATGAGTTTATATTATCCTTCATTTTGTCTTCAATTGACATCAATGTTCCTAACACAGACTCACATATATTTTTCTCAATATCCATAACATCGAAACTATACCGCAATTTTAATGTCAACCAGTAGGAGAGTTTGAAAAATATACTCTTCTTTATCCAATTCAACTCATTCACACTTCGTTTTCTCTTCCGTTGTTTTTTACCAAAATCTTACTTCTGAAATATACAAATTGTGCAAGCATATCTTCACTAGAAAAGAATGGTGGAAGGTGCCACCATTCAACAGTGCCATTAAACATCCTAGTATTTCCACACCATTTATATTTACCAGGTAAAAATCGACAATGACCCATTAAGTATAGTTTTCTTCCAAAAGTAAGCCATTCAGATTGAGTATGTTTATTACAATTCAGACATACCATTTTCTCCTTAATGCTCCAACCTGACAAGTTTCCATAAGTGAAAAAATTATTTATTTTCCATAACACTGCAGCATGCATCTTGAACGACTTGCCTGTTGATGAATCAAATGTTAAGACCTCATTCTCCCACAAATCTTTCAATTCTGTAATCAGTGGCTGTAAGTGTATGTCTATATCATTTTTCGGTGATCTCGAACCTGGAATGAGCAAACTTATTCTGAAATATGGATTTTTTATTCACTTCCAAGGTGATAGATTGTACAACATAAGTATAACTGGTCAAGTACTATGACTAGTACTCATATTCCAAAACGGATTAAATCTATATGTTGATAACCTAAGTCGAACATTATGAGGTTCTTTAGCAAACCATGGGTGTTCCAGATCAAATTCTTTCCAAACTTGAGAATTCGTAGAATGTGACAAAACATTATCATTCTTGACTCTAAATTATGAGTGTCATGTCATATCCACAGTCATTGAATGTGATATAAATAATCGTTGTAATTTAGGTATAAAAAAAAAGTGACGTAAGACCTTCCGAAACACATTCTACTTCTCAGTTGTCCATCTTGATTTATGGCAAATGGGACACTCGTTTTGCTGCTCATTCTCTCACCAAAATAACACAATCATTCTTACATGAATGTATTACATTGTAATCAAACCCGAGTCCTCTTTTCAACTGTTTTGTTTCGTAGAAGTTGCGAGGTGAAATATTATCTGATGGAAATGCCTATTTAAACAGCTCAAGTGACATATTGATAGCCTTAATAGATATTCAGCACATGGATTTTATATGAAACAATCTAACTATAAATGACAGTTTACTGTGCCTTCTACGTCCTGGATATAACTCACACTGTGAATCATTCCACAAGCGGGTAAAAGTGTTATGGCCCGGATCATTTGAATTTGATGGTTCCGTATCACCTTCATTTATAAACATTCCCTCACCAATGTTGCCCAACATTTGCTCCATATCCTCTTTGGGATCATCATCAACAACCTTAGAATGTACATCTTCATCGATGTCTTCTTCTTCATCTCGAAACTTGAATGACATTGGATACGATTCTCCTTGTAAGACCCAATTGGTATAACCTTGGTCAATACCTTTAACAAACAGATGCTCTTTCACCAACTTTATCTTATGAGAATGCAAATTCTTGCATTGTCGACATGGGCATCTAATACGATTTTCACTGTAATATCATTATCCATTGTTTGAACCATTTTGAAAACTTCTATTTATGTCTTTGGTCTATATCATTTACTCTCAATTCTTTGAGGACGTTAATATGATCACTGAAATTAAACATTACCAACAAATTTATATTCATATAATTTTTTAAAGTAAATTATAATATTAATTAAAAATTAATTTGAATTTACTTCAAGTGACTCTCTATCTCAGGGCAATTGTACATGATGCGAACTCTAAGAATTTCTTAACACCTTTAGTATATACAGTGTAATCCTCACCTAACCGATTTCTAACTTGCATCCAACTCTTATCCATGTCTAATATCCTATTGTAAACAGTCACATGCATCAATAAACAATCAATTATCAATTATGTATTTTAATATTAAGTGAATTTTAAGTATTTTAATTATTAAGCATATTTACAAGATCCTAATTAGTATGTATTTTAATATTAAGTGTATTTTAAGCATTTTTATTATTAAGTATATTTTTAATTATTAAGTATTGTTATTTTTTTTATCTAATAATATTTTAATTTAGTATTTAAACTATTCAATGAGCACCAAAATTTTCCCGCTTGCAAAAATTTCGCGAAAGCATTTGAGCGGGTAATATGGCGTTCGCACGATTTTCTACACTTTCGTGGGAGACAATCCACCACTATTTCGTGGGCACAAAAAATTCTACAAACTATTCGAACACTCTTCTTTATGTAAATTAACATTTGATCATGTTACATGCGGTCGAACGGTGATACTTCCCTTTCAAACATACTACAAATTGAAATAATAGATATTTTATCTCTCTATTATTATAATTATTTAATTCAACTATAGTATCCATAATTAGTTTATTAATTCATTATATATAAAATGTAATATATAAATATAGTATTTGTATAAGTATATTGGTACATACTATAAGTATAATAACTATGAGTATTACCACTAGTTACTATACCATATTAGTTATATATAACTATAGTTATATCTACTATACATTTCCTTTTTCTGTGGATTATCTTTGTAAAAATCTATATCAGTGATTTTTTATTCTTTTTTTTTTTATATATATAAAGCAAGGATATTCCACTCTCATAATCCTAAACAAGTAAAAGAACAACCTTCTTCTCCAATATATTCACAAGTAGTTAGAGATGATGCCCAAATATATAACTTGAGTAAAGAAGAATTTAAAATCAATAAAGAATATCTCAAACAAGATTGTATGAAAGAAGAAAAGAAACAGAAAAGATTAGTTTTTTTCTCAACGTTTACAAAAATAAAGAGAGATTATATTCAAGAAAAACATTATGAGTACTTAAGAAGAATACAAATTAGTATACCTTTCTTTTTATGGTTTGAAATCTATAAATCGAACTAATTATCAACCATAAGCAGGACTACTAATCAATAGATTAAATAAGAGAATAATCAAACAGTTTATGAAGAACACCCCCTTTCGAAACCATTAAGTACAGTTAAAGAAATACTCAAATATTAGCTTCCCCAATAAAAAAACATAATACTACAGAAAGTAAAAACACTGATAATATAATCCAACAAAACAATTATACCAATTTATATCTAAAAACCATGAGTAAACAATTAGAAAGAATTGAAACCCAACTATCTCCCATTAATCACACTATTAAAGAAGCAAAAGAAACCTCTTTATTTGTTCCCCAAGAAATTTCATCTCATTTAAAAACTATTTTTTCTAAAAATAAAAATCATTTATTAGAACAAATCTGTAATAAATTAAAAAAATTAAATATTACTAATTCGCATCTACTTCAAAACAATCTCATATTAATGTATTAAGTAAGACAGACTCGTCTATATTATCTGATTCTAGAATTAGTAATATTGAAAATTAATTAGAAATTTAAAAATAAATAAAATTAGAGGAGATCATGTTAATAATTTTTCAGTTAGGGATTCTAAATATCATGTTTCTATTACTCGTAATTGGTATTTGAGGTCTACTCCACCGGATATGCAATTCGAGGAAAGAAAACATATAATAAGATTTGCTTTTGCACTAGATGTATTATATGAATGGAATATAGATGAATTATCTGAGTATGAAATATTAAATCATTTTCAAGAAATGATTATGGTTGCTAATGTTTATATAAGTAATAGAAAAACTAATCATCAAGTAGCTTAGTAATAGAAACACTGATCATCAAGTAATAGAAAAACTGATCATCAAGTAGGCCGGCTTGTGGAACTAGTCAGTTTAGAAAAAACAAAGGAGATTATGCACAACATTGAATGATATTAACGTATGGAAATATGAAGCTAAGGGGGAGTTCATGTCGGCCTCAGCGTGGGAGCTAATTCGTGTCAGAGGAATGAACCAGCTTGGCATGCACTGGATTTGGCATCACCTTTTTCTGAAGAAAATTTCTATGCGCATGTGGAAAGCCAAATTCAATGGGCTAGCGTTGGACTCTCGGGTGCAATCTCTTGGAATACCGTTGGCCTCTCAGTGTAATTGCTGCACTCAAGCCCACTCGGAAGATTTAAATCATGTATTGTGCACTGGAGTATTGTTGTGGACGTATGGACGACAGCAGCCATTGCGCTAGGACTTAACCATATTCCAGGTATGTCATGGTGGGCAACGATGATTCAGTGGTTCAGTGCATCAAAGAAGTCGAGTCACAGGGGGATTCTTCTTGGTGTTATTCCATCTATTATTACTTGGCATCTCTGGATGCGTAGATGCAAGGCTCGAATGGAAAATTCATTTGAATCAGTGTCAGGTGTTTGGTTGGCAGTTAAAGTTTGGATACAAAAGATTTCATCTATTATTGTGAAACAATGGCCTATTTCTACTAGAGATGAGGCTATCCTTAGAGCTCTTGAAGTTCCATATGTTGATGTGCAAGGCCTGGTCCAAAACTGGTCTATTGGAAGCAACCGGTTGATGGGTGGATTAAGTTGAATATAGATGGGTGTTGCAGGGGCAACCTGGGAACTTGCTGTGGAGGAGGGGTCATTCACGATGAGAGTGGTAATTTCAAAGGTGCGTTCTCTTCTTATTTTGGTCATGGTACTAATAATGAGGCTGAATTAAGGGCGTTAATAGCTGGTATATCTTTGTGTAAAGATTTAGGTTTTAATCAGATAATTATTGAGAGTGACTCCAAGTTGATTGTTACTTGGTTGAGTAGTAGAAAGTGCATGGCGTGGTATCTTTGGGATTATTGGGATGATCTGTCGATTTTGTTAAGAGATGTGCATTTCAACATTAATCATCAGTTTCGCAAAGGGAATAATGCGGCAAATTTCCTCGCTCGTAGGGGCGAGGAAGGTTACAATAACATTTTTTCAGATTTTATTACTTTGCCACGTAAGTTGAATGGCATGCTCGGACTGGATAAAGCGGGATTACCGCATGTTAGATTGTATTGTTTGTTTATTTGGTTTATTTGGGTTTTTGTTTAGTTGTTTGTTGTTTTGATTTTCGGGTGTAAAAGGTTTTCTTCCGCCATAAGTGAGGCCGTTTGTTAATAAAGTAATGGAGGTACTGCCCTCCTTTTGGCCAACAAAAAAGTAGCTCATATTATTGTTACAAGTTTTACTGACCAATTAAAAAGCTAGTGGAATTATTATCTTTTTCATGAACAAAGAATAAAAATATTAACTTCATATAAACATGACAAAAATATGCAAATGATTAAAACAAAAAATGATCAACTATTAGAAGATGTTGTTTATACTTTAATATTTGTATTAACTAAATACTTTGTTGGGTATCACATTCAATTTAAAGAAAGAACTAGCGATTTGTTAATTAATTTAAGATGTACTCAATTATCTGATTTTCATTGGTATAAATATGTATTTCTAACTAAAATTATTATCATAAATGACTGTCAACAACCATACTGGAAGGAAAAATTCATGACCGGATTTCAATATTAATAACTAGCCTATTATTATTATTATTAAGCTTATTATTATTATTATTATTATTATTATCTAGGTTATATGTCTTTGGTATTAGAGCCATTGGCTAGTATATTGGTATTTATTTATATATTTATTTGTTTTTATAATTTTATATTATTTTTATTGTTGGTTTTATGGAATATTATTTTGCTCATAGTGCTGGTTATCGAGATTTCTTATATGAATTAAGATTTATATGAACATAATAGTTATTATATCATCATATGTGAAACTATGAAAATCAATAGTACCATCTGGTTTTATTAATGATTCTCGTACCTTTTGTTCAAATCATTTAGTCTTGTATTATAATCTTAAAAAAAAAAAAAGTATATATTGTTATAAGTTATGATAACTGTACTTATTATAAGTTATATAATAAGGTAACAAAAAGTATAGTATAGTATATAGTTACTATATTTATATATAATTACTATATAAGTTAATATAATTAGTATATATTAATAAGTATTACATATAGTTAACAATATTATATAGCTATTATAGTCTAAGTATTATATATAGTTACTATATAGCTATTAGTAACATATATTATACTATATGGAAATATGTACTAATATAGTGCATAAATGTTCAAACATTACAATTGAGCGTTCGACCATGAATTCGAAAGGACAAACGGGACAATACACACGTTCGAACGGTACTGCACTATAAAGAGACCAACAACGTGAATGACTCATTTTCATTCAAACCCTAAAAACATTTGAACGAAAGTCGTATCGACGCCATTTCACTGTCATATTACCGTTATCGTCGACCAACAATACCACTATCCAGAGGTACCTTTTTTATTTTGTATTTTTGTGCTTTTGTTGTTATTTTCTATTATTGTTTAGAACTTATATAAAACTCATTCTAAGTTTAGATTTAGTACTCTAGGGTTCAAAACACAAGGCTGAAATGGTTCTATGGACATTTCGGCCTTATGTGTGTGTTATTTTGTTGAAGAAACGAAATGGCCATTGAGTCGACTTAGCCATTGTTGAGCTCGATTCAGTTACCATTCGAATGGTATACAAACGTATTTATACCATTCGAATGATTAGAACCCAAAAGTCATTCTTGGGAATTGTGTCTCTACCATTCGACTGCCTATATACAAAACCGTTCTAACTCTATTGGTAGTGTTCAAACGCATTCAAATGCCTTCATTAGTTCAAATGTAAGATACCTCGTTCAAATGATTAAACACAGGAAACAGATTTACATTGTTTCATTAATTATATAATTTTATGATTGTTTTGTATATTATATTTTGTAACGAATCTTTTTAATTTTATTATTTAAATTTCAGGTTGAAATATCTACTAGGGCAATGTCAAAGTATGCCAGACCAAGAAAACAAGGTTCTTCTAGTAGCACGGTTGATACATTGTTAGGTCGTAAAGTTTTCTTGGAGCTTCAAGTGAAGATCGACGATTTTTAGGATATTCTCTTTTGAGGGCCGCTCCTTAACATTGGTATTCATGGAGCGCAGTTGGTCACTGATTCTGGACCACAAGGACGAAGGATTCCAGTTTGTGGCAGATATTGATCTCGTCACCAACTTTTATAGAGGGCTTGGTGCCTCCAATCTAGATGCTAATGGTAAATATATTATCGGCATAGAAGGTATTTCATTCCCCTTCTCAGTAGACATACTTGCCGATTTTATCGGTATCACACGTTTGGAGACTGCATATCCAAATATGGTGCCCAGGGAGTCTACAGCTGATGAGGAGATAGCCGAGGACAAGGGAACTCATCCTGATGGACTGGATGGCCTCTCGGATGCTAAGATGAGGCAGTTGGCTGTTGGTCCAGATGCTCCTCCTTATGATGGGATGAAGAGCATCAAACAAGTTCATTTATCAGATCTTTTCAAGATTATGAACTTAATCATCGCCCAAACCATTAACCCTCAGGAGCATAAGATGGAGGTTGGCATGGATAGAGCGAGATTTATGAAATGTGTCACTCGTATGATCAGATTGCATCACGCACTGTTTTTGCTGATCAAATTGTTGTTATAATGCATACAGAGATCCAGATTGCCTTCTCTGGCTTACGTACAGAGTTCACGGGTGCCATTAATTGCATGTCTCGGATTTAAGAGACGATATCTACTCGATTGACACAGATAAAGGCAAAAATAGATGCAATTGAGAGGATGTCCTCCTCAAAGAGTTGGGGACATAGTATTTTATATCTTTTATTTGTATTTTATTGTATTTTTGGTATGGACAATATTTGATTTTTTGTAAGTTTAATTAATTATGCATTATATCCTTTTTTTATAAATTAATTGTTGATTACTATTATTATTTCTTTAATTGATTAAATGTTTTATTAAATTAGTGTCACTGTTTGAACATGTAAATCACCATTCGAATGTTAACTGACTATTCAAAAATTGGTGATTTACATGTTCAAACGGTGTCAATGGATGTTCAAATAGTAAATTAGTTTCCCGCACTTAACCCGCCAATTTGTTTCCCAACCATGAATAATTATTTTACTAGAGACAAAATTTATCGCACATTTGAATGGGAAGCATGTTTCAGAATATTTTTGGAATGAAATCAAAACTTCATCCTTAGATCTTACTTTTTGGGACGATTTTCATTTCGTTCCAAAGAAAAATCGTCCCAAAAGCTCAAAATTGTTGTAGTGAATGATGATCTCGGCCTAAAATGTATCAAGCATACATGTTCCATTTTTAAATCGTAAGAATACGCTTTCATTAAACTAAATAGAGAGATATAAAAGGAATAAGGAACGCCAACAAAACATGTTATAAACAATATATCGAAAATAATTAAAAACAAACAATAGAGCTAAAATATTGGTTCGAGCACATGTTTCCTCTAGTAGATTAAGGAAAATACTACCAAGAAATGGTTTTTGATGCAAACCAATAAATTTTTCATCATGTAATTTTGCGGCTAAAAGTCTCATTAAATTGAAAAATTTTACATGGAAGACTTACACTAAACACCTTCAGCTAATCAACATATGATTTATCATTTTTATCCATCTATCTTAATACGTAAATATGTGTATTTAAATAGAATAATAAAAATAACAAATCATATGTTGATAATGTGTAAGTGCATGTATGGTATAAGACTTCCTTATAACATTTCTCCATGCATAAAAATTGATTGCATTTAAATATTTGGTAAAACTTTTTCACACTATTTTTTCACATTCTTAGAAAAAAGAAAGAAGTCATGCCTACTTTTGATGAGAGAGAGAAAAGAGTAAAACAAGCGATAAACCCAAAAGCAAGTGCTAGTTTGGGAGGCATATTGGAGCCCCAGGGGTCCCCCTTATCTGTCATGTTGTTGGGCTCATTTGGTCACTGTAGATAGTTGATTGGTGGATTTTTAAGCCAGCATTGGGGATGGTACAATTTTCAAAGATTCAAAATATTTTCATTTAATGATAAAAATGAAGGTAGATGGAGGAGCATATTCATCCCCCACCGAGCTGGCCGATCCACCCCGCCAAGGTCCAAGGGCTAAATACTACTAGCCTAACAAACGGAAAGGGAGAGGAAGTCCCAGACCAGGATAAGAAGATGGGATAGCATTTGCATCGACAACACCTCTACTCGAATAATTCGCAAGGAGCCACGCCGCATTGAATGGCCCGGTATGGATTGTAAGCAGCAGATCTCGACAGGCAGATTTTGTCCTTGATAGAGGACCCAGAGATAGAACACATTTCACCACCTGTCATAGGAGACATGACCCAAGGGACTAATAGGAGCAACCAAATTAAATACAATGGCATAACACCCAGAACAGTCAGCCGACACCCTAGCCACAAAGGAAACAGAGGCCCAATTAGGGGAGGGGGATATAAAAAGCTAAAAACAAGTAAAATTGAGACTCAAGGATGACATAAAAAACTTCTTCAAGAGATATACTAAGTTAGGAATCATAGTGTCACCCACCCACTGAGCCCTAACTTTTCTTGTATTGCAAGTTGATTGAGTCCATCGGTCGGGATGCGAAACACATCCTTAATAGTTAGCACCCTAAAGATAGTAGTTCATGCCCCAACATTGTCATCATGAGGGGCAGGGACCTCCGCAATGTCCTTGAAAGGCACTCCCAAAGTGGACTCATGAGAACCCCCCTCCCTACGGAATGATTTGATGAAGGCCGAGAAAAAAAGCATCTCGAGTTCCTCCTCGTCCCGGCTAAGAGCCTCAACCGGCCCGTGATCTCCAATGAATGGGATGGAATGCAAATCCAATGAATGAGACAAAGCAGTATGTAGGTCCATCAAAGGGTATTCAACAACCATTGTCATCACCAAGTCAGCCTCTGCCTGCTTTAGGATCCGATCAATACTGTCCAGGCTTGGGGATTCACAACAGGATGATCCACAATCGCAGATGAAGGCTGAGCCCTTGAAAGCCCCGATCAATACTACGAGCTCATGTCATTTCATAGACCACCTCATGCTTAGTGCGAGGCTTTTTCCCTTTCCCTCCACTGAAGTGTTGGAAGGCCTCTTTTGGTCATGGGAAGCGAAGAGCTCCTTTAAAAAGTGGTGACCACTAAAATTTGATCAGCCCGACATCACCAAAAATCAGTCAATGTTGGCATTGGTCAAAGAGCATCATTCCAAACATCTTCCTGGTGCCCCTCATCCCAAAAGTAGGCCATCTTCAAACAAGCCTATTCCTAGTTGGACAAGTTTAAAGAAAACTCCTTGTCATCTGAAACAACTCCCCACATGGCTCAAACAGGAAACTCCTAAAGGACGACCTCACTGATAAATGAGCAATTATGTTGTTATTAATACTCTTAGTACACTGGGTTAAGTAAGCTTTATTTGTTAAAAAGAGTATTAATCAAACAAAGTATGGTAACTGGACTTGTAGCATGTGAAATGACTATTTATCCTTTAAAGAATGAACATGGGCACAAGTTATTGGGCTTGAATAAAGTCAAACCTAACTAAGAGTATATATTGTAGGAGTAAGGCCCACAAAAGTTGGTCCAAGAAGAGAAAAATGAAGGCTTCAGGGTAGAACCATTGAGAAGAAAGAAAGAAAAGGGAAGGGGGCAAAACGGTTACGGGAGCATGCTGGAGAAGAGAGAATCAATGGCGCAGAAAGAGGAAAAAAAGCTGGAAATGGGTATAAAAAGGAAAATAATTACCAGAGAGGGTTTGTCGATTAGGAGCAAAAGTCCGTTTTTCTATTTTTACATTTTGTAGCAAACCATCGAAATATTTTAGGGTTTTTCTTATGTCAATCTTTCACATTTACAATGGGGAAGATAGGCTAAGTCTGAAGCTTGGGTTGTGGTAAAAGTTTCCTTTTGTCCTCAAATTTTGCTGGAGTTTTCTAAACATTCTATGCTTCCTGTTGTTGAGAATTAGATTCTAAAAATTAAGAGTTTGAAAGATTTGCTTGCTCTTGTTCTTTTGTTGACATAAGGCACAACAAAACCTTAAATTAATCAAGGTTTCTTTCAATTGAATGTTAAAGTAAAATTTGGTTGTAGCTACAATGAGGAATTTTCTAAGTTTTGCTACAAAGAACTCTGAACGTGTGACCTCCTCTCTTTCTTAAAAAAAAAAAAAACTTTGAACTTGTATTTCCAAAATTTCAAGTTATTAATATCTTGATTGAGTTATTAATTGATGAGTGGTACCCAGAAATTCTTGTGAAATGTTAAATCAGAGGAAGGTAATACCTTGCAACCCAAGTGTTTATTAAATTGTCTCTATATTAATTTTATGCCTTTAAATCCTGAATGTATTTTTTGACCTAAAGTTGGTAAAATCAAAAATTACAATTGTTTTATTTTAGATGCTTTACTTTCTTGAGTACTGATTTTTACTAGTTATTTCAATTTCCCAACAATTGTGAATCTGAAATCCTCTATGCTTAACCATAGATTCCATTTACAGTAAATCGTTCATTGTGTAATAACCACTTTCATATCAAAACAAATTCTCCACTTGTCTAATTTTAAACCTTTATTTTATGTACTTCGATTACTAAATTCATGAGGCATTGAAGTGTTTGAAGCACCCTTGTCCCCGTGGAAATGACATTGGGATTTTCCTATTATTACACAACTGATCAACTTTTATACTTGGGAGTGATAATTTGGAGTTCATCAAGTTTTTGGTGCCATTGTCAGGAACAATTGGTGTTATCAGAACACTATTTTATTGCTAAAAGGATGTCTGTGGAGTTTTGAACCTCTTCAAAACTTGGGTGATATATGCTCCCTTCCATTTTACTAGTTTGCTTCTTATTGGTTTTTATTTTTTCTGCTTTTGTTTGTATGTCTGGTTGGATTAGGGACCATACATCTCGATTAGTTAGAACAGAGTTATTAACATCTTCAAATTTTGTTTCCACCTCATTGGAATCATCATCTGACAGTCAAAGTATCATGGCTGAAAATGATCATAGTTATGGAGATATGGTAAATCATAACATGACACTTAGATAATATTTGCAACATGTTAGGACCAGCCCACCCTCTTGCATCATTCAACATTTGAATGTAAACAATTTTAACTTTAAACCCGGGATGATTCTACTGCTACCACATTTTCATGGCATGGAATATGAAAATCCCTATTTGCACATCAAAGAGTTTGAGGAAGTTTACTCAACTTTCATGGATAGAACATGCACTAAAGAGGCCATTAGGTTAAAACTGTTTCCATTTTCCCTAAAGGACAAGGCCAAGACCTAGTTGAACTCATTAAGGTCGAGGTCTATTGGGACTTGTCAGGAAATGCAAACTAAATTTCTAAAAAAGTTTTTTCCCATGTATAGGACCAATGCCTTAAAAAGACAAATTATGAATTTTGGCCAGAAGGATATGGAAACATTTTATCATTGCTGAGAACGAGTTAAAGACTTATTAAATACATGTCCCCATCATGGATATGAGAATTGGATTAGTTTTTTCTATGAGGGGTTACAACAAAAAATGAGACAATTTGTGGAAACAATGTGCAATGGTAAATTTTTTAACAAAGAACTCGAGAAAGCCTTTGAATATTTTGATTACTTGGCTGAGAATGCTCAATCTTGGGATGTTTCTAAGTTGTATGATAGATCTAAAAATCAAAAATCTGTAAATGGGGGTGGAAGGAAAATTCCATTTGAAAGAATTTGATGATTTACATGCTAGACTTGCATTAATTTCTAAGAAGTTGGAGTCTATAAAGTTTAAGAAAGTCAATGAGATGTAAGTTTTATCATCAACTTTTGAAAAATGTAACATATGTGAATATCCAAGGCATATGACTAGTGCATGCTCAACAATTCCTGCTTTTAAAGAAGTTTTGCTTGACTAATCTAATGTAGTGAATATGATCTCTAAAAATTTTTCTAGACCCTATTCTAACACATACAATGTAGGCTGGAAAAGCCATCCAAACTTTAGCCAGAGAAATGAACAACCTGCACCATCAAACCAGGGACCAGCACAATACATTCCCTATCCAACAACAGGGCAAGTACTACATAGTTTGTCAATCAAACACCCCCAGTTTAAAAGAAGAATGTTGAGGATTCCATACAATAGTTGACTGTTAGTCTTCAACAATTCATGCAAAGTCAGACCACAATAAAAAACTAAAATTCACAAGCCATCAATGACATTAGAGGAACTCTCACAAGAGTGACCACCACCTTGAGTGCCCAAGAGAAGGGAAAATTCCCAGCTTAACCACAACCCAACCAGCAAGGGCAAATTCCACATACTCAAAGTAATGCTGAAGGAGCCAATGTGAAAGTAGTAAAAGTAATCACAACTCTAAGGAGTGGTAAGGTTCTGAAAATAATGCATGTCCCATACCTGCCCCTTTCCCACATTGATTGCTTTCTTTGCATAAAGAAAAATAGCATGCTGAAATCCTAGAAATTTTTAAGCAAGTCAAAATTAATATTCCTCTTCTTGATTCTATTAAACAAATTCCTACTTATGCTAAATTTCTAAAGGATTTATGCACTGTGAAAAGAAAGTTGTATGTGCAGAAAAAAGCTTTCCTCACTGAACAAGTTAATGCAATAATTCAAAATCACACACCACCTATGTATAAAAACCCTGGATCACCCATTATTTCTTGTGTCATCAGAAATTCAAATATTGGCCAAGCTTTACTCGATCTGGTATCAGGGGTTAATTTGCTACCTTTCAGTGTGTATGAGCAGATAGGGTTAAGGGAACTGAAATCCACTTCCATAATTTTACAACTTGCTGATAGATCTATAAAAATACCAAGGGGCATTGCTAAAGATGTTTTGGCCCAAGTAGATAAGTTTTACTATCCAGTAGACTTTGTGATTTTTGACCTGAAATTAACAGCTCACACAAATTTTTTAGCACCTGTGATATTAGGAAGACCTTTTGTAACACATCGCTCCCCAATAAAGACATTTTAGAATTTTTCGGAGAGCCAGTGTGCTACTACTGAACTTGACTAAAACTTTTTCTTTTAAATAACGAGCCAGATACAAAAGATTCTATAAATAAAATATAATTTAATTAATACTTAAAATCCAACATAGAGTCTGCAGAAGCACTTATTTAAAAAAATATGGAAGTCTCATGTGCTTATCAAAATAATTTACTTAAATCTTAAACCATAAAAGCTAATCATATCATAATCTGTCTAGGCCTCTGTCTTGCCTCCCGGGGTCAAGTCCTGTCCTGCAGTCTCATCTTCATAAATTTCATCACTTGGAGTGATTTAAAAATATGAAAACAAACTAAAATGAGTCGAATACTCAATAAGCACACATCATACAGTAAACATATTGAACATAAGGTTTCTTTGAAAAACGTGCATACTCATAAATACATACGTAAATAACATGAACATGAACATAAGCTTATCTTTCACTTGTCATAGGTCGTTACCCATTGTTGACCCCCGTGAGTTAGGGTTAGCGAATCTAAATAGATTCCGATTCCGCCCGTGACCACGGGTTGTGGAATCTATACATAAGGAAGACATACTGGGTGCACTACCAGCATGTACGACCTGGCAATGCAATAAGCCCATAATATAGGAACCGTCTTCATATCATAGCATAGGTCGTTACGTATCTTATCATTCTTATTTCATCATAATCATACTTGCATACTTGTCATATCATAGATTTCAAAAAAAATCACATTCATACTTGTCATATCTTGTCATATCATAGATTTCAAAAGAAATCACATTCATACTTATCATATCTTGTCATATCATACATTTCAAAAGAAATCACCTTCATACTTGTCATATCTTGTCATATCATATCATAGATTTCAAATGAAATCGCATTCTCTCATAACATGTCGTGATGTATGACTTTTCACATAAAATCGTAACTTTTCATAAATATTTTGATGCATAATTCCTTTCATAAAATCAAAATTTTTTACATAAAATTATGGATTTTCATAATTTTATCATGTCTTGGATACATAAAAAGGGGCTTCCAATGGAGGGTATTCATGCATAATATTTTTATAAAAAAAAAATACCGTTTTACCGTACATACGTGTAAGGGTATGATCATGCTACTTACTTTGCAGCATTACTTCCTGAATCTCACTTCGTAACTCGTCACCGAAGGGTACGTGACGGGGGTTGGCTAGACGAGACGACGGTGGCTCTGGGTGGCCAGGAGTGAGGTGACGCGGCTGGTTTACTGGGCTGGGTGGTGCGACGCCAAGAGAGGGAGAGATAGTACCGAGAGAGAGTTCTGTTGCTGAAGGCAACCGAGAGAGAGAGAGAGAGAGGAGGCTAGCGGTGGTTGTGGTTTCTTATGTTTTCTTCTGGAGGTCTCGGCTAGGGGTGGGTTTTATAGGCAAGGAGAAGGGTATTGTGACCATAAGGAGATGGGATAGGATTTGGAGTTGAGAGTTTGGTTTCCTAATAGGATTTGGAGTTATTAATTAGAGGATAAGGATGAGGCTTATGGGTGGAGATAGGGAGAAATATTGTTTAAATTCAAAAAACTAAAATTCTTGTGCTTAAAACAAAAAAAATCCGTTCATGATAAAATACTAATACTAATAATAATAATAATAGAAATAACAATAATAATAATAATAATAATAGTAATGGAGGCTTAATTCTAAGTTAAATAAAAATAATAATATGTTTGATAAATTCTTTTATAGGCTTAAACTCATTTATTGAGTCTAATAAAATTATCCATAATTTATTCTTAAAAAAATATAGAATCGGGTCGTTACACCTTTCCTTGCAACCTCTAATGCCATAATTAATTGTAGGAGTTGCGTCTTAAAATTAAGTTCTAGAAACAAGACTTTAGAAATGAACATCTTCAATTTATGCAAGCAACCTCAAGAACTCGAAGAAATTCAAGAAGTCAATGCACTGGAATCCCTTCTCACTGAAAGTTCTTTATTGAAATATGATTGTGATGAGCAGTGGGAGGAATTAGAAAACCTCCTTGGTTTAATTGAATCTACTAATATTTTCTCTATTTGTGTTGTAAGAAATTCCACTAAGGTGCAGTGGAAGCTCAAATTTGAGCTATTGCCATCACTACCAGCATCATTAAAGCCTTCCCAGTGCTGGAATTAAAACCCCTGCCATCAAAACTGAAATATGCTTACCTGTATCTTGACAACTCATTCCAATGGTGATTTCTGCACAATTAACTTTTGACCAAGAGAGTAAGTTGCTGACACTATTGACACAGCCCAAAATAGCCTTTGGTTTGTCCATTGCTGACATCAAAGATATAAGCTCTTTTATTTGCACACATAGGATATATTTAGAAGATGACTCAAAACCTTATAGGGAGATACAAAGGAAACTAAATCCTACAATGAAAGAAGTAGTAAAAACTGAGGTTTTGAAATTATTAGACCTAGGCATCATATATCCCATTGCAAATAGCAAATGGGCCAGTCCAATCCAAGTTGTTCCAAAAACATATGGTGTGACTGTGATAGAAAATAACAAGGGGAATTAGTGCCTACAAGAGTGACCACAGGCTAAAGAATGTGTGTAGACTATAGGAAACTAAATGCAGCCTCTACGAAGCACCATTTTCCCTCACCTTTCCTTGACCAGATTTTAGAAAAAATGGTAAGGCATGAGTATTATTGTCTCTTAGATGGATTTTCTCGATACTACCAAATAGAGATAGTCCCTAAGGATCAAGAAAAAATCACATTTACTTGTCCCTTTTACACTTTTTCTTTCAAAAGAATGTCTTTTGGATTATGCAATGCCCCGGCAACTTTTCAAAGGTGCATGCTTATCATTTTTAGTGATTTAATTGAAGATATTGTAGAAGTCTTTATGGATAATTTTTCAATTTTTGAAAAATCATTTGATTCGTGTTTGACTAACTTATAAGTTGTTCTAACCAGGTGTGAAGAAAAATAATTGTTGTTAAACTCTGAAAGATGTCATTTTATGGTTCAGCAGAGTATAGTTCTTGGACACATTGTGTTCTCATGAGGCATTGAGGTTGATAAGGCTAAAATAGATTTAATTTCAAACTTGCCTATGCCTAAGAGTGTAAAAGATGTTAGATCTTTTTTAGGCCATGCCGATTTTTATAGAAGATTCATAAAGAATTTTAGTTTTATCTCTAAGCCTCTTTGCCAACTTCTAATGCATGATGTCAAGTTTGAATGTACCAATGAATGTCAAAATTATTTTGATCAGTTAAAATCATTCCTCACCATTGCACCTATTATTAAGCCCTTGATTGGACACTCCATTTTGAACTAATGTGTGATGCAAGCGACTTTGATGTAGGGGCTACCCTTAGGCAGAGAAGAAATAAACTGCCACATGTAATATACTATGCTAGTAAAACCTTGAATGCTACTCAAAGGAATTACTCCACCATAGAAAAAGGAATTACTAGCTATAGTTTTTGCCTTAGACAAATTTAGATCATATCTTCTTGGTTCACCTATTATAATCTTCACTGATCATGTAGCACTGAAATTTTTATTGTAAAAAAAGGACACAAAACCAAGGCTTATAAGGTGGACCCTCCTACTGCAGGAGTTTGTTCTCACAATAAAAGACAAAAAAAAAAAGAGTGTGGAAAATGTGGCGGCAGATCATTTATCTTGGCTTATATTTGAAATTTCTGAGCAATCTCCTTTAATTTCTGACTATTTTCCTGATGAACAGTTATTTTTTGTTGAAACTTTACCATGGTATGCTAACCTTGTAAATTTCTTGGTCACAGGAAAAACTCATCCTCACTGGACTGCTCATGACATCAAAAGATTAAAGGCTGAAGATAAGTATTTTTTCTATGATAATATACTTTTTTAAGTATTGCTCAGACCAGATTATTAGGAAATGTGTGCCTACTACTGAAATTTCTAGTATTCTATCCTTCTGCCATTCAGAAGCTTATGGTGGGCATTTTTCAACCCACAAAACAATAGCCAAAATCCTTTAGAGTGGGTTATATTGGTCCTCTATGTTCAAAGATGCATACAGTTTTTGTAAGGCTTGTGAACCTTGTCAAAAATTAGGAAGAATCATTAGAAGAAATATGATGTCTTGCTTGCTATTGATTATGTTTCTAAGTGGGTTGAGGCAATCCCTTGCAAAAATAATGACCATCAGGTTGTTTTAAAATTTTTAAAAGATAACATTTTTGCAAGGTTTGGCATGCCTAAAGTCATAATCAGCGATAATAGCACCCACTTTTATAATAAACATTTTTCTACTTTAATGAAGAAATATGGCATCCATCATAAAGTCTCCACACCCTATCATCTTTAAACCAATAGACAAGTTGAACTAACCAATAGGGAAATAAAAAACATTCTTGAGAAATCAGTTAGCCCTAACAAAAAGGACTAGTCACTACGTTTATTTGATGCTTTTTGGGCCTACAAAACAACCTATAAAACCATTTTGGGCATGTCTCCATATAGACTAGAGTATGGTAAGACTTTCCATCTGCCTGTAGAGTTAGAACATAAGGTATATTGGGCCATTAAACAGTTCAATTTTAACACTAATCAGACTAGCTTTGTAAGAAAATTACAGATGGCATAATTGGATGAATTTAGAATGGATGCTTACAACAACTCCAAGCTATCCAAGGAAATGATGAAGAAATTCCATGATAAACATATCCAACGTAAAACCTTTGAGCCTGATCAACAAGTGTTATAAAATGACAAAACAAAAACATAGTTTTACTTTTATGTATTGGAAAAGGCTGCCTATTACTGAGGCCCTCCACAAGTAAGAAAGAAGAAGCCTTTTAAAGTATAATAGCATGAAAGCCAACAGTACATTTTTGAATTAAAGGAAGACCATGTGGTTATCTCAAATCAGCTGCTGTGGTTGAAGCTTCTAATGTGTCTTGGTAGTCTATTTTGGAATTCTAACCCTACACCCATGCACTAAAAGGAAAGCAAGAATTTATTACACTTATGCCTCTTGGTTAATTAACTAAACAGTGTATAAATTTCTCTATTGGCACTAAATTTCTGATCAATGTTTTTCTAGTGTTCTTAACCTCAGTAAGTTTGATTCATGGCATGAGTTTTTGGTTTTAGACGAAAAATAGTTGTTAACCTCCTTTTTCTATGATGTCAATCACTTTATGTGCTAGAGACTAGCAAAAAGTCATTTGGGGGGTGTGATAAATAGGCAAATGTTGTTATTAATACTCTTAGTACACTAGGTTAAGTAAGCTTTATTTGTTAAAAAGAGTATTAATCAAACAAAGTATGGTCACTGGACTTGTAGCATGTGAAATGACTATTTACCCTTTAAAGAATGAACATGGGCTCAGGTTATTGGGCTCGAATAAAGTCTAACCTAACTAAGAGTATATACTGCAGGAATAAGACCCACAAAAGTTGACTCAAGAAGAGAAAAAGGAAGGCTTCGGGGCAGAACCATCGAGAAGAAAGAAAAAAAAGGGAAGGGGCGAAACGGTTACGGGAGCATGCTGGACAAGAAAGAATCAGTGGTGTAGAGAGAGAAAAAGAAGCTAGAAATGGGTATAAAAAGGAGAAGAATTACCAGAGAGGTTGTGTCGATTAGGAGCAAAAGTTTGGTTTTTCTATTTTTACATTCTGTAGTTAACCATCGAAAGATTTTATGGTTTTTCTTTTGTCAATCTTTCACATTTACAATGGAGAAGATAAGCTAAGTCTGAAGCTTGGGTTGCGGCAAAAGCTTCCTTTTGTCCTCAATTTTTGCTGGATTTTTGTAAATATTCTATTCTTCTAGTTGGTTAGAATCAGATTCTAAAAATTAAGAGTTTGAAAGATTTGCTTGCTCTTATTCTGTTGTTGACATAAGGCACAACAGAAGCTTGAATTAATCAAGGTTTCTTTCAACCGAATGTTAAAGTAAAATCTGGTTGTAGCTACAGTGAGGAATTTTCTAAGTTTTGGTACAAAGAACTCTGAATGTGTATTTCTAAATTTTCAAGTTATTAACATTTTGCTTGAGTTAGTAATTGATGAGTTGTACCTAAAAATTCTTGTGAAATGTTAAATCAAAGGAAGGTAATACCCCGCAACCCAAGAGTTGTTAAACTGTCTCTATATTAATTTTATGCCTTTACATCCTGAATGTTTTTTTTCTGACATGAAGTTGGTAAAATCAAGAATTACAATTGTTTTATTTTAATTGCTTTACTTTTTTTAGTACTGATTTTCACTAGTTACTTCAATTTCCCAACAATTGTGAATCTGAAATCCTCCATGCTCAACCATACATTCCATTGATAGTAAATAGTTCATTGTGTAATAACCACTTTCATTTCAAAACAAATTCTCCACTTGTCTAATTTTAAACCTTTATTTTTCTATACTTCGATTACTAAATTCGTGAGGGATTGGAGTGTTTGAAACACCCTTATTCCTGGGAAAATGACCTTGGAATTTCCGTATTATTACAACTGATCCACTTCTACACTTGGGAGTGATAATTTGGAGTTCATCACTTACCAGTAGGGAATTCTTAACCACAACTCGATACAAAAAAGAACATTTTAAACTAGTCCTTAATATAGAAAAAAGTAGAGTTCTAGAACGGACAACCCGACACTTAGCATGGGAGCAGGAGCTACAAAAGTTTAAATTGTGACACCGAATCCCGTGCATGAAAAAGAACTCCCAGGCAGTTAGGTCGGGATAATATTCATCTTCGACTCTAAGACCATGCGCCAAACGATGTAGCACGATACTAGAATCCTCCATGCGTTGGGATAAAGTTGCGACAGGACCAATGCAAGGTAATCAAAGACATCCCGTAAAGAACGACATAAGGGAAGTCAAAGACCATTCGAAAACATGACAGTGTATAATGCGACCTTCTCAGCAAACCTCTCCAAGTAGACAGCTCCACGGCAAGCCCCCAGAACTTCCAAGACAAAGGAGTTAGGCACTCAGTAAGAACTCCTCATTGAGTCTAGATCCAATGAGGTGGTGACAACAGTCAAGTGGTATCCCTCAAAATACTAAGGCCTATCTTGGGCGGAAGCCCTAGGGTTTCAGGAAGAGCACTAGCCTCGTGATGAAAAATAGGAAGAATTATTGGGTGCCATTAGCAGTGGAAGAAAAGGTTAGAGGAAGAAAAGCTAGAGGTTTTCAAAGAAAATGCAAGGACAGGAAAAAAGCAATAGGGAAGAAGTGATAGAAGTCAAGGCGTGGGGTTGAAACAGGCAGGCAATATTGATTCAACAACTCCTAGTAGGAAAGTGACAAGTGTTCCCAAGAAGGAAACATCAGGAACAAATCATGTGGTCCCTACTGCACAATGAGACATGGAAGCTGAGTCGTCACACGTTAACCTAGGCGTGGGAACGTGTACCATTGTGGGATAAAAAAAAAAAAAGGAAATTCTCACTGCACTTGTAAGGTAAGAATTTGTGTGATAACTAGATGGGCATATTCATCTCCCACCGGGCCTAGAAAGGCCCAAGGAGCAAATACTACTAGCCTAGCAAATGGCAAAGGAGAGGAAGGCTCAGACCAAGATAAGAAGATGGGACAGTGTTCACCTCTGCACCGCCTCTATCCGAATAACTCGTGGGGAGCCACGCCATATTAAATGATCTAAAATGGATCACAAGTAGGAGATCTCAAAGGGAGATTTTGTCTCTGGCAGGGTACCCAAAGAAAGGTCGCATTTCACCACCTGTCACGGGAGACAAGACCCAAGGGACTGATGGGAGTAGTCGGATTAAATGCAACAGCATGACACCCAAAATGGTCGACAGACACCCCCGATACAAAGGAAACAGAGTCCCAACCAGGGAAGGGGGATATAAAAGCCTAAATATAAGTAAAATTCGGACTCAATGATGAGATAAAAAAAACTCTCCCTAAGAGATATATTAACTTAGGTATCAGAGATGTCACCTATCCACCGAGCTTTCACGTTTCTTGTATTGCAAGTTGATTGACTTTGTCGACTTCAGTACAAAATATGTTCTTAATAGTAAAAATGGAACTGAGTACCAGTTCAATGGCACATGCCACATTGCCAATACCAGTACTAGGCATATCGTCGTTTACGCTAACAAAGCTTAAAGAAATGAAAAGGAGACCAAATCCCATTTAACATTGAAAAACCCGTTGGATCTAATGGAAAAAGCTTCAAAGAGTAAAATTACTCTTTCTTTTTTGTATGTCAGGGATGAGAAAGTTTGATTTGATGAAAGTTTCCATGATTCTCAAAATATTTTTTAATATGGAATTAAATATTTTATATACCAGTCTCTGCATATTCTTTTCTTAAAAAATAGGGGTTATAATTAAAAAATAATTTTTTATTTATTTTTTTTAAAGGAATACGCAAGACTGCTCATTTCAATACTGTAAATATCATTTTTATTTTAAAAAATTATTTATTTATTATTTTAGCAGCCAATTATTTTACGCTGAAATGATGAAAATGAGATTCTTAAGCTTCGGAATATCATTTTTTGAAATAAAAATACTTTAATAACAAAGTGGTTACATTAAATATAAAATTTCCTCTAGTATAATCTGTTACCATGCAACCCCAGTTCCGATTTGAACCGATCGGGCTATTGTTGAGGCTTTAACAGACACCAATAGCATTTCACCACGTCACATATTCCACATAACCAGAAGAGGCGCATCAGACGCGATTAATGAATTCTGCAGAAACAAAACCCATAAGCTCGAGTTGTTCCTCGACCTCGACCTCGACCTCATCACCTCAATCTTCTCCTGCCACCGTTGCCCACCACCGCTCCGTCACCCTCCACTAATTTTGCCTTCGCCCACCATCTTCGACGCCCACCATCCACTCTGTCGTTTACTGGGTTTGTTCATGGCTAACATTAAACTCATTCTCGTTTCATTAAATAATAAATATTGGCCTCAATGATTCTTTTGCTCCCTACTTTTCCTGTAATCATTTCTGCTTTACAGAACTTTGAGATGAAGCCCATTCAACTTTACAGTTATGGTCCTTTATATTAGAGTTACATCATTTGAATGATGACCCCAATCAATTTCTCTTGCTGATTGGAATTTGAAGCTTAGCTTAGCCCAAAGAATGAAGATTTTCAGTATTTCTTTTTGTTTCTTCTTTCCTGCACTTAATCTTGTCATGTTTGCTACCTTTCAATTGCACAGCTGACTCAAAGCGAGATCCGAGTTCTTTTCCAAGTTCAGAAGCTCCTTGAGTACCTTGAAGCTCTTCAGGGGTGGACAAATTGGACCAATTTCTGTTTCCTCCCTTCCTCACCTTCTCTCAGGATTGTCTGCAACAATCGCCTAACTAAATTGTCTATTATCGGAAACAATAGTTCCCCTTCTCATAGCCCAAAATCTGATTCTGGAAAATTTTTTGTTTCTCAGCAAACTGTCTGAAAGGTTATCCATTGATCCTTTCTTCACTGTTCTAACAAAGCTTTCAAACTTGAAAGTGTTGTCCCTCGTTTCCTTGGGCTCGTGCCTCTTGGGGTCCTTTGCCAGCCAAGATCAAATGGTTCTGGTCTCTTGAACTACTAAATATTAGCTCGAATTTTCTCTATGGAGATATTCCTTCATCAATTGCTTCGTTGAAAAGTATGAGAAGTGTTGTTTTGGCAGATAATTTGTTCAATGGGAGAGGATGAGGGGATGAGTGATGGGTCACCCTTTGTAATCTCCTACAGTGGGGCCACATGGGCACATGGTAGCTAAGGCGAGAAGCCTACGTGATACTCATTTATTGGATGGTTGTTATTTGGCTAATTTTAAGGCCTCGTTTGTTTTTAGAGATGAGATGTGATGAGATGAAAATTTTTTAGATGAGATGAATTTTTTATTTTATTTTGTATTGGAATTTGAAAAAGTTGTAATGATTAGGTGAGAGAAGATGAGATGAATTTGAAAAAGTTGAATTGTTTATTTTATTTTGTATTAGAATTGGAAAAAATGTAATGATGAATTGAGATGAGATGAGATGAGATGAGATGAGAGTTTTCTGAAAACAAACCAGGCCTAAATTAAATCTAACATCTAAACATTCAACTATCAAATTATTAAATTTATTTCAACTTAAAATATTTTTATACGTTGGTCTTATAATATTTTTTAACTTCTCCAAGTTAGATTTAGATGTTAAGATAAGAATCTTTAGTTTGAAATGAAAGTTAAAAATTAAATAAAATATTATTTTTTAATATTATTATTATTTTGAGATTTGAAAATATTGTATTAATATTTAAAAAAAATTAAATTTTTTATTACATTTTATGTGAAAATTTAAAAAAATTATAATGATGAGATGAGATGATATGAGAATTTTATATTTGAAAAAATTATAAACCTAATCTAAACTTATCTTAACATCAAATACATCTAAACTCGTTTAGACAGACTCCACAAAATTCATTTCACTATTTCAACTTACTGTTATTTAAAAACAACTCAACTTAACTTAACATAGATGTAAACCAGACCTAACTCACGCGACACTTCTCTTTTCAAACACGGAACCACGGGACCAAATCCTATAATTATATGCGACACCGTTTAGAGAAGTCGATGTCATGCAAAGAATCCGACCTCAAGAGTTTACACGTGCGGAGCTCCATTACCATTTCATTCAGTCCTCGGAGAGTTCAGACACAGACTCGTTAGAGAGAAAGGAGCCTTTTGTTTCCATTACTAAAACGCTCCACACAAATGGTTCTGCGTCGAAGAGAAACAAGCGGATGGCGAGCCGTGCCCAAAATTTATCTCAGCATTTAGATCCATCGGCTGGTCGTGATTAATCGAACAGCAGATCTCGTCGGTAATCCTCGGTAAACTCTGATCCGATCTGCGAGACCCTAGAAAATATTTAGAAGAAAAGGCAGAAAAGGCGACAAAGGAAAAAATAGGAAAGAAAGAATGTCAGGGGCAGTGTCTGCACTGTTCCTCTTGGACATCAAGGGGCGCGTTCTGATTTGGCGCGACTACCGTGGCGACGTCTCCGCCGTCCAGGCCGAGCGCTTCTTCACCAAGCTGATAGAGAAAGTGATCCCCTCCCTCTTATTTTCTGCTTCTTTTGTTTTATTGTTTTTATGCTTGCATTCCAAAATCTTCCTTATTTCTCTCTGTGTCGATTTGCCTTTGTGTTAATTGCGGTGGTTTTTCTTCGATTTGCAAGATTTCTCTTCTAGTTGAATTGGTTGCATGGTGGTTTCTGGTTGTTTATGTTACCGAGTACTTGGTTCAAAGTGATAAAATTATGAATAGTTGAGTGAAGGTCCTGAATTCCAAGAGACTCATTCAACTTGAATTGAGCGATTTTACGGAATCTAGCTTTTGATAAGCTTGTTATATCCGTTTTTCATCTTAAGCTGCTTTATTTACAATAATATGATCTTTATCGGAATAAGTTTAGCTGATCCCGGTTATGCTTCAGGGGGATCCCGAGACTCAAGATCCAGTTGTGTATGATAGTGGTGTATCCTACATGTTTGTACAGCATAACAATGTGTTCCTGATGACGGCATCGAGGCAGAATTGCAATGCAGCCAGCCTTCTTTTCTTCCTACACCGTGTCGTTGATGTAAGCACTATTGGTAATTATAGGTCCATGCCTGAAAGATTTATAATTAATGCATATATTTTAAACATATTGACATTTATTTCCACTGTTATAATGAGTTGCAAGATCAAGATTGTTCATTCTCATTGGTTTCTCCTTGGTCAGGTGTTTAAGCATTATTTTGAAGAGCTAGAAGAGGAATCACTTAGAGACAACTTTGTTGTAGTGGTAGGTGCATGTTATTCTTTGGTTGCATATTATTCTTAGCTTGATCTGGTGGTGTTCAGTCACTTATTGGTGTAGTGAAAACTTGATTTATGAAAGATGAGATTTGGCATTACGTTAATACCTTTTGTTTGGCAGTATGAGTTACTTGATGAGATTATGGACTTTGGTTACCCTCAGTACACAGAGGCTAAGATTCTTAGTGAATTCATCAAGACCGATGCTTACAGGATGGAAGTTACACAGAGGCCTCCCATGGCTGTAACAAATGCAGTGTCTTGGCGCAGTGAAGGGATACAATACAAGAAGAATGAAGTAGGTTTTTTTCACACACACACTTTCTTGCTTTTTTATATTGATTGTGTAAGTTTCTGGATGATATTCCTTTCTTTTTGTTTGCCAGGTTTTCTTGGATGTGGTGGAGAGTGTTAATATACTTGTCAACAGCAATGGACAAATAATTAGGTCCGATGTTGTTGGGGCATTGAAGATGAGAACCTATTTGAGGTGTGTCATTTGAGTTTTAGTATCATCAAGAGATAATAGCTGCTACATTTATTCAACTTCATATAGGTTATGTGGCTTAGTTCGTATTTAGTTTCATCAAGAGATAATAGCTACTATTTTTATCACTTGATATGTATTTTCGTGGTTAACTCATCATTTTCCCAACAAACTTGTGCCTGAGATTGACATTTTTGCCAACTGAATGCACGATTTATCGCATTGATATGACAGATTTAGGTATTTTATCGCGATAGAGAGATTCTAATTCTATTGGGAAATTTATTTTTAAAGTCTGCAGTATAAGAACTAGCAACTACTTCTATTCTTCAGTTTTGCATCAGGGTTCACATTTATGTACAGATTTTTGGGTTGACGAGCAACCAAGTGGTGTTAATTGATGTGCCATTCTCTCTATCTGCCATATTTTGTGGGAATAACATTTTATTGTTCAACTGCCTTGTCAAGAGTTTGACTTTCCAGGAAAGCCTATCTCTAACTGTTTGTACTGTTATAAGTTCATCAGGGTTCGATTCATGTTAGTCTCATGTTTAAATCACAAAAATAAAGGTGAAAAGTGAATTCGATCTTGTATGCTACTTTGCTTGTAGTTGGATCTCCAAGTTTTTGGTATGCTCCAAATTCTACATCAGCATCAAATCTGGGTCAATAGTGGCAAAATATATCTCTAAACAAGATCTAGTGTCATGCCAAATGTGTCCAATGAATAGGAGTCGAGCTAACATAGCATGTGTTTGGATCACTATGAACAGAACCATTGGATTTTAAAAGAGGATGATCTAGTTGAAGAATTTCTCCCAATTGAGCACATCTAGCATATTTCTTCACACTAGCAGGATCTCTATAGCCGACTCCAGTCAATTCACCACCACAGAACTCCACAGTTTCAACACTGTACTTTGATTCTGTCCTCCTAAAGGAACATCTGTACTTTGCTACTCATCTATATGTTCTGGTCAGTTTTAGCTGGATCCTAAAAAGATTCTTCTATTATTTGTTGCAGTGGCATGCCCGAGTGTAAGCTTGGCCTAAATGATCGAGTATTATTGGAGGCACAAGGTTGGTCAACTAAGGGAAAGGCCATTGACTTGGAAGACATTAAATTCCACCAGTATGTAGCTTAACTTTGGTCTACTTGAATTCTGGTGTTGGTTATTCAAGTGTTTGTGAGCATTCTGTGAAAATGATGAATTTTTATGAATTAAGATTCAAGATTACTATTAATTATCAAAAAAAAAAAAAAAGATTCAAGATTACTATTTTTTTTCCTGCAAATTCTTTTAATTAAAATCCAAAATTTGGTTTAGGTGTGTGCGTTTGGCCCGATTTGAAAATGATCGGACAATATCCTTCATACCACCAGATGGATCTTTTGATCTCATGACATATAGACTTAGTACTCAGGTACCTTGTGTTTACAAATGCCATTTCCCCTTTCTGTGTTTCAGTTGCTTATTTGATGCCTTTTGTTGAGCTAAATTATAATATTTTGGCTATCAGGTAAAGCCTTTGATTTGGGTGGAAGCTCAAGTTGAAAAGCATTCAAAAAGTCGTATTGAGATTATGGTAAAAGCTCGGAGCCAGTTCAAGGAGCGCAGGTATTCAGATTTTCTTTTCTGTTTTCTTTAGGGAGAGGGGAGGGGTCATTACTGCTTAGTCATATCTCTAGTATAGTCAATTTTGCTCTGGATTTTGCGCAGTCTGTTCTTTTTCTTCAGTATTAATGAAAATTAAATTGAACAGCACTGCCACAAATGTTGAGATTGAGTTGCCTGTGCCAGCAGATGCTATGAATCCAAATGTTCGTACATCAATGGGTTCTGCAACGTATGCACCTGAAAAAGATGCAATGGTCTGGAAAATTAGATCTTTTCCAGGTGGCAAGGTATTAGTTCGCATTAATCTCCACTCCTTTTCAGTGTTAACATTGTGTCATTGACACCCATTCAAAAAATAATTTTCATTGATAGCCATAATTTAAAGGAATTATTCTATTGTTCATGTTCCTTTACAATTTAGCCATTCATTTGTTTTTTCAAATTTAAATTTTTAGGAGTATATGTTGAGAGCAGAGTTTCGTCTTCCAAGTATAATGGCAGAAGAAGCAGCTCCTGAGAGAAAAGCCCCTATACGTGTGAAGTTTGAGATACCGTATTTTACGGTTTCTGGAATACAGGTATGCCTTTTTATTGGTGCCATCAACTATATGAATCGATTGCTAATTGGTGGACGCTGTTTGTTACTATATTTGGAGTCAAAGAATCTAGATTCGTAGGGCTGACATGGTAGTCTAGAAATTGACCAAAAAGAAACAGTAGGCTAAAAGAACTACTCATGAAATGGATCAGACTGAAGAGAGAGGTGATTTTTATAAATTTCGTTCTCCGCAACATTGAACTTTCTCTCGGTGCTCTTGCTTCATTTCTTTTTCGAGTAAAATATAAAGCTGAAGGTAGATATGTAGAAAGGCTTAATATGCAATAGGGACCACCAAAGAGAATAACATTGTGTTGTTTAATTAGCAGGAATCATGGCAGAATAGAGCGTATTAGAATTAATATCATTTACATTATGTAAATCTTGTGATTTCGCAGGTTCGTTACCTGAAGATTATTGAGAAAAGTGGATACCAAGCTCTTCCATGGGTGAGGTACATAACAATGGCAGGTGAATATGAACTAAGGCTTGTATGAAAGCTGTTTCACATGTTGGTGTTCCCCATCCATCATGTATATTTCTTCATTGAGTTAGTATTCATTGAGAATTTTTTTTTTCTCTCACTATTTTGGTGTTGCGCATCGTTAATTATTTTAACAGGATTGTTAGTTGATGGATATCCAGAAAGCTCATTTTATTCTCCTTTTCTTTTGTTTGGAATTAAAGAGCATAAATTCTAACTCAAAAACTGTTTTGTGGTTTTTTTTTTTGCAAATATTTCTGCATGAGAAAATTCTTAATCTATTTCATCTGATTATAATCCTCGTCCGTTTTTCGTGCTCTCCATTATATATACAATTCTTAGGTTAATGTTGTTGCTTACGTTACCTTTCAGTCTGTGGCCCGTTTAGTTTGCTCTTTAATCACCAAATGTTTCTGGTTAGTGGTTACCAGTGGAAAATCTATGGGTAATTACAAAATTAGTACATGGGTTCTCATGTTTTACAAATTGAGGCCTAGGTTTTTAACTTTTGAAAATTAATACCCAAACTTTAAAAACTCTAAATTAGGCACCTTCGTTAATCTCGTTAGAAAATTAAGGGTAGTTTATCACGTGGCATATTAATGTCACGTGTCAGTCTTTGATTGGTTGCATGTGTCAGCCAATCAAGGAATGACACATGGTATTTGTACGACATGCAGCAATCCTTTTTTTAGGTTTTTAACAAAATTGGGAAAGGTAAGGGTGTGCAAAATTGGGAAAGGTAAGGGTGTGCAACCGGATCCGGATCCGGATATCCGGCCATAACCGGATCCGGATTTTAGAAACCGGGCGGATAACCGTCCGGATTAATCTGGATTTAATCCGGGTATCCGGATTATAACCGGATTAAATCCGGTTTTTACTTTTTATTTTTTAAAAAAAAACTCCTTAAAACTTAAAAAAAAATTTATAGTAACTTTTTTTAAAAATTCTAATTTCATGCTTAAATTACCCAGATTGTTTTTAAAATATAATTTAAACACTTCCTAAAATTAATTTATACAAAAATAAATTAAAGAACAAAATAAATAAAGATGCAAAATAGATAATATTGTTGTTACATCACAATGAAAAATATAAATTTACAAAGAACAAAATAAATAATAATACATCACAACTAATTAAACTAATAATAATGCAGCTGCACAAAACACTATAAACTCCATGTGAGTCATAATCCGAAGTTATCATCCAGTAACTCAGTCCCTCCTACACATTATAGCCCTCCTGTTTTGAAATCCTAACATAATACAAAGACATAAATTAGCTACAAATATGATCAAAGATAAACAAATGTAGAGACTGCAATTAAAAAGACAAGATTAATAATAAATAAATAAATAAATAGGCAAGTAATTAAAAAAAAAAAAAAAGAGTTCTAGCTAAAGTGGAGTGGTCCTTACTAAAAATAATAAATAATAAAGTGGAGTGGTCCTTACTAAAAATAATAAATAATAAAGTGGAGTGGTCCTTAATAATAGACAACTAATTGAAACATTAACAAATATGAATGTGGAGGTCATGAGATGAGATCCTCGAATCAGATTTCAAATCTCAAGCAGCCTAGCTGTAATGATCTAATTTTTTAACTCAGGGCCACCGGAGTTCAAGAGGAAATGATGCATTTAAAATTAATTATTTTATAATTTTTAGCCTAGCTAGTCTTGTGATATTCTATATCATGTTCTTTTAATGGAACTTCTTGTTACTAAATTGATGTTTGGATGAGAATGAAATTTCTTAGAATTTTCTGACCTAAACATTGAAAAGAAAATTCATATATGTTAAAAACTTGAACTTGTAAGTTCAAATGATAATAGTTTTCGAAACAGAGAAATCAAACAAAGAAAAATAAATGAGGCAGGTAGACAACTTTAGCACAACCAACTCGAATGAGCTAAAGTAAATGCCTACCAAATTCATCAAGAGGAGCATCATAATCGTAGCTGGTTGCAATAAAACCCCCAGCTGTTCGGCCTAAGTTGGTTCCTCCATGGTACTATGAGAATTGAGAAATGTTAAAAGGGAATAATTGAGATGAATATTTATTTTAATTGATTAACACCAGGTAAATTAGATCAACATGGAAAGAGAACAAATGATTATGTACCATATAATAATTAACAAAAGAGCCACCGTTCTGAATGAACCTCACTACTGAAAATGCCAAGTTGCTGAAGTTTTAGCTTTATCAAGGATCTCACCAAAGTTACAATGACAACTGGAGAAACATGAGGAAACATGCATACAAACTTCATATATTCAAATGTTAATAACCAAGCCGAGTATGATGAGATCCTCATGTACCTCATATGCAGTAGCACCACAATATAGAGCAGCAAGCTAGCGACGATTTGTTGCTCCTACATCTGTAGTCTCATCCAACAGCACTATGTCACCCACTTCAAAAATCTAGAGACAAAATTAGAAATGAGGGAACTTTCTCCAGAGATGTACAACAGAAAGTGCAGGAAGAATATTACCATGCAAGATGAAGATATGAAAAAAAATCCAATAAATGCAAATAATGCTAAAAGATGTCACTATTACAAAGTGTGGAGAGAGAGAGACAGAGAGACAGAGACAGATCTTTAATTGAAACAGTTGGAAATAATTTAGTACTTATATATTAATTGAAGGTATTTACTAATAAAAAATGTGAACTGATTATATTCTAACCCTTACATGGCTTCTAAGAAATTCATAAGCTGCCTTCTTTTTCCCTAAATGCATAAGATGTCTATTAATCGATTAAATAACACATAAAAGATGCTATATTTAATTCAATAATTTTTCATATTGGGTATTTAGTAATGACAATGATTACAAATAAGAGATCTTCAACTTGAACCATAATTTTACAAAGTTTGTATTTATCAGCACATAATTAAACAACATGACTCCATAAAAAGAGCATTAGAACTACGAATAGTATGCAGTACTACTCAAAAATTAGTAAACCCATATGCTCAGACATTATGGGCTTTGGAAACTAATATGATAGAAACTAAACAGACTCAACATTAGAAAAATCAATGGTCTATTGAAAAACTACAGTGCACCTTTATGGGCTTTGGATGGCCTTTGTTCTGTCCAACAGTTTTCAATATACCAGGCATAGATAAATAAACAGTCTGTGAAAATGGAGCAATGTGTCAAATATTAGATAAATAAACAGAAAAAATAGGTACATATTGTTAAAATTCTTATCGTGTGTCTTCATCATGTTTAATTTAAACATTAGAAATTTCAACTAAACCACATGAGGAAAGAAGAAGAAACAGACAGCCGAAATCAAATAAACTAGATGGTTTGTACAGATTTTTTTTTTCCAACAAATATTAATTTTCTTATAAAAGTATTTCATGCAAGACACATTTGATCAAAAATAGAATAATCTATTTTGAAACAAACGGGTATGAAATTGAGAGCAACAAACGGGTGAAGAAGGCTCGGGCTTGGTAAAGGTTAGGCATGGAGATTTTATGAAACCCAGACCTAAAAGGGTTTCCAATATCGAAACCCCAAAGTTACAAATATTTCACATGCAAAGCAACCCATGATTGCAAATATTTTGGGTACAAATATTTTTAAAGGCTCAGGACACAAAAATTTCTCAAATCTATACAAACCCACTTCCTCAAATCTATACAAACCGAGAGAACGAAGAAGAAATCAAGAAATAATACTTGATAAAGCAATCTCTAACTATACCTTCAGTCTCCGAGCAAGTTCCTTGGTGTGCAAAACATTGGCGAGCTTCAAGAGCTAGGGTTCAAACTTCACTCGGTTTGCCAAAATCGCAGAAGACTGAGGGTAACGAGAATGGTCGAGGGAACAAGGGAAAGAAGTATAAGTCTCAGGAAGGAAAACGACACTATTTTGGATAAAAGAAAAGCTGGTTATGGAAACCGGATTAAAATCCTGATCCGTAACCGGATCCGGGCGGGTACAAAAAAAAATTTTACTCGCCCGGGTGTAATCCGGGCAGCAAACCGCCCGGATCCACCCGGATTTCGGGTTTCGGACCGAACTGGAAAAAAATCCGGCCCGGTTCTACACCCCTAGGGAAAGGTACCCTAATTGCGAGCTTTTTGAAATTCAAATATTAATTTTGTGAAAGTTGAAAATCGAGAGTAGATTTATAAAAATGCGATAACTTAGGTATTAATTGTACAATTAACTTGGAAACTTATTACCTCTAAATACAACTTTGAAAAGTGAGAAAAGAAATAAAGATTACTTATCTGGAGGGTTCGTGGCAATTTGTATCAGAATTTTGGGATGATGAACTCACACTATCCAACATTGATTGACTACATAAATATCACAAATTTAATTGGCATGTAACTATCTATATTTCGACGTAACATATTTATCTGAGCTATTATATTTTCACGTTGGTATGTAGAGCACGCCATTCAAGTGTTTTAAATGATAATCTTTGATTTGTGAGATTTAAATTTTTAATTTTTTTTTATAAAATTAATGATGTGTGAACACTTTATTAAGTATGTTCACCAACTTATAAATAGAGTTTTAGTATGTACAAAAATTGCTTCAAAAGAACAAGAGATTTTTTTTTTTTGGGGGGGGGGGGGGGGGGAATAAGTTTTATTCGTAAAAGAGGATTAGGTCTCAATCTAAAGACAACAACCAGAATAGTATTAAAATTACGTGGTATGTCCAATTAGTGATTGATTTGCAGCTTGACTAACATGTCGCCTTTAAATATGATTGAGATAAAAACATATAAGAAAAAATTAATAATAAAAAAAGTGGTTGATTTGCAGCTTAACTAACATGTCGTCTTTAAATTGACGTGATTTGATGCAAATTATAAAATTATTCTTATTATAAAATAGATCTAATATATCACATAAGATCATGTCAATTTGTGAGTTTATTTTTATGAAATCATTTTGTGATTGTAACACTTCTCTTAAAAAAACATCTATTACTATATATAAAAAGCCAAGTTAGGCTTTCCGGATGTGTCATTCATCCCGCGTCCTTCGGTTTTAAAACAAGCACTTTCAATTTTTTGGTATAAATCTCTTTCACCAAGCATCGGTATCTTGCCATTTTGGTATTAAACCAATGCGATCTCTTATGCCCAAAATGGTGCACAAATAGTAATCAGGTTCGATCTACCTCTTAAAACAAAATTTCCGTCATCACGAAGTATTGCTTCAGTTGAATTTGACAAGAGTTTGTGGACCAAAATTATATCTTGGAAGAACCTTCGAGCAGGACCAGATTGCCATCTCCAAGAAATTCGAGTTTTGAAGAAGATGGGTTAAATAGTGGTTTCTCTCTATTTGCCACCTAGACAATTTATTTTGTGTTAAGGACGTTTTGCACCCTGTCGTCCTCCTCCGATCACCTAAGGTAAGAAATTTTGATGCTCGGAGTGTCAAAAAACATCTTCGATGTCTAAGTCAGTTTATGCTTGAGAGAGAGAGAGAGAGTAGTCAGAATCCTCCTTGAATCATACATGTGCCAAGGCTTTTATATTTCCCTGTGCTTGGGGTGTCTGCCTCTACTATGGATGGCATGCTGTTGCATTTAATGTGGCACCCTCTGTTAGGACTTTTGGACCCATGCCAAGCCTTTGTCCCTGGAGGCGGCATCGTGTCTCATTTGATGCGGCAATCCCTGCCAGGGACGAGATCTCAACCAGTATCTAGTCATTTAATGCGGTGCTTCTGGAGACGTGTCCAAGCAGGGGCTATCCCATCTTTTTTGTGTTAGCCTGGGCCTTTTCCTCACCACACATTGAGTTCTTTAACACTAGGACTTGAGCTTTAATAATTGGAACAGGCCCAACCCGACAAGGGACTAATACGTCCTTCCAGTTACCTCGTAAATTCATGTCACACGAGTGTAGCAGAAGTTTTTAATGCCCACGATCATTTTGTCATTATCCTCATTAATTATCTTGGTGTTACACATACCCACGTGCTGAGACTGATCATGACGGTTTTGTACCCATGTCTCCTTGCGTCGCGCGGATTGTGGGAATCGTTAAAGGCGTTTTTGTTCCCCAACAACTGTTAGAATCCTCCACACATTAACGCATTAGAGGACTGTAATATACAATCACAAAAATGACAAGATGATTTTGAGACTCTTTCGGAGTGGGAGTAGGCTCATATACAGACAGTTCACTCCTGGGTTAAGCAGCACCAAGAGGAGATATGGACTGACGTCCTCTTAACAAGAAAAAATATGGATAGGTTCTTAGTGATTTTGGATTGATCTATTGTGGTTGGCTCCACTTTTCTTGGGGCAAGAAAATGCCTTTCATGGCCACTTCGGGAGATGGAGAAAAGAGACCACGCCGTGAGGGCGAGGGGACTTGAAGACCAAGGGAAACACGCGGTTGCTTTAAGTCCGAGTAGGGGACTTCTGGCACGTGACAGGCTTTGCCATCGCCAATCGCCTAAGTCTCAGTCGGAGGGAACTCTCCTTACTTTGATGATTTCGATGCTATTATGGAGCAAGCGGCGTTGGAATTTGAGTTTTCAGTGCCAGATGCTTAGGTCATTTCTCCATCCCTGGATCTCTCTTCTACCCCGCCTGGTGACCAAAGATCGACAAGGGCTCTCAACTAGGACCAAGATGATTTCGATATGGTGTTCTTCAAAGTCATACTCAATCTGATTCTCGGGATTTCTAAAGGCCCAACTCCCGTGAAGTGCCTTGAGGAAGCAGGTGACGCCCCTATTTGTTCAAGCAATATCACTCAATCGAGTGCCTCAATTTCCAAGGAACCTTCCACAGTTCTTGGAAGTCAAGTACCTATCGCACTTGTCGATCGCAAGGGTCTCTCTCTTGATGACCCCGTCACCCACATCAAGGAAAGGGTTTCGATTCTTTCTTTACCCTTCACTGCCTTTATCAACAGGGGGCTTCTCCACCTGCCGTCTTTGAGGAGGTATCTTCCTTGGTTTCTTCTAAAGACGGTGAGGAGAAAGTAGTTGAGTCTTGTCGACCCTATGGGCATAGGACCTTCGTCCCAACCAAGCGTAGGATAGGCCGATGATCCAAGGCCTAAAGGAGCCTTGGTATCGTTGCCACCTCTCTCACCTTGACTATTTTCCCTTAGGCCACTTTAGGGCTCGAGCTCGGGCTCGGCCAGTTGAGGTGAGGCTACTTCTCCGGATGCTTTGGCCCTTCCAAATCTAGCCACTCCCGACCTGGTACTGACAAAGCCAGGGCCGAGTCTGTGCACGGGATGGCCAACCAGCTCAAGGACTTTCTTTCTCTGGTACGTTTTCCTACCATCTCTCATCAGGCTCTTCTATTTTTGCTATTGTTAATTGCTTGGATTTTCTCAAACAAAAGGTCAATGATCCGGTGGCCTAGATTGTGGATGGTCAGGCAAAGTTGGAGGAGGAGGCTCGCATGCTATGGATCTATGATGAGCAGGCTAATCAAAAGATACTTAAGCTCAGGGTCGAGAGAGACCAGACCGAGTGGGTTTTCGTTATTTTCGACAACTACAACCAGTCTTTGGAGGGAGATGTTGCTCGCCCTACAAAAGGACTTGGGCCAATCCAGGGAAGAGGTGTCCCGAAAATGCCTTGAGGTTGAAGCCCTGATAAAGGAGCGGAATCTAGAGTGGATTTGAGCGTCCTGTTCGAATAAGGAGTTAGAGGAGACCCAATAATGTTGCCTTAACTATATCGCCTCCTTGTCGGAAGCCGAGGATGCTCAACTGGATATGGGCTTGGAGGTTGATTGTTTCAAGGCTAAGAAAGAAGAGCTCAAGGTGCAACACGCTGCGCCTACGAGAGACAAGGCTATCATGGATACCAGGTGTGTCGTGGCTAAGGAAAGGGTAGCTGTTTGCATCCTAGATCCAACCATCACGGGTAATGTTATGGAACCCAAGGGTTGTACTCTTTCCCACAAAAATCCCTTCAGCAATCGGTTCTAGTCGATGCCCATCTTGGCAAACGCTTCCCAAAAAACAATGGCGGCCAAGCTTCTGTTGTCTATCACTATCTTCCTAGTGGTTAAGTTGGCGACCATCATCATCACTCCTAGGACGTCTTCGTGTGGGTATATCACCTTGTCTCAGCCACTTTCATTGAAGGAGGTGGCCATTGTCTTCTCTGTCTGACTTGTTTCATTGGTCTTCAAATGCTAAAAATCTTCCCGTGCCTTGCCCTTCGGGCATATGCCTTTCTATTGGACGCAGATCCCCCTCCACTAGAAAACTTCCTGGCAATAGTATGGATTTCTCCTAAAGGGAAATTGTATTGGTTTTGGCATAGGGGGTTTTACACGTCCCACCCTACGGTCCCCCTCACCCTCAGGCTTCCATTCCTACGGTCTCTCCTTCTCCACTCATTCCCTTAGCAATCAAACAGCCTAGGTGGTGGCGAATGTTGGGTGATTAGCCACCCCAGCTCCCCATCCTCTTGCATCTCCTCCATTATTTGCTTCAAGTGATGGAAATCCTCAGTCCTATGGCCTTCTACATTATGGAAAGTGAAAAACTAATGAGTTCTCTGATCACGATCATCGTTGTCTCGAGGTTGCTCGTTACTCTTCGTTTGCACATCCATGCGCAAGTGTGCCTTCTTGGAAGAGGTGCCACCATCTTTCCCTTTCTCATGCAGCCCAAGAACCTTCCTAGTTTTCAACTCTTTCGCACGAGTCTTCCTTCATGCTGCCTTTTTGTCTCCTTTATCTAACTGCTCCACTTCGGACCTTCTTGGGAAAGTTAAGGCTCATATGGTGTTCTAGGCATTGACAAAACCGTTTGTCCGGTTCATGAATTCTCGTAGCGTTGTAGGAGTCCTTCTAGCCAATTTAGCCATGAATGGGCTCCTGGGCTAAATATTGTCCAAGAGTGCTGCCAACGTAATCTTTTTGTCCTGGTCATCCATCGTCAGGCGCTCCTTATTGAGCCAAGAGAGATAAAATTTTAAACTTTCATCATCCTTCTACTTCACGATCAGAAGATAGGCTGGCAAACTCCTCCTCTTTTTTCTAACCATTCAATTGGGTTTTGAACTACCTACCCAACTCCTCAAAATTGTCAATGGTGCCTGATTGTAAAGTTTTGAACCATCCCCTTGTTGTTCCTCTGAGCGTTAAGGGAAGAGCTCAACACGCAATTTCCCCTAAAAAGCCTTGGAGTGTCATGTAAGGCCTAAATGATTCGAGATGTTCGACTAGGTTTTTAGATTCGTTGTATATGTCGATCTACAGGGCAATTTCGACGAGAGTGGGACTACCATGACCTATACGTTGTAAAGGAAATTCGTTCTGCTTAGCAATTGGTCGACTGAGAAAGATGTTCTTATCTTCTTGGTCATATCTTCGTATTTGCCCATGAGGCTACACAGCTCAAGGTGCATATTTTTTTTATCCTCTTCGTCAGCAAAAAACCCTCCAGCGCTATGCAGCTCTGCCTCGATTCACTCCTTTTGGCTTGTGCCAGCAGTTTCCCCTGATCCAATATTCCTCTACTTCAGGATCTCATTCTCTCGCTAGAGATTCTCCATTTTCGATGCCATCTTTTTCATTCGCTCCTCCATTTCATTCGATGTCTCGTCTTTTCCATTTTGGCCTAGACTTTTTTCCTTGCCACACATCGAGTCCTTCAACACTAGGCCTTTATCTTTGATAATTGTGCTAGGCTGGCCAAGCCCGGCTAGGGACAAATACCTCTTTACATTTTGCATCAAAGTTTTTATACCATATGCAAAGGTAGATTTAGGCCTCGTTTGTTTTCAGAGATGAGATGAGATGATATTAAAGTTGAATAAAATATTGTTAGAATATATTTTTTAATATTATGTTTGTTTTGGGATTTGAAAAAATTGAATTATTTATTTTATTTTGTATGGGGATTTGGGAAAATTGTAATGATGGGATGGAAGGTTTTCAAAGTTTTCAAAGTTTTGAGTTTTGGTCTTGAAAACAAACAAGGCCTTAGAGCTATAAATGAACCAATATGTTTGATAGTCCACTTGATACTCACACGATTAAAATCGTATCAAACTCGACTCGTGAAAAAAAAAAAAACTTGCCCTTGACAACAGATACCCATTTGATTAGTAAATGATACATACTCAGCTAAATTCAAGTTGACTCGGCTAAGACTGGTTAAGGTCGGCTCGTTTATGCTTGAGTCAATTAAAACTCATTCATATATTGATCAATGTGTATATACATATATATATTCGTTAATAATATAAGCATAACACCTTTTATAATTAAAAATATAGTATGTAACCTAATTACGTATACCTATATAATGAATGTACTTCATAGCTATCTTATAATTTATACAATAGTTAGCTGGTAATATTTAATAATTTCATATACTAGTATGTAGAAACTATATATGAAATGTTGATATATACTATCATATTATCTATATATATTGGTAATTTACGTAGGCATATAATATCTAGATATTATGGATAATTATAAACTAGTTACATATTAATTATTTATAATTTTTTACAATTTTCTAATTCATGGTCTACTTGTTTGTTGTAAAAGTTTCGTTAAATTTAGATTTTTTATTTATCCGATTTCTTAATCATTAAATTTTATTCAAAATATAATAAATAAATAATTTCAATTCAGCTCGGTTCGACTCAAGCTCCTTTTTTTTATCGAGCTCGAGTTGAAAATTTAGCTTACCGAGCTGACCTTGAACAAAAATTGAAAAAAAATCTCAACCTAGAGTTTTTTTAGTCAAGCTAAGCTCGGCAATCTAAAGATTAGCTCAACTCGACTCGATTACAACCCTAGGTAGATTCTTGAAAAAGCACCTCGCCTGTCGAAACCGAATTCAAATTTTCCACCTTGAGATTCCAGCCTATCGATTACTGTGGGAAATTGACCCGTTGAAATTGTATCACCTACAAGGGAGAAACATGTTTTGTAGTAGAAAAGGGTTAGAAGCAAAACAAAGACATGCTATGACTTGGCAATATTGGTGCCCATTCCTTGCTAACAACTGCATGGATCAATAATTACAACAAAATAAAAGAAGCATAATGATGCTAGAAATGTATGAGTAAAGTAGAGATCTTCAGCCTTTGCTAATGAGAAAGTTGGATTCCGTCACTCCGGACGAAGAAGATGAGAGAAGAATAGGTCAAATGGACATCCATAATGAAACGGTGTGTTTCATCTAAGTGTCCCTCCCATTTTTTGCTTTTTAATCATTATTGCTTTTGAGTAATACTATACTCAATACTCCCATCATATTTTCATCTCACCATGTAAAATATGGCATATTTATCATCATTAGATGATAAAGAATTATCCAATAAAAGATCATCCAATAGTAATAAATGTGTCATATCTTACATAGTATGATGAGAGTGAGTTGGTAGTGTGGTGTATAGAATTTTCTTTTGTGAAATGATGTATTTGTTATACATTGACAGTAAAACTAATTTTTTTATTTTTTTTTGTTTTTGTTTTTTTTTTTTTGTTTCTAGTATGATGATGTACAATAATTAAACAATGTTGGCATGATTCATTTATATCATCAAGATGTGTATGAATTAAAACTTTACATCATCATATTCATATTCATACTATTATTAAATTAATTAAAATTTTAGAATAATACGTTTTACTTCATTTTTTGTTGTGTTGTTGATGTATTTTGAGTACTTTTATTATAGGTTTTTCTTTTGTAATTTAAAGCACCTCGTGATGCAAAAGCACTTCAGTCAAAATTGTCTATAATAAGGAAAATGCTATCCACATTTAGGGCCTGTTTGGGGTTGCGGTGGGAGGTCTGAAAAGTGCTTAAATAGCTTTGTACTAAAAGTACTCTAATAATAAATAATGATTATTTGGATATTCCATATATAAGTACTTTTTAAGTCCAAATAAGTTAGAAATTAAGTTGGAGGAAAAGCTTCATTTTGATGCTTTTCTACCAACGTACTTTTCATCATAGTGGAAAATGTGGGTATAGTTTTGTCAAAAGATTAAAATGTTTCTATAATTTTTAGTAATTACATATTTTAACCTTTGGGATTCCTCAAACTCGCAACTCTCATTCTTGTTGCTCTCTCCTCCGTAGGTGTTTCTAGATGAGAGCAAATAGCTTTGTGGGAAAGTGTATAACCCAAGAAAATTCTACCCTTTCAATAGCTTTGGATTGGAAACCCAAATGAATCTACCCATCTAGAAGGAAACTCATGTACCCTACCTTCTATTCTTTGAAGTGCGTGTTAAGGAGATGTTCCTTTTGGTGTCCTGGAAGCATGGTAATTTCTCATTAATATTTGGTGATTTTATTGGTCTTTTATGTTCGTTCACTGGATACACGAGTATATTCATGTAGCATTTTAAGGATCTTCTCTTCGTTTGGTGTTTTGAAAGCATGGTAATATCTAACCGATGTTCTGTGCTTTTTTTTTTTTTTCATTTTTTCCTTCAAATTTTCTAATGCAAACTTGTGTTCCAAACTAGGTCTAACTGAGAGAGAGAGTCCAGCGAGAACCTATTATAATACCTCCGAGAAATTCGCCCTCGATAACGAGGGACCCGATAATCCAAAGCAAGAAAGTCTTATCTTGTTTGAAGATTGATTTCTATATTCCTTCACTCAACAACACAAGAAAAGTCTCCTACTAATCTAATTTTGTAGTATCCCTTTCATATTTGATTTCTACAACATGCACTTATCACTCTATAATCTAGTTTCCTTCTTAAGTACAACCTCCCTAAGGATGTCCAAAACCACCAGATTGATTCTCATCAATTTCTATCCTACTGAAACTCTATCTCTCCTCATACTCTACATATATAACACCCACAAGTCACTTCTTCTTTGCTTCTCAGTTTGTATGGTGTGGAGTGTGAATGCATTTGGTGGTATCGCTATTTGTGAAAGTTGAGTTCCAATCTTCCATTCACAGTGGGCATTATCATTGGAAGGGTTAGTTGGACTTTAGGTATGCTGTAATTTATATTATTTGTCACTTATTTGTTATTTTTTAGAAGACTTGTATTAAGATTTTCTGTTTTGTGTTGATAATATATCATTTATTTGTGTTGAGAAGATGTTTGTTTTTTGTCGAGAATGTCTTTTTTGTATTGAGAAGGTGAACTCTTCTTTTTAGCTAGTCAAATCTCTCTTGATTTCGTATCTTTAATTTCTATAAGAATTAAATTTTTCACTTTCTCTCAAGTTTAAACTAGTAAGTAAAGTTATGAAAAATATTCATACTTAAATATTTAGCGCAAGATCTATCTTTACAATGTCACTTTTGGGCTTTACATGTTGGATTGGTGGGAGCGTCATCTTTTCAGTATCCTTTATTTCCTCCCTTTTTCCTAAGATTTGATCAGCTTCATGTATGCTCTTCTACTTACTGTTACGGATCAACCCTAGATTTTGCTTATTTACCTATAATTGTGATGCAATATTGTATTTCTCCTAAACTGATGAAATTACAGAATTGATTGTGTTCAATTTTGGATAACTTTTACGAATTAGACCCATTGCCTAAAGAATGAAATGAAAATTCTGCTGGTCAGGTGCCAATATGTAGAGCCCAAAAGTGACATTGTAGAGTTTCCAATGCATTACTTAAATTCTCACTTATCTTGCTGGAATTCAATCTTTTGTACTTCATGTCTTTCTAGTTCTTGAATTTTTTCAATAGTTTATTTGAATAAATGTTGGGTTTTCCTTGCAATTATGTTTGATTTATTTTCTATTTCAATTATGTAAAGATTAAAACCTCTCTTGTATCAAATTTGTAAACTTACTTCCTTCTATACTTGTTAGCATATAACAAAAATGTCTAATAGAAATCAAAATAACGTTGTTGCTGATGCACAAATGCAAGATAATCAAACAATGAGATTAACTTGGACAGAAAAAATGCTAGAGGATTATGTAGACATATGCATTAGTGAGATTTATGTCGATAACCATCCAGGAACCCATTTTAATAAGGTAAGGTGGAAAAATGTCATTAATAAATTTAGCAAGAAAATTGGTAAATAATTTAACTACAAACAACTTAAAAACAAGTGGGATAGTTTAAAAAAGGATTGGAATATTTGGAGGAAATTGGTTGAAAAGGAAACTGGCCTTGCATGGGATCCGGTGAAGAAGACAATTGATGCTACAGATGAGTGGTGGGCAAAAAAGATACAGGTACTATGTTTTCACCTATTTATTTTCTTCTATATGATCAATTAATATTTACCATAACTGATTACATTGCACATACAGTAAATTCCAGAAGCAGCTAAGTTTCGGAATACAGGTTTGGCTCATATTTCCTAGTTGGATACACTGTTTAGGGGTATAACTGCAATTGGTGAGGGAGCTTGGGCACCATCCTCTGGATTGGGTTTTGAAGATACAATAAGATGTGATCAGCATAACAATGTTGAGTTAGAGCTAGAGGAGATTGAAGACTCGGATGATGAATCGGGTGATATTCAGACTAATTTAGACACTCAGACGAAAGAAAATAAACAGGTTAGTCTTGCAGTCCAAGATAGGAAAAGGAAAAAATGAACTTAAATATTTGATCAACATTTCACACGTATTTGTGATGTACTTGAAAAGCAGATTACAACATCATCCTCCGATAAACCTAGTCATAGCATTGATGAGGTTATGGCTATTGTACGGGAGTTAGCTGAGATAGAAAATGACTATGAGATTTTTAAGGATGCAAGTGAGGTACTCCTTTTGAAATCACATAGAGAAATGTTTATTGCCCTAAAGTACCCAACATTTCAGATTGATTTTATTAAACAAATGAAAAATAAACGAAGTCAATATTGACTATTGTGATGTCATTTTAGGGATTCATTATTACTTTCTTTTCCGAATGATTTGTAATGAACTATTTTAGAGGTTGTTGAGACTTAATTTTTTTTTTATTATATTTTTTGGGTGAATTTTGACAACATTTTTTTAGTGATGCTTTTTCGTAAGCATTGCATCTTTATTATTATTATTATTTTCTTCATATTTTTATCTTTTTATATACATGGAGATTAATGGTCACGACATTGAAGATTACACAAGCGATGCTGATAATGGTGAAAAAGAAGAAAAAGAGAATGATATTGACTTTGTAATAACATTATAATTGATGGTGGCTTCTAAATATTACACAAGATATATTGTAAAGGAACCTTGTAGGACCTCTCCACATATAGGCCATAAGTTTGTTATGGAGATTCTAAATGGTCATCATGATAGATGTCGTCAACAATTTAGGATGGAAAAACATGTATTTCATACTTTATGCAAAGAGTTGAATGAAAGATATAACTTAGCTGGTACTCGAAACATAACTACGGAAGAAATGGTAGGAACTTTCTTGATTACATTAGGTCATGGGTTCGGGAATAGAATGGCAGAAGAAAGATTTCAACATTCTGGAAAGACTATTAGTAGGCATTTTAATAGTGTATTAATGGCTGTTTCACAAATGACGGTCGACATTATTAGCCCCACTGATAGGGAATTTAAGGATGTTTCCAAAAAAATCCGTGAAGATGAGCGATATTGGCCATATGTTAAAGATTGTATTGGAGCTATGATGGAACCCATGTGCCAGTTATTATTTCTCCAACAAAACAAATTCCATTTATTGGTAGAAAAGCCTACCTACTCAAAATATCATGGTTGTTTGTGATTTTCATATGTGTTTCACTTTTGTTTGGGCTAGATGGGAAGGTACAACACATGATACAAGTATTTTTATGGAAGCCATTCGGAAGGAGGAATTGCGCTTTACACATCTACCTAGAGGTTTACATTTAATAAGAATGACCTTAATAAACTTTAAATGATTTTTCCATTACTTTTGATTTATTATCCTAAATTGTATGCAGTTAAATATTACTTAGTAGATGCTGAATATCCTCATATGAACAGATACATGGGGCCATATAGAAGGGAACAATATCATCTACCAGACTTTTGTCATGGTCCTCGACCAATGGGTATGCGTGAAATATTTAATCATGCACATTCATCACTTAGATACACTATTGAGAGAACATTTGAAGTTTGGAAAAATATATGGAAGATATTAGATCATATGCCAAATTTTCCTTATGATAAGCAAGTTAAAATTGTTGTGGCATCTATGGCTATTCATAATTTTAGTAGAACTCATGCATTGAAGGATATTGAGTTCAAGCCATAAGATGACGACGAGGATTATCTATCTCCTGGAAGCACGGAGGACAAAGAAGCAAAAGATTACTCAAGCATGCAACAATCAGATATATCTATTGAAAATGTTATGAATATTGAGCGTGATTATATTGCTCTTTCACTTATGCATCGTTGAAAAGATTTTTTTTCATTATAATTACTAAAGAGCCTACTAGACTATTTTCGTTGTTATTTTATTATAATATTTTATTTCTATAAAGGATATGCCTTTTATGTCATTTCTACATCAAAAAGTACTTTTTTAATTTGTTTCAAAACAAATCTAATATATTTGAAAGTGCTTTAGACATAAGGATGCCAAACAGTAAATAGTTTTTTAATAGTAGAGCTTATTACATTAAGCTCTAAGTTATAAGCCTTAAGTTAAAAGCAATATTTTCCACTATAACCCCAAACATACACTTATTATTTTACTTAATCATAACTAATGATGTGTCAGCTATCAAAAATAGCGAAGATTTTAAAATTTGAAATTCAAATTCAAATTAAAATGAAAACATTGATAAAATAGGATTGTCACTTAGTACGTATAATATTGTGCGTAAAATTGCGCATACATATAACACTACTCTTTTAAAAGAGTGCTTAATTTACAATTATTTTTTATAAAAGTTTACAAACTGATATAGTTTAATAAGATACATTAGATATAGTTTATATTAAAAAGTGTTTTACAATCTAAAATATTATATCAAGTTACATCAATTAGATTTTTTTATAAGATTCCTTAATTAGTAGATCATCAAACATTTATATTTTTGTTTTTATATATAGAAAATGTTGATTTTGAATATTTTATTCTTATTGTGTATACATAATCAATGTTTGATTGGCATTAAAAAGGTATTCAGTAAAACTGAAATCTTATATATAAATTACGAGATATCTAATCAAAAACTAATTAAAATATATAAAGCCTGCACAAATATTATTGCGAGTTATAAGCTCGTATATTATAATATGGAAATACACTTTAATGTGGATATTCTGATAAATAGAAATTTTCTGAAAGATGCGGTCTATAATTAAGCAATTCCCAAAATAAAAAAGATAACAAGATATAAAAAAGGAAATTTTATTTTTATATTTGGCAATGCAAAAAGACAAGGAAAATCTGATTATCTCAGGTTCCACCCGGACTCCAAATTGTAATTAATTATGTCCGTTGCTTTCCCCTTGATGGCCCATATACAGTCGTTCTATGAATCGGTTAAAGTCGTCTTCCCTGCACAACAAGCTAACTCTAGCAAACTTTGGATCCGCTCCAAACTGCTTTCCACCTCTTCCAACGATCTCGATTCCTCTTAAAAACTCTTCGCAATCTTTTATTCCTTCTTCGCACTTCAGCCATGCATAAGCTGTGTTAATGGAAGACAAGAAAAATCATTATATATATTAGCACTTCGATCGATCTGTGCTTTCCCCATGATTTGGGGTATACAAATTTTATATAAATATATATATATATATATATATATATATATATATATATTTATACACATTTACAATTAATAGAGATATATAGTGAACAACATGATAAATATATACCCGGAAGTGTTTCAACGGACTCTCCTGTAAAGAGGCAGTGCTGTCGTGGATACTTGAACAAACTGAGATACCGATTGTGTTGAAGAACTTCTCTTAGTTTTTGCCATCTTTTAGTCATAAGATGTCGAGAATACTTAAAGAAGTTGTCCGTTTCAGTAGACTGAACATTTTCACAGCCATCACAAATCACTCCTATGATCTTTGCAGCTCTGAACTGTGATTCTTTTGACACACCGATTGAGCTGATTGTTATGTACTGGATCATCTTTTTAGCAATGTCTTTATCCTTGACGAGAGCCCAGCTTCAAAATAAAACAAATTCAATTAAGATTAATGATCAGGAAAATTACCACCATAAATAATGTAGGAAGACTTTTTTTGTGAGGGTCTTGAAGAACAACTTTCCTAGTTGCTAATTGACCGATTTCATGTACTATATCTATCGAGCTAGACATTAATACTTTTCATGGGCCCTATATTATTTAATGATATTCGCATAAGATTTTCCAATAGTATAGGTATCTCTCCCTGCATTAAACCATCCAATTCGGTCAAGAAATTGGGGAAGGTAAAAAGTTTTTTTTTTTTTTTAACACCACAGTGCCTTGCATGGATATATATATATATATATATATATATATAGAAAAGGATCTTACCCAATACGGGAACCAGCATGTCCAGTGCATTTGGAACATGTAAAGAGCATAATATCGTAATCGGCAGCAGAGGTAATGGCGGTGTACTGTGGCCAGTAGTAAGCAAGGTCATGAATAAGCATTCCTTGATCACCACAGTTCTTCACCACGGCTTCTCGAAGACCACCGTCTGGGTTGTTTGGACAATTGACCACCTCTATGTAAGGCCCTTCCTTTTTAAAGCTATGTGCGTCCCCCTCCCATTTGTATAGCCTTGAGCGTAGGCAATCTATCACTTCCGGATATTGCTGCTACCATGCAATAATTATCATTTAACACCAAAAATCAACTCGTGAATAGAGATAACTAATAATGTAGCTGGGACACGTTTTGTCTTGAAAGAGAACTCATGTATGGACGAATCATATTCACCGTATTTTGAATATCATCATTTCGCTTAAACTTGAATTCAAAATCTATGGGGAAAAAAGGAGATTTTTTACATAGAAAATAAATATGAAGGTATACAAATTGTAATTTTTGCCGGTATGGTTGAACACAGATCCTTCTAATTGCCGACTAATGCGGCTTGATCATGTTCAGATTTTAGTTTAGAGACAGACCCAACAGAGACACGACAGAGTCTTTCATTCATTTGGAATCAACCCAACAGATCGGGCATGTTACCCAATCAAGCACACATGCATTGTCGCCATTTCTTCTTCTTTTCGGTTCTGAACACTATACTACTTGCATATATGTTCGTTGCGTGTTCCCACAACTTGTATTTTTCAAGAAACATGTCTGTTGCTTTGTCCCACACAACCATTTTTGAGAACACAGCTTAATTTGTTTCAAAATACTGATAAATTAAGAAGTACTGAGATCTAACCAAAGATCTTTCATTCATTAAATTCATAAAGTAAAGAGGAGAAACGAATCACGTAAATATTTGCAGCAAATTAAGTTCAGTAATAACAATGAGGCTGACCGAGTAATAAGGTGCGGAGGAAACAACACTGACGGGCTCGGCACCACCAGGAGTAGTGAGAGCGTAAAGCAGAGCTTGGAAGAGCTGCGACGAACCCGTCCCCACCACGATATGCCGCTCCTCCGTTACAGCGTTTCCGGCCACACCATGCAATCTTCTGATCGCATCTCCGAGTTTGGGCTCCAAAAACCAGCATACGTTTTTTACGTCACTGAAATAGCTCATGAAGTCACCCCCGCGGATCACCACCTTACACTTGTCCCCCATCTTTTGCCAGAATGGCTCAAACATCGTCGGATCACCACTGTTCAGATTACAGAGATTAAACAAAAATCACAGAGCAATATTTGACAGTAAATATATAGCTAGCTAGGCCAGTAAGTTTTTATCAAAATCCTAGCGTGTGATTGATCAAGCAAATAAGGACTTACGTGCTGAGAGCGAGAACGGAGTTTGAGTTAGAAGCTGAGTGATTAGTTCTTGTGCCATTGTCCAAGAACAAGCGGCGTTTGTGATCAACAGGGGCGGCATTATTCTCTGTGAAACCCATTTTCACTTTCTGGGAAAGTAGCTAGTGTTTCTCTAAGTTCAAATGAATCTATAAGTTGAGAAAAAGCAGTACTGAGTGATGATTCAAGAAAACAGAAGAGGTAGGATATTTATACATGAGGATGTACGTGCCCCAACTACCCTGGATTGAGTTTACTTACCTTACCAATTTAATGGCATAATTACATATCTAATCCTGCAGGATTTTGTGCTTCTTAACGCGATTCTCGTTCCCAAAAGACTTCACAATGCTTTGTATTATATAGGTTAATTGAATTTGAACAAAGGGCCTCTTTTTGTGTGCATGTATGTTTCATCGAGCTTAATTAGTCCTTACTCCTTACCCACTGATCTCACAGAGGAAGGTAGTATCTGCTGATATTTACTTTCCTTTTTTACTTTCCCTTTTTGTTAATTATCATTTTCTCGCTAATATCCATGACTTAGTTCAAAGAATATACCCACTTGGAAGTTGGGCTCAACTTTTATGTCTATTTTTCTGCAATTTTGAGTCCTAAAAGGTAAGAACTATATTAGGGAATCAAATCTTCAATGAGAATTAATAATATGCAACTAATCAATGAAATGTTATAATATTATATATATGGACATAATGAAAGCTTTAGGCCTCGTTTGTTTTCGGAAAATATCATCTCATCTCATCTCATCTCATCTCAATTTCATCATTATATTTTTTTCAATTCCAATACAAAAGAAAATAAACAATTCAACTTTTTCAAATTCATCTCATCTTCTCTCACCTAATTATTACAACTTTTTCAAATTTCAATACAAAATAAAATAAACAATTCATCTCATCTCAAAAATTTTTATCTCATCTCATCTCATCTCCAAAAACAAACGAGGCCTAGTTTCCAACTAATTGTCATATACTGTATGAAGTGGAAGCCCCTAGCCCCGGCTAGTACCTCAAAGTGTCAAGTTGATCATGACTATCAAGATTTAATCGTTTATTATTCCCTTTTACGAAAACTTAACAAATTTTACCGAGTAGGGATAGAATTCTACATCCATGCTTAATTTATACCCGTGTATTTTTATTAGGGTTGTCATCTAGGTCAGTCGAGTCGGTTTTTGGCTTGCCGAACTCGCTCGATTTAAAAAATTAGAGTTCTAGTTCAAAAGTTTTATTTAATCGTTGTTCGAATTCGGCTCGATAAGCTAAACTCTCAATTTGAGATCGGCTCCAGTTTTTTATTTTATTTTTTGAATAAGATTTAATGATTAATAAATTAGATAAATAAAAAATAAATAAATAATCTAATATTGAATTTGTATAACTAACAAATAGAACCTCTATTTAATTATAAGATTTTATAAATTTATAAATGATTAATATGTAACTAGTTAATATTTATCAATAATAACAATATATTATATGCTTACATAAATTACTAATACATATACATAATGTGATAGCATAGATCTATTTCATATATGGTTCTCACATAATAGTATATGAAATTATTAAATCTTATCGACCAACTATATATTGTACAAATTTTCATCCTATGTGATTATTCATGAATAAGAGATGTTATTCTTTTAAAAAAAAAAAACTATATATTGTACAAATTATAAAATCTAGCTATGGAATATATTCAATATATAGGCATAAGTAATTAGGTTACATATCATATATTTAATTATAAAAGTGCTATAATTATATTATTAGCTAATATATATATATATATATATATATATACACACACACACACATAAGTGTTTGTATATATATGATATATATTTTTTAATATATGAATGAATTTTAATCGAGTCGAGTCGAGTTTAGTCGGGTATGTGTCATTTACTAATTAGCGGATATCCACTTTCACGAGCGAGCCTTTTTTTTCACAAGTTGAGTTCAATTCGAGTTTAATCAGACGAGTATCGAGCGGGCTATATATCGAATAGACTAATTCATTTACAACCCTAATTGTTATGTTGTTTGAACCTTTGAAAGAGTCTCTCTAATTTAAGACATGATCAGTTATAATTCATCCAACTCGTTAAGATGATCGAATCATTAATAAGATAGATGAAAAATAAATAATCCGATATGGTTTTAAAAATTAAATTTTGACTGAAAAATGCATATTTTATACCATGATGTTTTATATTAGAGACTTAAGGGAAAGCTCCAATGATTAATTTGAAAGTTATAAGGCCAAAGATCATATGATAATGGAAAATGCTAAACGTATTTAAGAAAAACTTACAAAAAATTTACTTCTCTACATGTCAGTTATTGATATACTAAAAATCATGAAATTTGAAATTCAAAATTTGAATTTTAAAAGAAAACTAACAAAATGAGTCTTGTAAATAAAAGTATAAGTACATGTAGCATTACTCTATTATAATTAGGAGACATCAAGTACTGTATTTTTAATGAGAAAACAACGGAAAAATTTTTAGATTGCATCTGATACGACGTTGTTTATAAATGATAGTACTGATTATTAATAATATATATGCACCAAGCTGCTAGCTATATATATTTGGTCGGCGAGTTTCTTTTTCCGGGATCGGAGGATGAATCCTTAGTACATGTTTCTGGTATGACATGCTATACATGCGCACAAACATCATTAATTTTGAGTTTTGACTAATTGCCTGCTTAAATCTGATCGATCATGTGCGCCAATGATGATCCATATGCTATCAATAAAACCACACATCATCTTCCGATGCAAAATAAAATTATTTATTTATTATACTCAATAATATTATATATTATCTTTTAATTATATATATTATATTTTTATTACTTTTTAACGTGATTTTAAATAGTTTAGAAATTATTTATTATTTTTATATATCTAGCAATCATTTGATACAACGTATAAGAAAAAATCAATAGTAGGTCATAACTTTAAAGTTTTTTTTAAAAAAAAAAAAAGGTTCATCTAATTAGAAAGTCATTAAATCGCCGTCCGTACTCTGTAGGAAGTTGTTTATGGCTAGCAATAGTAATAATATATGTGGCAATATATAATTCGATGGGTCGATCGGCTTCTTTTCTGTTTTCTGTATTCATCGTATCACTTGTAATAATGTCTGAAGAAAAGTTTAGATCTTAATTAAAGTCTGATGACCACATGATCACTTTTGTACATTTTAAATTTGTTTTGACATTTTTGTTGATTATTGGCAGATGGATGAGACGCATCTGAAAGGCATTGGATACTTAAAATATTATTGGTGTTGATACTGATATTGGCTTAGCATTGTTGTGTTTATGATCCAAGTTGGGACCCCAACACAACATGACATCTCTTTCAAAAAAAATTAAAAAAACACAACATGACATGACCTGTGTTGCACCAAGGAAATTAACAACGCATAAAAGTTAATGAGTAATGACTCAGAATTGTCTGTTTGAATCTCATGTGCTACCAATGATGATTGCATGTGTAATCCATGATAACCACATGTGACTTTCTGGTGCACTTGATAAACAAAAATCATAATGCATAAAATACAATTCTTCCTTTACAATATTAATGGGCATGCATAGGCCTTTGTGCTTGAATGTATCGTTTGAAAATCTAAATTAGATGGAGAATATTCTAAAGTTTGATAGGGTAATTGTACTATTACATTGGCTGGTTGTAAAATAAATAATTTGTGTCCATATTATTGCAGCTAATACCTTACGATGTTTATGACCAATTGGATATTGAGGTACCAATAGGTACCAAAGGAGATCGCTATGATCGTTACTATATCCGTATTGAAGAGATGCGACAATGTGTTCAAATCATTGTGCAATGTCCTAATCAAATGCCTAGTGGCATGATCAAAGCCAATGATAGTAAGCTATGTCCTCCTTACTAAAAGATATAGTTATAAAGTTAATTTTTCATTGTCTGCACTCAATTAGCTTGTCTAATTTGTCTCTCGTCTCTCTCTTAATTACATATTATCTCATTGCAAACAGGCCGCTTTTTTTGTTTTTCCCATTTTCTCTTTTCTTCTTTAATTCCTTCTCTTTCTTGCTCGATGAAATATCATTACACCAGTATGATATCTATTTCCCACGCTTAATTAGTTGGACTCTTCGTCTGTCAATCTATTGATTATCCTTAAATTCAAACGAATGATTGACTTGTAAGCCCCACGTATATGTTATTTTTGCCGTGCATAAGTTCACATGCTTATCTTATCAAGTGTTTTTTCGATAATTTTCTATCATTTTCTGAGAAACCTCTTAATTATTTATGTTTTCCAGGCAACATGCACTCTCATTTTTGCACCTTTATTCGAGGATCTTAAGGATGAAGGGATGGAAAGTTTCAAGAGACATCTCTAAATTGATTGAGTGCATCCATACCAATTAGTTGGATTACACCAAAAGTCTCTCCTTGCTCACAAAAAACATGAGTTAGGCATTTGCACATTGTAATTGTTGAATGTAGTTTGTTTTTGTTGACTTCTCCAATCTTCCTTTCGTACTTAAAACTTTTCAGTTGAGAAGACCATCATCCTTCTTTTATATCATTTTCACATCATAAATAAAAATAATAATTTTTCAAGCAATTGATACCATACCACAAAAAGGGACGATAATTGACAAGATCATAAAATAACATATTTCTTACATTGGAAAAGCTTCAAATCGGACTAGGTGTCCTTTGGCATTTTACACCCTCCACTAGAATTTAGACACGTAGAAGATTTAGGTGCACGCTAGCATTGTCCTTAACGTAAACTTGCTTAAAAGCAAGCGGGGGCCCGCCATTTAGGGTGCGTTTGGATGTTGAAGTGAGTTGAATTGAGTTGAGTTTAGATGATAAAATATTGTTAGAATATTATTTTTTAATATTATTATTATTTTGAGATTTGGAAAAAATTGAATTGTTTATTATATTTTGTATTGGAATTTAAAAAAGTTGTAATGATGAGTGAGATGAGATGAGTTTGGTTTGGGAACCAAACAAAATCAAAGAAAACAGTTGCCGAGGGGGTGATTAATTCCATTAATGAGGCCATTGATTGGAGGTATCTACATCTAATGTGCTAGGTTTCGTCCGGGCCCAGAAGAATTATGGCCCCTTTTGCCCATGTAAATACAGTGCTACAAGCATAGATAAATTTCATAAAATTAAAATTATAAGTTAAATCATTTTATATAATATAATATTATAATCTATCGTATTACAAATCACAACAATTTATAAATTAACTCTATTATTAAAATACACTTTTATTTATAATACCTATGTTGTCATCAGGCTATCTTTTTTTCTTTTTTTCTTTTCCAAGTAGAATAGTGCACTACTAGTTTTCGTTAGTTATTTTATTCTGACAACTACATCTCAATTAATTCCAGACAAAATGTGTTCATGTCATTGCGTTTCATTCGCTTCTCTCTCACTTGTTTCCATATTCAACGCCTGATTTCATAAACAAATAAAGGGCCGAGAAAATAAGAAATGAAGTTCCTGAAAAATATAGGGAAAACAGTTCGTTTTCATGAAGAGAAAAAAAAAATCAAATGTTACTAATGGGAGAAAGTCTGAACTATAAAGCTAAACCTCTTGACATAGCTTGTAAAGAAACGGGGGAAGAAGCGAACTGTAAAGCTAGGAGAAGATTTACATTTACACCTGCCAAAAATAGAGCAAAACGGTGTCCAATGGAGATAAAAATAGATTGTAGCCTATCGAGAGAGAGAGAGAGATTTGAGCCTATCAAATGAGCTATTGGTGTGCTTCGTTTGGTAACGTTGGGGGAGACTTCCTAAATACATGCTTTCTGCAGCGTTCAAAAATGCTGTCATAAATTAGATCAAATTGAACTCCAGCTCTCTCCCGATTCACAATGAACATTATGTGATCACCTTCCACAATCTTGTAGTACCTGCTTCAGCCAAATGCCATCTCTGAGTAAACCCCAAATAACAATCCGTAAAGCTAAGATGAAATGCCAACATGAGGTGGACTATTAATAATTTTGAAATTCCAATACTGCATTGGACTGTTAATTTGTCATCTTGATGATTTTTATTTTTTTAGCATTAGGATTATGTGAGACTACAGTTACAAGAACTGACATGGCTGATTCAGCCACCCATTAAGGAGTGCATTTTTGGATGTGATTCCCAGGATGAATTATTTCACTATAATGATCATTTGCAAACACATTCCCATTAGAGCAGGACATCTTTCTTTGCAATATTTAGATGATTAGCAGTTTCTTGGTCACCCTACTTTTCTCTCTTTTTCTTTTTTTTTCTTAATAAAAAAAGAGCAGTTTCTTGATCACCCACAAATTGCCAACTCGACTCCAGTGGCCCAATTATGCCATCTTTAATCACACATAATAGCAACGAAATGAATCTCCATAACTGTAGTTCTTAAATAGAAAAAAGTATGCTCCTCTATCTACCCAATAAGTAATCTGTTTTTGATAAGTAATGACTAATGAGAATAATTAACTTGGGTTAATAAGAATTGGCCAAACACTGAAGCAGGATGTCAGATATTTTGGAATTTCAATCAAGTTTGAAACCACAGGTGTCAGATTTGTCTAAGAAAATGCCCATTTACTAGCTAGAATAGTGATTACTAAATATGAGAAAAAAATACAATCAAATTTCAAAAACTCAAGCTCAATGATCCAAAGATTAAATTAGATTTTGTTAGTTAAGCAATTTACAGATAAGATGCATGACATACCAGATGCCCGGTTGCAACGGTTGGCACTCTGAATCATTTTTGACAAATTGACATGGATGTTCAATTGGAAGACGAGGGTGAGTCATGGATATAGTGTTGAGAGCTCCATCATTGTCCTGCCAATCCTCATCCCTGAACATGCATTAACATGAAGGTTATGGCACCAACAACAAAATTTAATTGTTGTTACAAGTAACTGCCATTTTTCCAGATATCAAATTCAGTACTAGCTCCAAAATAAAAATTGTAATTGATTGGTTGGAGCAAAATATTACATATTTTAAAGGATAACATACATATTTATAAAATTCTAGAATTTAAATACAGTGGTAACAGTGATCATTATTGAAAAGGAAAAAAAAAACGCTAGACAGTAAAGTGTCACACTTGGCAAGATATTAAAGAGAGAATCTGGATTTGAGCTTAAGTACATTCAGAATCACAATACCCTTATCAGAATAAAAACCTCAACTAATTGAAGCACAGATTAAGAAGCTGATGCCAGAGAAAAAAAATACCTATAGCCTTTATAAGGGGGCGACACATCTGGAGGATGATGCCATTGGCTCATCTGCAGTACTCTTATAAAAAGCAATGGGTGGATGCCAAGTATACTAGAAGGAACTGTGACACCCAAGATCTTCCTAGTACGCTTGGTAGCATAGCTGAAGTAGTATGTATTGGGAAAGGTCTGTAGATGGCAGTTGAGTTGCATGGACCCTTGAATGGTAAGATCCGGGAGGATCCAGTCTCCTGAAGCAAATGGACCTGAATTCCCCAAGAGGCAGTCAACAAGACCCCAAACACCTATTTTCTTCCATGACAGGTTAAAGTGATCAAACCCAAAATTGTAATATCCCTTCAGCCAGGGAATGTCAAACCAATCATATATCATCACTCCAACACGGCACAACTGTAGCAGACATATAGGTTTCAGGGTTCTCCCATCTTCTGGCCTGGTACAAGCTCAAACCACTTTAACATGTTAAGCATCAGGAAAATGAAATCATGCGGGAGAAAATGGGAACTGTGGTCAAAACATATAATGACATAGTTTGCCAATGACTTTAAAAATGACCAAACTTCAAAAATACATGTGAAACCAGCTTAGATGTATTATCAAAACCGAGCAACTTATATAAATGATATATAAACAGAATCATGACCTCATGCAGGCAAACAGGCCAGCTGCCCCTCTATTGAATGAAAAATCCCTTAAATTCTTTAAAATAGCCATCATGTGTGACCTTTGGGATATTGATAAGTTTTAGCTCTTTGGTCATCTTATTTTCTAGATGTTCTGTTTACAATTCAGTCTCAGTTTGCCCAAACACCCCTCATTACATAAGATATGAAGTCATAATTAAATGGCAATCTATCACATTTTTCTCATTTGGCGAGTATTATTTCAACACTAATGCTGCTCGGACTTAGTTGGCAACAATTAACATTAATTTGGAGAATTTCATTGCTGTAATTGGAACAAAATATATTAAAAATCAAATGGAAAGAACAAGTTATGAACGGAACTCACTGCATCCCATCTAAATAGGTTCTTGTGGTCCCATTGAACGCTCCTGACAAGGATGTGATGCTCAATACCCAGTTCTCTGAAGTGTTCTCAAACCCGTTGAATGCCTGCGAACAATATGAAACATAAAATCTAATCTCTTCAAATTAAAGACGTATTGGGGCTTCCCCTTTGTTATCAAATACAATTCAACCAACCTTATCAGCAAGCATTTGCTGCAAAACACGAACAACCTGTGCTCCAGCCGAGTGCCCCACAAAGTGAATAGGATGATCCTCATCCCATTCAGGGTAATGCCCTGCGGATAAGTTCGAAAGACCAATCATATGGACGATTGAACGTATAGAAAGAATTGGAAAACACGGACTATAAAAGCTAAATGCTCTCGGGGGATCTAGAACCTCGTTCGTAAACACGGCCGAACTGCGAGTGACCACAAGCGTTGCTGTGTTCTTCTCCGTAGTCGACTCGACCGCCTTTCAAATAATAGAACAATTCTCGGGCCCTGAAACCCAAAACCCCATTTTTAAAACTACATAGCTCAAACGGGTAAAAGAAACAAAAAAGAAGAACCAGAAGGAAAAAGCGAAGCCATGAATGAACCTGTACCCAAACCTCCGAGGCACATACATACCTATCATAAATGCTGGTTAGAGAGCCCAAATCGGGCACAAGAACCCTTTCGTCTTTCTTCTCTGCCCCAGCGAAATACGATAAACCTCCCAATCTCTAAGAGCCAAAACAAACAAATAGAATTCCGAATTGAATAATAAATTGCTTCATAGATTGCAGCATAAACTGAGCAAAGAAAAAACCAAAAACAAAGCAGTGAGATAAATTATAAATACGCGAGAGAAATTAAATACCCCTTTGCCGAATCCAAATATTCCATGGACTAAAACAATCGGAGGAAGATTCTCAGCATTGGTGCTTGCCCCGCCGGGCAAGTCGTCTTTGACCCCAGCATTCGTATTAGGCCTAAACAAACATTCATTCAGAGCCAGGGAGAGATCACCGGCGACCGCTGAGCTGAATATGTAAAACCCATAGAGTAAATGAACCACCGAACTCACGAACAGCTCCGCTAATTGCAGCGCAGCTACCCCCCATCTGATCATTCTCTTTGTCATAGAAAAAAAAATACCCACAAAGAAAAGAAAATAATACAGAGGGGGCAAAATATTTCAAAGCGGAGCCTTCTTCGAACCCCAAGAAAATCAGAAGTAAAAGAAGGCTCTCAGCTGAAAATGCTTGGGAGAATAAAAAAGCTCCACCTTTAACCGGTCTTAAAAGACCAGAGAGGTTTCTCGAAGAAGCTTGTTTTTATGGTAAATAAAAGTTTATTTGCTTTCGACTTTGAGATTGGGTTGTCACGACTTTCACATTGCCCACGTCGCACAGAAACGAAAATAGTCGCCAACAATTACTATTCAAGCATTCTTCCATTTCTTTTGTCGTCTTTGAGAGAGCCGCTCGCACTGGTTATTGTCGTTGTGGGCTCCCACTAGAAGTAAACCCACGCCATAAATTTTAAAACCTAAGAAAATCCAAAGAATTTCGCCTCAATATTAGCGTAGCGATGGAAAATAGGGGAAGGTGGTGAAAAATACCGGTGGCCGGTGGGTGGATCAAGGCTGGAATGTTCGGTTCCGTGACCCACACCAACGTCCAACCGTACCCACCTTATCCGTTTTATCGTATGTGTCCTCGAATTCTGGTGTTTGTTGTTCTGACTCACGTGCCCAAAAGACGGTGGATGTTCCGTTACTTTTATTGCATTTTATTGCTCAGGGCTAAACTTTTTCTGAAAAAAGCCAAACTTTAAAGGAATAAAAATATTTTGTAATTTATGCTTTTATCTTTTTATCATTTAATAGCGCAATGGGTTACTTGTTAATAGAATTTGTGAAAATAAAATAGAAAGATGTAAGATAAAAGAAAATTTTTATTTGTTAACCGTTGTATAAAGCATATCCTCTATGTAATTAACATGTTAAGAATTGATTTACAAGATAAATTTAAAATTTAAATCTCTTATAAATCAAATTTTATCATGTCTAACGGAATATAGAATCTGCATTATACACTAACTTATAAGTAAAGAACTTACAAAAAAATGTAAGAAATATTAATTTTATTGAGTAGGAAAGAGAATGAATAAACAATCTCATTTTCCTTCTACTAATTCTTTTTAAAAGACTCCCATTTTTTTCATTATTTATAGGGAAACTATTAATTTCTATATCAAGAAAATGAATTTGAGTTATTTATTATTATATCTTATTACATAGGTGAGTCAATTATTGTAAGAATAACATAGAAACTCTTCAAAGTTCAAATTTTCAAAAATCTAAATTTGAGTGAGATTCTATATATATATATATATATTGTTTCTTGATAGAAAATTTGAACTTCATTGCATAGATACTGAATATATTCATCTGGAAAATAGTTTATATAATTTTAAGGTGAGTAAGTCTCACCCTCTTCTTTAAAACAAAAAAATTGATAAATATGTGACTTATATTAAACTCAATTTTTAATAGTGACTGTGGGTCCTACTTTTTTTAAAGAGAACATGCAAGACTTGCATGTCTCAAAATTATATCTAACATTATTCTATTTATTTAATTTTGTAAAAACAAAGTTTATAAATTGATATTATTTAATATGTTACGTAATATCCATTATATTATAAGAAGAGATTTACAACCTGATATGCAAAGTTAAGGCAATTCAATTTATAATATAATTTTTTTCAACTATCTTTGTGGAACAATGACATGTAAATACACTGATTTAAGTTTTTAACTATCATCTCCCAAAAAACTTTATAAAAGAAAAGGAAGAAAAGAAAGCGTACGTTACACGCACTGCAGAGAGACGTGGGTTTGGTGTTTTTTTCTCGCTTTGTTGCACGCGCAGAATCCGCGTTGGGTGTACATAATAAATAAAGTCATAAATTCTCTAGAAATAGAGTACGCTCAATAGCATCTTTAATTTATCTTTTAAAATATATTATTAAAATATATTTTTTTATTTTATAAATTAATTTTTATAATATATCTATCGTCCATCAATTTATTTATTTTTATATATCATTTAAATATTATATTTTTAATTTTTTTATTTATTTTAAATATTATATTTCAAATATTTCTCTATACATCATATATTTTTTATATTTGTAATATTTTTTTATGTATAATGTCATATTTTAAATTACTTAAATAAAAAAAAATACCTGATCTTATTATTAATAATATCAAAACTTCTGCATGTATAAAAGTCAAAAGAACTATAAACGAAATGCTAGAAAGTAGATGAAAGATAAGAGAGTGGGAACTGTGCAAAAATGAGAAAATGGTTATAATGAAAATAAGATAAAAATGAAAGTGAATGAAATGAGAGAGAAATAATAAAAAATTGTTTGGAGGAATAAACAGTAACCTCTATATGTAGAGGATTTAATGTAGCTGATTGTAAAATAGAAATGAAATAGATGATCCAATGGAAAATACTTTTGGCTATCTTTATTTATATTTTAAATAAAAGTGTATTTTAGAATAGCTATTGGAAGTGTTCTATGGCTTGTTTGAGAGTGAGATGTGATGAAAATTTTGTAAATAATAGTAAAATAATTTATGAATAGTAATAATAGTTTAAGTGGAGTATCTTTTAGGTTTTGGGAAAGAAGAGAAAAAAAGTTGAATAAAAAATATTATAAAGTTAAAATATTGTAATAATATAGTTTTACAATATTATTTTTGTTTGAAAATTTGAAAAAGCTAGGAGTATTTTATTTTTTATTTAAAATTTTAAAAAAGTTATAATAATTAGTTTGAACAAGTTGTATTGATTAGTTAAAAATTTTTGTATTTAAATTATATTTAAAAATAAGATGAGATAAAATGAAATAAGATCAGATGATAATTTTACGTCTCATCTAAGGCCTCAAATCTGCTTTAGAGTAATTCTATTTTAAAATTTTTCATCACATACCATCTATGTGATATAATTTAATTTAAAAAATAAATTTATATTTATATATTATAAATTAAATTATATCATATCATATGAATAATATACAGTGTAAAAAAAGTTTAAATAGCACTGCTCAATAAATAAAGTTACAAAGGGATGGGACTGTGCAATGTTCTGCAATTGTTTTTTTTTTTTTTTTAATTTATCTGAGAAGAGTTATTTCTTCTGTAATGAACCAAATAAAAATTGAAGCTTTTGAGCTGTAGTTTGAATTATTTTAGAAATGACTTTTGGATGGATTTTGACCGGTGACTATTCCGGATCTCGTTGGATTTTGACCAAACGTCTTGGCCAAGAGGCGTTTGCAAATGGTATAGTTTGTGAACTTTAATTAATTATTAAGAATAGTTTAACACGTGCTGAGGCCTATCTTTGCACCATTATCACATGCCTCGCGTGTGCTCGAGCAGCATATTAGGCTGAAAGGAACTAAAGTTTAACACAGTTACACAAGGCCAGTCGGGGCGATCTGCAAGAGAAAAATGAATGACCCAACTACAAGCCCTATGCAAATTGCCCGATCTCGTTAATATTGGGTCACCACGTGGAGTTCAAAAGCATCTGCCTATGCAAATTGTAAAAGAGAAATGTTTTAACCATAAAAATTTTTTATAAAATTAAATTTACAAACTAACGTGATTTGTTATAGTATATAAGATTGTAAAGCTACATTAATTATAAATCTAATATATTATATGAAATCATGTTAATTTATAGTTGTAAGTGTATTCGATTAGGTCCGATCAGTCCATAAGGGGATTTTTGGACTTAACTGAAAATTCCAATATGCCGCTTTTTCAAACCCGAGACCGGACTGATATACCTATAGGCTGGACCGGACCGTTAGCTATCATTCAGTCCGATTTGGCTCGAAAGAGTGTAAAATGGGCCAAATATACAAAAAGCTCAAAATCACTACAAATGTAAATTTTTCACGCAACTATACAAAAAAGCCCACAATATTTATACTTTTAAATATCAACCATTTAAATTTATTTGCACATTTTATACTTGAAATAACCTAGAAATTTTGGAAAAATTGTCAAAATTATCAATATACATCCATGAGAATTAGCAATCGTCATAATAAAGTTAAAAAAAAATTAAGAAAAATGAAGATTATGTAAATAACTCATTAAAAAATGAATTAATTATAATTATATTTATGATGTTAATAGTTACTAACTTAGTATTCAATAGTAAATGAATTATGATATTTAATGCATATTAAAATTTTAACACTTTATATATGATATATTAGTTAATTGATAGCATATTAGTTAATACTTCAGTTATTTCGGTCTAGTCATAAAAAAAACACCCTCGGGGCTAGATTGAAAATCAAAATTCTAAGGTTAAATGGATCGAAATTGACCAAAATACTTATCAGTCCGGTCCGATCCGGTCCGGCCAGTAAACTTACACCCCTAGTTGTAGCACTACTCATAACATAGCTTTATCTATATTATTTTTTACTTTGATTGGTGTCCTCAACTATTATTAATTTGTGAGCTCAAGGAAATATTTAGCAAAGAAGGATTGTGTGTACTTGAGTTTGTTATTCCTTTTGTAGGCAAAGAGACCCATTGAGAGATGTTTGAGGGCATTAACCATATCAATTGTTCATAATATTTAGTAAGATATTCTCCATTACCTCATTCTAACATTTATGAAGTTATTGTCAGTTTAATAAGAAGTTATTGTTTACATTCTGTTTCAAGAATGCATCTATTGGGCTCTTTGGACTTTACCTTGTCAATATTGGGCTTATACATTGGGCTACTTATGTTCAACTCTTTAAGCTTATTGTAGGGGTGGTACCCGCAACCCCAAGGGCGGGGTGGGGTTTGTCCCCCACATCTTGATTTAATTATGGTAGTTTAGTATATGTTGACTCAAGCATGTGAGACTCTACAGTATGGATAGATTTATGAATTCGACTCCAAGTAATTGTGCTAGGTTGTGGTGTAATGATTTAAGAGACATATGGGCTATTTAGTTTATGAGATTAAATGGTATTGCATTTGAATGCTTGGGTAGAGAACGATATGTAATTATGCACTTGGTTTGGATTAGGATTTAGAAATGTGTATGTAATGTCAAGAGGCTTGTGGAGTTGGGTTAAGAGTTTGTGAAGGTTAATTGGATGGATTTAAGTAGGGTTAATTATACTTTGCCCCTTGAACTTTCACTCAATTCACAATGTGCTCCCGAAACTAACAATTACAACAAAGTGGACCCACTTACTTTTCAAAACGTACTAATCCCCCATTTCCGTCTACAATCAGACTTAAAGTTAACAAAAATCTTGTACCATTGCAAAGATAAAATCACCCATAACTTCATCAACTTCATGCCCCTCGTGCTCCTCATTGCAGTCAAAATCCGTCAATATCTACCACACTTCGCATATAGGCATCTCGCGGAGGAGTAGAGCAAGGGCTTCGCATCCATTTGTTGATCCTTGCAGGTGCGTCTCCTATTTTTTTCCTAAGTGAAAGAACTATAGCATAATCAAGTAATGCAAGTATTCCAAAACATGACTAACGGCTGTATTTCAACAGGTTGTGAAAGAAATGAAAAATAGTCGCCAACAATTACTATTGAATCATCCTTCCATTTCATTTTGTCATATGGGTCTTTGAGAGAACCGCTCCCACATGTTATAGTTGTTGTGGGCTCCCCTATAACCCATGCCATAAATTTTAAACCTAAGAAAATCCAAAGAATTTCGACTCAATATTAGCGTAGCGATGGAAAATAGGAGAAGGTGGTGAAAAATACCAGTGGCTAGTGGGTGGATCAAGGCTGGAATGTTCGGTTCCCTAACCCACACCAACCTCCAACTGTACCAACCTTAGACATTTTATCCAATATTTTGAATTCCGTTTCGGTCATCATTCCGGTATAAGTATTGGAACGGAATATTTCGATACTTGTGTATTCCCGTGTACCGTTTCAAGATTAATTATATATTATATATAAATATTTATATGTATATATAAACTAACAACTAATAGAATCAATACATGTGTATCATGTATATATGTATGTATATGGAAGAATTGAATATTTATAAAATAAATATATGTTGAAAAAATCATAAACTTGAGTTGTAAAACAAAATAAAGAAAAAAATTAAAAGACTAGAGAAATTATTACAAATAATGAAATTAAAAAAAGAAAAGAATGAGGAAACATATTTAAAGTTATAAAAAAATTAAAATTATATAAATATATTTTATATTCTAGAATTAATTAAATATCATCTGGGTTTAAAATTTATAAAAATGTCATTTAAATATAAAAAAATTATAAAAATAGTCCAAAACGAAATAGAGACCGAAATGCTAATTCCAGTTGAAATGGCTGGAAATTGATCAAAATGGTCGAAATGGACTAGAATTTAGAGCGAAATGAAATGAAAGAGTATAACGTACTATACCGAAACGGCAAATTCTAGCCCGAACGGAAAGGAATTTAAAACTATAGTTTTATCATATGTGTCCTCGAATTCTGGTGTTTGTTGTTCTGACTCGCGTGCCTGAAAGACAGTAGATGTTTCCGTTACTTTTATTGCATTTTATTGCTCAGGGCCAAACTTTTTCTGAAAAAAGCCAAACTTTAATGGAATAAAAATGTTTTGTAATTTATGCTTTTCTCTTCTTATCGCTTAATAGCGCAATGGGTTACTTGTTAAAAGAAATTGTGAAAACAAAATAAAAAGGTGTACGATAAAATAAAAATTTTATTTGTAAACCGTTGTATACAGCATATCCTCTCTGTAATTAATATAAAAAGACTTGATTTATAAGATAAATTTAAAATTTAAATATCTTACAAATTAAGTCTTGTTTGTTAATAGAATAGAGAATATGCATTACACACTCACTTACAAGTAAAAGAACTCATGAAAAAATGCAAGAAATATTAATTTTATTTAGTAGGAAAGAGAATGAATAAACAATCTCATTTTCCTTCTACTAATTCTTTTTAAAAGACTCCCCATTTTTTCCATTATTTTATAAGGACACTATTATAATAACTCAATTAAGTATGACGCAATCACCATATATCTCTAATCACATTTTTTGTCATTTGACTAATTTTAAAATATCTTGTGAATGTCATTTTGAAGTATACTGAATATATTCATTTGAGAAATAATTTATACAATTTTAAGGTGAGTAAGTCTCGTCATTTTCTTTAAAAAAAAATTGATAAATATGTGACTTATATTAAACTCAATTTTTAATAGTAACTGTGGGTTCTACTTTTTTTACAGAGAACATTTTTAAAATTATATCTAATATTATTCTATTTATTTAATTTTGTAAAAACAAAGTTTATAAATTGATATTATTTAATATCCATTATATTATAAGAAGAGATTTACAACCTGATATGCAAAGTTAAGGCAATTCAATTTATAATATAAATTTTTACAACTATCTTTGTGGAACAATAACAAGTAAATACACTGATTTAAGTTTTTAACTATCATCTCCCAAAAAACTTTATAAAAGAAAAAAAGAAAAGAAAGCGTACGTTACACGCAGTGCAGAGACACGTGGGTTTCGTGTTTTTTTCTCGCTTTGTTACACGTGCAAATTCCGCGTTGGGTGTACATAATAAATAAAGTCCTAAATTCTGCTAGAAACTAATGGCTTGTTTGGAAGTGTGAGTAGATCAAAATTTTGTGAATAATAATAAAATAATTTATAAATAGTAATGAAATAGTTTTATTTGAGTATTTTTTAAGTTTTGAAAAAAAAAAAAGAAAAAATTGAATAAAAAATATTATAAAGTTAAAATATTTGTAATAATATAATTTTATAATATTATTTTTTATAAGAATTTGAAAAAATTGAAATTATTTTTATTTTTTATTTAAAAGTTTTAAAAAAATTATAATGATTAGTTTGAACAAGTTGTTATGATTAGTTTGAAAATTTTGTTTTTAAATTATGTTTGAGATTAAGATGATTCAGATTAAATGAGATCAAATGAAAATTTTGTATCTTATCTAAGGTCCCAAACCTACTTTGAGTAATTCTATTTTAAAATTTTTCACTACATACCATCTATGCAATATAATTTAATTTAAAAAATAAATTTTATATTTTATATATTATAAATTAAATTACGTCATGTGAATAATATATAATGTAAAAAATTTTAAATAGCACTGTTCGATAAATAAAGTTACAAAGGGATGGGAACTGTGCAATGTGCTGCAATTTTTTTTTTTTATTTATCTGAGGAGTTATTTCTTCTGTAAAGAACCAAATAAAAATTGAATTTTTTTTTTTTTTTTTTGGAGGTAGTGGGTTTTGAACTCCAAACTAGGGGATTTTGACAACCAAGCCACGTTCCTTTAGCTACAAATCGAAGCTTTTGAGCTGTAGTTTGAATTATTTTAGAAATGACTTTTGGAGGTGTGATGGATTTTGACCGGTGACTTTTCCAGATCTCGTTGGATTTTGACCAAATGTCTCGGCCAAGACGCGTTTGCAAATGGTAAGGTTTGTGAACTTTAATTCATTATTAAGAATAGTTTAACACATGTTGATTAACATTTGGATAATTTGTGTTGAGGCCCAGTATCACATGTCTCGCGTAGTCGCGTGTGCTTGAGCAGCATATTAGGCTGAAAGAAACTCAAGTAACGTTTAACACAAGGCCAGACGGGCCCGTGATCTGCAAGAGAAAAATGAATGACCCAACTACAAGCCCTATGCAAATTGCCCGACCTCGTTGATATTGGGTCACCCACGTGGAGTTCAAAAGCATCGGCCTATGCAAATTGTAAAAGAGAAATGCTTTAATCATAAATTTTTTTATAAAATTAAATTTACAACTAATATGATTTGATATGATATATAAGATTGTAAAATTATTTTAATTATAGATTTAACATATTACATGAAATCATGTTAATTTATCGTTGTAACTAGGGGTGTATTCGATACGATCCAATCAGTCCATAGAGAGATTTTTGGACATGATTGAAAATTCCAATCTACTGTTTTTCTAGACCCGAAACAAAACTGATTATCCCTATAGGATGGGCCAAACATACAAAAAGCCGAAAATCACTTCAAATGTGTATTTTTCGTCCAACTATAAAAAAAAACAACAATATTTACACTTTTAAATATCAACCATTTAAATTTATTTGTACATTTTGTACTTGAAATAACCTAAAAGTTTTTGAAAAATTGTCAAAATTATCAATATCCATCCATAAGAATTAGCAATCGTCACAACAAAGTTAAAAACAAAAATTAAGAAAAATGAAGATTATATAAATAACTCATTAAAAATGAATTAATTATAATTATATTTATGATGTTAATAGTTACTAACGTAGTATTCAATAGTAAATGAATTATGATATTTAATGCATATTAAAATTTTAACACTTTATACATGGTTAATGAATATTAAATAATTTTCATTGTCCATAGATACTTTATACTTACTTAAAACTTAGGTATCTTACAAAAAAATTACTTAATTACTTTAATTAGGTGTAGATACTAGAGTATGTATGTACATATAATATTAAGTTTTATCATATGATATATTATTAAATTGATAGCATATTAGTTAATACTTAATAGTTAAGAGGATATTTAACATTTTATATGATCAATGGTGATAGGTTAGATGAAAATTACATAATTAACTTATATAACTACTATATAAAAAAATATATAAAAAAAATTCTAAAAAACTATATATATACTTCAGTTGGTCTGGTCCGGTAATAAAAAAAATACACATTCAAGACTGGATCAAAAATTAAAATTCTAAGGTTATATGGACCGAAACCGACCAAAATACTTATCGGTCCGGTTTTGTCTGACCGGTAAACTTATACCCCTACCTGTAGCAGTACTCATAAAATAGCTTTGTCTTTATTATTTTTTACTTTAATTGGTGTCCTCAACTATTATTAATTTGTGAGCTCAAGGAAATATTTAGCAAAGAAGGATTGTGTGTACTTGAGTTTGTTATTCCTTTTGTAGGCAAAGGGACCCATTGAGAGATGTTCGAGGGCATTAACCATATGGTTTGAGAGATGTTTGAGGGCATTAACCATATGGATTGTTCTTAATATTTAGTAAGATATTCTCCATTACCTCATTCTAACATTTACGAAGTTATTTTCAATTTAATAAGAAGTTACTATTTACATTATGTTTCGAGAATGCATCCAGTGGGCTCTTTGGGCTTTACCATGTTGATATTGGGCTTATACATTGGGCGACCTTTTGTTCAACTATTTAAGCTTATTGTAGGGGTGGTACCCGCAACCCCAAGGGTAGGGCGGGGTTTGTCCCTTGCATCTTGATTTTAATTATGGTAGTTTAGTATATGTTGACTTCTCTGTGTGAGACTCTACAGTGTTTTGTTTTGGATGGTTCTTTTGTCCTTTTTATAGGCCTGTTTAGATTAATGCTAGGCTCGTTAGATGCTTTGCAGCTTTTGTTTCGTTATCTTTGGCTTTGGTTGTTTTTTGGTCTTTGGAATTTTTATTTTTTATTTTCTATTTCTTGTAAATCCCAATGTGCCTTATTTGTTACCGCGGTATTCCTTCACCATAAGTGAGGGCTATTAATAAACTTGGGATAGAGCTGCTATGTGGGTGGCTTTCAGCTCTCTTTTAGAAAAAAAAAAGTATGGCTAGATTTATGAATTCGGCGCCAACTGATTGTGCTAGGTTGTGGTGTAATGATTTAAGAGACACGTGGGTTGATTGGTTTATGAGATTAAATGGTATTGCATTTGAATGCTTGGGTAGAGAACAATATGTAATTATGCACTTGGTTTGGATTAGGATCTATAAATGTGTATGTAATCTCAAGAGGCTTGTGGAGTTGGGTTAAGAGTTTGTGAAGGTTGATTGGATGGTTTTAAGTATGTTAAGTGTGCTATGTATGAAAAGAATGTTAAGTGTGCTAAGTATGTTAAGTGTGCTATGTATGAAAGTGAGAGGATCAACTAATTGAAGTAAAAGTAGGAAAATGACAAGAGGAAGGTACAAATAAGAGTAAGAAAGAAAGGGTAGAGGAGAAAGGGAAACACCACAGTTATGAGAAAAAGGATGCTGAAACGATAGTTGGCATAAAGTAAAGTGGGGGTTCCACGTGCCACTCGCAAAAGACTAGAGCCAGTCTCGCTGACACGAAATGATCAAGCAAGGGAAGAATTGGTGTGGAATGATGACCGTTGTTAGGAAAAGTGAGCGTGTGGCCTGCTAACGTCATGATGGGTAATTTAGGCTACCTGACTCGAACAATTTAAATTCTTGCGAATACGCATGCCACAAGAATTTGCAAGATAATTATTAGGGGAAAAGTGTCCAACACCGAGTTGGATGATGGCCCATGGGCCCAACCGCAAAACTTAAGCATCCCAAACGAGAACAACACAACAAACCGAACCAAGACCAGCTTGTGGGGTGGGGACGAGGAGTCTTATGCCAGCTGGAACAACTACAAACTCAGTTGAGAGGCATGTTGGGATCACCCATCCCTCCCTAGCGCAGTGTAGGGAGAGTTGCTGTATTAAGTGCAGTGAAGTGAGGGACATGCTTGTGTCAGACCTCGAACGCCATAGGATCTAGAAGGTGACGTCACAGTGAATGTGGTGTTGTCCCCGTAAAAGTATGGACAAACATCAAATCACCTAGGGAAAGGAAAGGTAGTCACTACACTTAGAACCATATATATATATATATAGCTAGCGAAAGGTAAGTCGAGAGGCAAGATCATCAGGCTAACTATCTCCTTTTGCTTTTTCTATATCCCATCGGAATAGGACTAACTTTGGCAATAAAGGTTCCCCCCTGACTACTTAAGGTTTGGTCATTGTGCAGGCGGGGAGTAGTGCATTGGGCAGCACTGAAAGTGACCTCAACATGGTTGATTTGCTTCACAAGTAAGGTCAAGAGTGTCTCATTAAAAGAAAATCCAACGCCACACCATCCATATACAAAGTCTATCAATACCATCAATGCTCCAACACAGCACAACACTCTCCCACTTGGTTTACAAGTCTCATCAAGGCACAAGACACTTTATATATACAATCACTACAATCCTCTAGTTGAAACAACTTATGCTAACTAAACAATCCCTTGACTTCATAATTAACATGACTATACCTCGTATAATATAGATATATCCTCTCACTTCCATTGTAATTCTAACCAATACATCCAATACATCAAAATTTGTCCACCACATTTATACACCTACACAGAAAAATCACAAAATTTTACAAACTTCATTCTTGACTTCTCAAAATCCAAACCTTTGCAAATACTCTACTCAATCACTAAGCCATTCAACAATACAACTACATTCCCAGATTTTCAACTCAACACATACTTACAAGATTCTATTCAAGATCCTGATGTTTCTATCCAAATACCAAAACAACAAGATGAATACTTCATACGGCACATCAAACTACATAGCTCCTCTCAACACTTCATATGGCTTCCATCCACTTTACAAACTACAACATTTATCTTAACACTTCACACAATGCATAGTTCACAATACAACTACATAGTTCATCCCGACACTTCACATAGCGTATAGTTCACAACACAACTACACAGTTCATCCCAACACTTCATACATCACAAACCATACATCACTTCTTCTTAGTTATCACAATCACATAAATGTAATTTAAATCTATCCATGCCGGTGGGGTGGTTAAAGGTAAGATTGGCTTAAGATGGTTTTTACTGGCGGTGGATAGCCATGTATGGTGGAGACAAAAACAACAAAATAAAGAAATAAGGGAAAGACCGAGAGGGTGGAAGTGAGAGGGCATCTTGCACGGCGATGAGGAGGTTGATGCCAGTGGCTAGGGATTGCGGAGGCACATGGTGACACTAGGCTGTGTGGGTGATTCATGGCTAAGATGAGTCTGGCCTGGATTGAAAGAGAAAAACCAAGATTGGGAGAGAAGGGATCTAAGGGAGAAGGAGATCTAGTCAGGGGTGGTTGGAATCGACTGTGGTAAGAAGGGCTAGGGATAGCTAGATCTACAACCTTGCATGGGATAGTGGCAAATCTAAGTAGATGAGCATGAATTTGCTCCATTTTCAGGTGGCTGAGCTAGTAGTGGCAAGCACAGTAGTGGCAAGAGACGATGGCAGTGGGTAGGGCTTAGGTCACGACAATGACTTGCAGATTAAAGGACAAGGTAGGTTGTTCAATGCAGGGGAAATGTGAGGGAGAGGAGTGGATGAGCTGTTGTTGCGTCGTGGGGGATGGAGATGGAGGCCTAAAAATGATGGCGTGGCTGGTTAACATGTGGGTTTGCTAGTTTTAGTGTAATAGAGGCTGGGGTGCACGACAATGGCTTGCAGGGGTTTCTAGGTTGAGAGTGATCACATTTTGACAGTCAGTGTTGGGTTTCGATGGGCATAACTTGTAACGACCTGATCTTATATTTTTAGAGATAAATAATAGATAATTTTATTAGGCCCAATAAATGAGTTAAGCCCATAAAAGAATTTATTGGATAGATTATTTTTTTTGAATTGAACCTAGAGTTAAGGCTTCATTATTGTTTTGTTTTATTTTATTTTATTTTATTTTTACTCCAAGCTGTTAAGTGTTAGAGTCCAAACACTATTACCATCCTTCTTTCCTTTTCATAATAAAACTCTTAGATACCAGATTTTTCTTCCATGAATTTCATCTACGCACGAAATCTAGTTCTCCTCTGCATGCATGTTTCTCATCTCTAGGATTTTCGTTTTGGCTCTCAACCAGTTGGGTTTATAAATAGGTTTAGCCTTCCTGCATGAAAAGCATAGTCCATTGCCGCCAATGTCAAAATACACTCACGCACACAGAGCATCCTTTCATAAATCTCCTCCCCTCAAACCCGCAACACATGTCCAGGAAAAACAACTTCCACCACCTCCCCTTAGTCCGTCCAGTAGACCACCCACACGAAAATCACCCAAGACCTCCAGCCGCAACAAACCACCGAGAGACCACGTATGCCCCAAACCTTCAACGCACTGCATTCGATCCCACGCCAAAAATTTTTCCACATCCACCGTGAACAACCATAAAACAGCCACCAGGAAACTCCAGCAACCACAGCAACGCGACCGCAGAAAACCACTGAAGGGTAGCCACTGCCCAGCTCCACACACGGCAACCACTTGCACAAAGAAGTAACGGAAGCAACTCTGTTTTATTGCTAAAAAATAGAGCAAGATTGGAGCACTCGGAGACCATGTAACCCAGACTTTTCCATCATCGGACCGCCACCATCTGTTGGAGACAACCCAATTTCGACTATCTCCATCACCGTCAGCAGCGCTGTAAGTCACCAATGCTCTTGTAATCTCCCTCTACTCCTCCCGACGTCAAGCTCTCTCCCTCACGCCGTGTTTGCTTTTCTTGTCATCTCTCTCTCCATGTCTCAAGCTTTTGGTTTCTCTCTATCTCTCCAACCTTGAGCCACCGAGGAACCACCCAGCTCCTCCGTTCAGCACCACCAACCTCGAAAGCCACGACCAGAGCTCTAGGCCATTGTCTCTTGTATAAATTTGTAAGCCTCTTTTGAATGCATGAAACCCGTAGAATAAAATTGTTAAGTGGGTTAGTTAATTACAAAAATGTCCCTGCTCTTTAAGATTTACAGTTTGAGAAATAATTTAATGTTTGAGAGATTTTAGGTTTAGAAAATAGAGGATATTTTAGTAGTTTAGGTTTTAAAATAAAATCACATTGTTTAATTAGAAATTTATGCAAATTACGTGTTTATTTTTACAGGCGCCTGATTACGTGCTGAAAATAGTGAATTAGCACTGCAAAATAAGTAGTATGATCATACCCTTACACGTATGTACGGTAAATTACTTGTCTTTTATAAAAATATTATACATTTACACCCTTCATTGGAAGCGCATTTTTTACGTACCTAAGACATGATAAAATTATGAAAATCCATGATTTTATGTAAAAAATTATGCAACAAGTTATTTATGAAAATTCATGATTTTATGAAAGGAGTTATGCATCAAAGGATTTATGAAAAGTTATGATTTTATGTGAGAGTTATGCATTAAAATAATTTATGAAAAGCCATGGATGATTTTATGTGAAGATTTATGCATTAAAATATTTATGAAAAAATCATGATTTTATGTGAGGAGTCATGTATCACGACATGTTATGAAAGAATGCGATTTCATTTGAAATCTATGATATGATATGATAAGATATGACAAGTATGTATGTGATTTCTTTTGAAATCTATGATATGACAAGTATGCAAGTATGATTATGATGAAATATGAATGATAAGATATGTAATGGCCTATGTTATGATATGAAGACGGTACCTATGTTATGGGTATATTGCATTGCCAGGTTATACATGCTGGTAGTGCACCCAGTATGTCTTCCTTATGTATAGATTTCACAACCTGCGGTCACAGGCGGAATCAGAATCTACTTAGATTCGCTAACTCTAACTCACGGGAGTCAATAGTAGGCAACGACCTATGTCAAGTGAAAGATAAGCTCATATTCATATTCATGTTATTTACGTATGTATTTATGAGTATGCACTTTTTCAAGAAACCTTATGTTTATTATGTTTACTGTATGATGTGTTACTTATTGAGTATTTGACTCATTTTAGTTTGTTTTCATGTTTTTAAACCACCCCAAGTGATAATATTTATGAGGATGAGATTGCAAGACAGGACTTGACCCCAGGAGGCGAGGCAGAGGCCTAGACAATCTACGTTATGATTAGTTTTATGGTTTTAGGTTTAAATAAATTATTTTGATAAGCGCATGAAACTTTCGTATTATTTTTTTAGTGCTTCCGCAGACTCTATTTTAGATTTTAAGTATCTATTAAAGTTTGTTTTGTTTATGGAAACTTTCATATTTAGCGCGTTGTTAAAAAGAAAAATTTTTAAATTTAAGTTTAGTAGTAGCACACTAGCTCTCCAAAAATCTTAAAATGTCTTTATTGGGGAGCAGGGTGTTACATAACTAGCTGAGAGCGAGAGAGAGAGAGAGAGAGAGAGAGGACAGTGAAGAAGAGAGATTCGGGAGAGGGAAAAAGAGCTGAGAGTAAGTGATGGGCACCAAGATGGACATAGTCTTAAAGATTCTTTGCAAGTTTTAGATAGACCAATTACAAGGTCAAGAGCCAAGAAAATCAATGAGGCAATGCAAGGATTTGTGCAATCCACTTGGGATGAAGCTAGCAAGACTCCAACACTCAAGATAGGCTTCAGAGAAGGAGATCCAGTTTTGATCGACTTGATACAAGTTATGGAAGACATGAGCTAGAGTTATTGTTTGGACGTTGTTTGATGTATTAAAAGGGCTTATTTTATCAGTTATTGGAATTAGTTTATAATAATGGGGTTTGAGAATGTTTGGCCCACATATGTTTTATGTTTTATGAACTAGGGTTCAAGAGAAGTTTTTAAGGGTAGTTTAGGGATTTTTTTAATATGCAGTTAGGTTTCTTTTAGGAAGGCATTGTATTTCACCCAAGGGTATTTTGGAAAAGGATTTTATGTTAACCTAGGATTTTTGGAGTTTGAGATATATAAGTTACTGTAAACGAGTATTGTAGCCGCGACACTATTCACTTAAGGGTATTTTTGGAAGATGGAGATTTATTTTGGTTAGGATTTTAATTAGGTTTGGTTTAAATACTCTTTGTTGCCTCATTTTATGAAGTTTTTATGAAATTTGATAAATTTATTTATTGTGAGTTGAGTTTATATTCTCTTGTGCTTGAATGAACTTTTGAACTTATCAAAAGTAAATCACAACTTTTGTAGCGTTCTTTCTTATAATTTAGGTTCTTGAGACAGGTTTTTCAACTGGTTTAGATTTTCATATAATCTAGATTTTTGAAATGAGTTCCTCAACGGGTCTAAATTTTTTATTGGCTTGATTTTGGCTTTTTTGGATGAGTTTTCAAAGTGATTGTGGGATCAAAAGATTCCATCCCCACTGGTTTATATCATTAGTAAGAGCATGAGAGTGTCATTTGAGGAGAAAAAGAGACATCTAAGGGAGGAAGAGAATTTGGAGAGGGAAAGTGGAAAAACAGAGAGGGAATATGTGACGTGGAAAAGAAAAGAGAGGGAGAATCCAAGGAAGGGAAACAAAAAAGGGAGAGAGAGACGTGATGGTTAGGCCTGTTAGGTGAGAAAAGAAACTAGAGGTGACAGAGGGGAACTGAGAAGTATTTTTGATCATAGTATGAGTGTGTAGAGCTTAGGCCTTGGCTTCTCTTGTACACTAAGAGACAAGTGGTGTTCTCCTATTGGTCCACTTGAATCTTATAATATTTCATATAACATAAAATTTTTTATTTTTTAATTGAAGTATTTGTATTTTTAAGAAAAAAAAATGGACTAGAAATTGGAATTTGCTGTCTTCCAAATTAATAGTTTTCTATCCTTAAATAGAGATTGTAGCTAGACAATTCAAAAATTGAATCACACCTGCAAATCGAACCGAACCAAACTGAAAAAAAAAAACCGAATATTTTGGTTTGGGTGATAAATCAGTCAGTATCAGTTGTAAGATTTCCAAAATTAATTTATATTGGTTTGGTTATGAAATATGTCTAAAACTGGAAAAAACTGGACTGGTTACACCCTTACTCCTAATTAGATGGCCTTGACTTCCATGGCTCTCAGTCTAACTCTTCTTTATTTATTCATATTCTATGTGGTTTGACTATATATGTCTTTATGAAACTAGGGGTGTTGAGCAGGTGCTCGCATCTGGCTTGCTTGGCCCCCTCATCAAAATGTTGGGGCGCGCCTGCCCACACCAATTAGGTAGGCAAGGACCAAGTATGGATCCCCACCCGCCCACTTACATATATATATATATATATATATATTATGTAAAAATGATCCCCACCCGCCCACTCACATATATATATATATATATATATATATATATATTATGTAAAAATTATATCACACACAAAATGCACATTGTCGTTTAAAACTCTCTAAATGGCTTTGTTTTGCACCATTTTGCGCTCACTATATAAACAAAAAATCCTAGATTTTTCTCCACAGCACCTAACATCTCAACCTCCTCTCTCTTTCCTTGCTCTCTATTCTAGAAAATTTCATCTTTGCCCTCATCTTCTCATTTCCTTCTTCATCTCTTCCTTCTTCCTTTTTAATTCTCCATGACCCACGGCCACGACGTAGCCATGGGTTTGCTAAAACCATTGTTTAGGGCTTTGACAATCTTTGGGTTCGCATTTTTTATTGTTTGTTGGATTTGTGATTTTTTGTTCAGATATATACTTTTGGTTTAGGTTAGTGTGATTTTTTGCTGGATTTTGGTTAGGATGATGGTGTTTGTGGTTTGGATCTTAGTCTCCATCTCTATCTCATTGTCTGTCACTCTCTTGATCTTTGTCTTAGGTGGCTGGACGGCTTGTGGGCCAATCTATCCGCCTACATAAGATGCAGCTAGGTAGCGGGGATGAAAAGAGGCCCCTCGCAGAGGCAGGTGTGGAGGTCGGGATGGCCGGTTTCCCGCTTGCATAAGAAGGGTACGTAGTAGGCCTAGATCATGAACTTTCTAAATTGTTTGTATTTGGATATTCCAAAGCAACAAATTGGTGGACATGAGACGAACGTAGTCAAAGTTTGCAACACTATTCCGAGTAATTCGATTGGGTTAGCCATTTATTTGAAAGAAAAGAAAAGTGTTGGCAGTGTGACACATGATGATAGCCGAAAAAGACCTCTCTATCTTCCCATTGGTTTTAGTACCATGTAGAAGTTTTAGAAATGGTACTATCTAAAACCATTGGATGTGCGTGGAGAGTTACTGATTCACGGAAACCGTGGGACGTGGAGGTACACTTGCTAGGCCTTGGTGCACGACTAGGTGGGCTTGGGAGATGGCTGATTAGAGGAAGAAGATGAACGGTGGCAGAAGAGGCTGTGAGGGTGTTCTGTCATTACTTGTAGTGTTTCTATAGTGGTTTCTAGGCTTTAGCTCACGTGAGAGATGGGGAAGGATACGACAACCCTATCTTGAGTTTTCTTCATGCACGAAGGATTATATATATAGGTGAACAAAAAACAAAAGCCAACCCTAGAGGGATGAGGGAAGGAGAGACGTACGTGCATGGGGTACTGGAGTCGTGCGAGGTGGGGGTTAAAAGAAGGAAAATGATAAAATTACTTCTCATTTACAACTCATTTACTCCTCTTTTTATATTTGATTTTTTTAATTTTTAATTTTATTTAATGGTTAAAGAAGTGACTATTAATAAAATTATATATTTTTTTAATTTTTTCTTAATAATTAAGGATGTTAAAAAAATATTTAAAAGAAAATGATAAAAAAATAAAAAATTTGAAATATAGCATGAGTGGTAAATGAGGAGTAAACCAGCTGGAAGGGTATCATTACCCTTAAAAGAAAACTAACTGAAAGTAGCAAGGTGCAATTGCAAACCAACTAGGGTTTGGAAAAAAAAGCATAGATCCCCACAAACATGGTGCCGTATAATACATATATCTAAATACATACATACATACATACATATATAAATATATAAACATGGGTTCTAGAATTTTAATGGGAAAGGGACTCTAGAGTCAGTTGGAAGTAGATAACAAACATTTAAAAAACAAATCATAGGTTGGATCCTCGAAAATATTTTGGACTTGTAATCTTTTAAAAAAAAAATACTTCAAAAGTTCAACTGGACTTTTCGTACGTCTAACCCAAAAATATTTAGACAGTGGCTTGAAACTGGACCTAGGTGTTACACCATGTATACTATTTTTGCATATGTCTTGGTTTTATCTGATTTGGTGGGTTGATTTTATGAGGTTCTAGGATTAGGATTTGTATGATGGTTGTTGAATTTTGGATTTTAGAAATTTATTTCAGAGATCTTTTGTGTTACTTCATCGTGTTCCTCTATCATGAAGGGTGTGAGTTTTCTGTTTTCCTCATATCGAGTTCTATCTCTATTTTGATTTGTGTTTTTGTTTGTTGTGATTTTTGGTTTACCACTTGTGGGTGTTTTTGATTAATCTATCATGTTGTGATTTTGTTGTCAAAGGATGAATGTTGAAAAAACAAAGTTTGAATTTTTGATTGAAAGGACCCTTACTAGTTACTATGCCTTTGTCTACAGCATGCCACATTATTCGGGATTGAGATCCCTTGAAGGACCATTGTATGGTTGTATAGTGGCTGGACAAATTTTGTACATTGAATGTATTGTGTGAACTCTTGCTTGAATAATGAATGTGTTTGAGTGGATAAGTAGAGGAATATATAATGGATTGAACTCATGCAATCATGAGTATGCTTGTTAAGGGGTTTATGAGTTCAACCTACTGCTTGATGAGGTAGAATAAAATTCTGCTTTGTTTTGGTTTAGGCAATTTCAGTATGCATGCCTTTTTGTACCTTCATAAGTGCAATGATTATTTATTTAAATTTGGCTTCTAGGTTGTTGAAGTTATTGACAAATATGGTCAGATTTTAAGGATACAATATTTGTTTTGTTTTATCTTTATTTCTATTTTTTTGGTTCTTTTAGACAAGGCCTTATGTTTCCAATCATACTAACTTTTATTGCATATTGCACTAAAAAGGTAGTTATTGAAGAAATACATGTCGATATGGCTAAGAACTTCGTTGCAGAAAAGAGACCAGAGCTAATAGGTTGTTTCTGTGGTTGATGATAAACTTGCTGAGGCAACATTTTGGGATGACATGCATTTCAATGGGATTTGCTGGGATGACATGTATTTCAACATTTTGTAATTACTAGGGGTAATTGCGGTTCAAAAAAATATGATTTCCTACTTTTCTTTGAATGACCTTCTTGTCTTTAATTTGTATTGTTAAATTGTGTACACATATTAACTTTATGTAGCTATAGATGCATTTTCCAATAGGATGAATATTCTTTCTTCTGATATTCAGATCTTTGATGGGCACAATGGAAATGCCGCTGCCATTTTTGCACTAGAGCATTTGTTGAATCATGTGTAGGGTGCAATGCCCCATGGACTTGGACGGGAGGAGTGGCTTCAAGCTTTGCCATGTGCGTTGGTTGCTTGAGTTTGTGAAGACTGACAAGGAATTCCAGAGCAGATGCATGGAAATTGGCCTTTTTCTTTTCTTTTTTGTTTTTACCTTTAAAAAGATTGTACTTTGTTTTTCTGTCTACTTGAAGGCCTAACCCATCTGACTTGAACTGGCTAGCTTGAATTGGGTCTTGTGGATTAAAGGAAGATCTACAGTTATTTAGCAGACCAGTCCAGTGATATGTGAATTTGGTTTATGATTATACGGTTGTGTTATTTATTGAGTTGAACTTAAGTGTTAGATGGATAAAATATCTACATTTGTGTTGGATTGGATTACATGGGCATGGTGATATGCTTTACAATTTGACTCTTTGAGTTATATATATGGGAGTATGAAGTGGAATGATGTGAATTGGTACCAAATATTAAAGTGATATGTTGGTTGGAATTGTTGTTGGTGTGCATGAAGCTTGAAAGAAACATTTGTAGATTGATATTAATAGCTGGACAGACTATGTTGAAAGTGGTTTTATTGCATTTAATGGTTGTGTTGGTTGTTGTGAATTGAATTTTAATGGATGGTAGTTTATTGCATTTCATGGTTGTGTTGGACATTTTTAGCTTATGTTAGACATTTTTTTTATGATCATTTTTTGCTCAGTCTCATCTTTTTTTTTTTTTGCTTTTACAATTGTTTTTTTTTTTTTTGAATTTTTTTAGCATTTGCCGCAAAGACAACTCACAACAAATATTGTTTTTTGCTGGAAGAAGTTTTTTCCACCAAATGTTCTAGTGGATAATACTAATACCCACCAATACCTCTTGTGGTAATTGCTCCTATTCCCATGAGCATACACGAAATGAACGTGCTTTTGCGGCAAATTTCATTGGCTATAACTGCGAGATGTGTTGTGGGAAAAGATAGGTATTGGCCACGAATTAAACCTTTCGTGGGCTATAATATTTTTTCCGGTGAGTTTTATCCCACGAGCTTCCTACAACAAAATTTTGTGAGAATATAGTTTTTTCCACAAAAAGTGTACTTTTTGCCACAAAACACAGTCATGGGAAATTGTAGCTTCTGTTTAACCCAATATTCATGTTGAACAAAGAATAAAAATATTAATCCAATATAAATATAATGAAAATATGCAAATAATTAAAACAGAAGATGGTCAACCATTAGAAGATGCTGTTAATACTTTAATATTTGTATTAACCAACCACTTTATTAGTGATTATATTAAATTTAAAGCAAGAACTAGTGATTTGCTAATTAATTTAAGATGTTCTCAATTATTTGATTTTCGTTGGTATAAAAATATATTTCTAACTAAAGTTATGATTATAAATAACTGTCAACAACCATACTGGAAGGAAAAATTTATAGCTAGACTTCCTTATTACTTCACTCAAAATGCACAAGAATCATTAGTAAAACCAAATGGTACTATTAATTTTCTTAATCTCACATATGGTGATATAATAATTATTATTATTAGAGCTGGTTTAACTATGTGTAATGATCTAAGATTAAAAGAATAAATAGATAAAGAAAAGAAATTTGTTAAGAAAGAATTATGTATCTTTTGTGAACAGTTTGATTATACTCCATTATTAGCTCATTCAAAAAGACATAAAAAAGGAAAAATAATTCATACAAATTATTTTAACAAAAAATGAAAATATAAAAGACCTTATAAAAAGACAAAAGACAAACAAATATATTATAAACCAATAAAAAATATAATAATAAAAAAAACAAATTGTTTGTTATAAATGTGAAAAAATTGGACATTACAAATCAAATTATAAGTCAAATAACAGATTAATGAATTAGCTATACCTGATACATTAAAAGAAAAATTATTAAATATCTTCATAATAAATTCAAGTGATGAAGAGGAAACCTCTTCAGAAGGAGAAGAAATCTATCAATTAAAAGAATCAAGCTTTTCAGAGTAATCTTCTGATAGTGATCAGAAGAAGATGAGGTGCATGTCTGTAATTGCTTAAATAAGAATAATTGTATTTGTAATAAAACCATTGATGTAATCTCAAAATATGAAGATATTATATTAGAATTAATTGACAAAATTAATGATCGAAAATATTATTTGGTAAAACTGAAAGATACTTTTACTAATCAAACCATTTTAGTAACCTCTTTAGCACCATATAATTTTTTAAAAATAGTAGGAAGATTTAAAACAAAAAAACAAAAAGTTACATCAAAATCTGCAACAAGAAATTAATGAAATAAAATAAGAAGTTAGAAATTTGAAAGCATCTAATCTTAGATTAGAGGTTTCAAATGAACAATTAATATAATAAATTATATTATTAAAAATAGATAAAAACATAAATACTTCTTATGATAAAGAACAATGAGATTGTTTAACAATAGTTATTAAAGACGAAATAGAAAATTTTATTAATAGCCTTGATAGGATAAATTTTCAGAAATTGTATATTGAAGTAAGAGTATCTATTAACCAAGAATTTTCTTTTACTACAATTGTCTTATTAGGCATAGTAGCAGATTTAAATTATATATAAGAAATATTTTAAAAAAATAAAAGAAACATTATCCCAAGCTAATTGAACAAAATTAAACATAAATTATAAATTATCTAATGCATATATTTGTAATAATGGAATTTATTTTTAAAAAATATTTATTTTAGTAAAAAATATTAACACCAAAATAATATTGAGAAATCTATTTATTGCCTTATTTTACCATTTCTCTGTAACAGAAGAAGGAATTTCTATTAAATTACTTAGATAAGAAATTCAATTTAAATTTTTATTTCCCCTTGTATTAAAAGAAATTAACTCACTAAAAGAAGTTTCATTAACCAAGAAAATTATTTTTTTAACAAAAAATAGGATTAAAAGAAAAGAAAAACAGATAAATTTATTAAAACAAGAACTAAAATATAAGCGAATTGAAGAACAATTAAAAGATTCATTATTAACTCAAAAAATTAATAATATTAAAATTATAATTGAGAAAGAGATATGCTCTAATTTGCCTAATGCTTTTTGGAATAGAAAACAACATATAGTTGAATTATCTTATGAAAAAGAATTTTATGAAAAAAATATTCTTACTATAGCTAGACTAATTTAAATGAACAATAAATTATTAGAATTTCGTAAGAAAGAAATTAATGATTTATTAACAAAATGATTAATTAAGAAAAACAAGTTATCATGGAGTTGTGTTGTTTTTTATGTTAAAAAAATGTAAAATTAGAAAGAGGAGTTTATCGATTAGTTATTAACTATAAACCATTAAATAAAGTATTATTGTAGATTAGATATCCAATTCTCAATAAGAAAAATTTATTATCCCGCCTTTATAATACTATTGTATTTTCAAAATTTGACATGAAAAGTGGATTTTGACAAATTCAAATTGCTGAAAAAGACCGCTATAAAATAGCATTCACAGTCCTATTTGGACATTATGAATGAAATGTTATGCCATTCAGATTAAAAAATGCTCATAGTGAATTCTAAAATATTATGAATGAAATATTTTCTCATTTTACTTACTTTTCAATAGTTTATATAGATGATGTATTAATATTTTTCTTATCTATTGAACAACACTGGAAACATTTAAGTACTTTTGTTCAAATCATTAAACAAAATGGATTAATTGTTTCATTACCTAAAATAAAATTATTTCAAAATACAATTAGGTTCCTTAGACATGATATTTATCAAGGAACTATTACACCAATTAGTAGAACAATAGAATTTGTTAATAAATTTTTTGATGAAATAAAAAATAAGCAACAATTAGAAAGATTTTTGAGAAGGCTTAATTATATTACAAATTTTTATCAATCTCTCAGGCCATTATGTAAACAATTATTCAAAAGATTAAAAAAGAATCCACACTTATGAATAGATACAAATATTGTAAAACAAATAAAGTCGTACGTTAAGAAATTACCTCGCTTAGGGCTCCCATCACCTCAAACTTTTAAAATTGTTGAAATAGATGTCTCTGATCTTGGTTATGGAGGATTTATGAAGTAAAAATTATAAATTGATTCTGAACAGATTATTCGATTCCATTCAGGATGTTGAAATCTTGCCCAAAAAAATTACAATACTATTAAAAAAGAAATTTTAGTTATTGTATTATGTATTTTTAAATTTCAAGATGATTTATTAAATAAATTTTTTTTACTTAGAATAGATTGCAAATCAGTCAAGGAAGTTTTGATTAAAGATGTGAAAAACTTGGCTGCTAAACAAATATTTGTTAGATGATAAGCTATATTAAATATTTTTATTTTGATATTAAACATATTAAAAGAGAATCTAATTCTCTTTCTGATTTTCTATTCGGATAACTCTTACAGGGAAAATCATGAGATCCTCAAAGTCAAGAATAAAGTCCAAATCTTCTTATACTAGGCCACCATCTCCTCTCTATCATTTACCTTATTTTTCTGCAACTCCAAAACTATATACAATATTGGGGATATTATCACAAAATATTAGGTCATCTTATAATTCATTCTCACCATTAGTTTCTTTGAAATTACTAACGTACTTCAAAGTTGTTTCTCATTCTTCCTCTACCCATTCTCAAATTATTAATCTTCTATTATTATCTCAGTCTTCTACATCCTCTACTATCATTTAAACTCATTGGCATTCAGTCTTCCTCATTGAGTCTGAAATCCAACACCTGTCTGATCCCAAAAATTAATTACTTAATACTTTTCTTTTGCTAGATTGGCATTATGTTCTACAAAATAATAAGAAAACCCAGCATTTTTATGAATTCATATTATTGGACACAGATTCAATTATTCTCTCTGAAATTCCTTGTTCTCTTCAGACTCAACCTTCTGCACCTACATATTCGATTATTGCCTTTTACAAAGTCATTATTAAACAAGTCCCCACTTTGGAACAATGGAAAAAAATTCCTATTTAACAAGAAAATTTTCTCATTTTTATGATCTGTCATATTATGATCATTATGATTATCAGCAGACATGGATAAAAATGTTTTTAAAATAAAACAAAAATTTGCTTCATTCTTTATTCCTCCATTTTGAAAAATTACAAGAGATTAGGACACTACTGCGATGGTTTTTTCAATAGTGATATTATTATAGACCTGAACCTCTTCTCCTTCCTCTCCCTCTTTAAGAAAGTCTTCAAATTTTTGCTTTACAAAATGATTATCCACTTTCATTAAAACATTGTTCACCACTCATTCTTTTCTTCCTCTAAACAAAACTAAATTAGATTATAAAGTGGGAATATGTGATCAAACCTTATCCCCCTCTAAAAAACATTATGTTTTTGGCCTGCCAAGTCTCTGTTAAATGGTGTGAAAAATATAATTACGATTTTGTTTTAAAAATGTTTTCAAAAATTACCAAAGCTCCTAATGTTCTAATCCAGCGGAATAGATTTTAGGCTCAATCAGCATCCATTACTAGTAAAAAGAACTTAAAAAAATTAGCTGAAACAATGTCACAAGTATCAGATAGTGATGATGAAGAAGATGCACAACATCCAGTCAGATTATCTCTATTACAACATCCCGCATTATCACCAGCTCAATAGGCCTCTCATTCTCAACAGGCCTCTCTTTCTCAAGGCAACTTATCATACCATCCACTACATCTAATGGATTCTCAAAACCCAATTGATCTGAAATTTGCAGAATATCACCATCATATTATGTGATTCTAGAAGATTATTGTTTTCTCAATTATTCAACATGACAGATGAAAGCTATTAGAAGTATTATCTCTTCAGAGAATAAAGACAAAGAAGTTTGTCTATACTATTCAAGATTATTGCCTACCAAGAAAAATACAAATAACTTTATTCATCAGATTATTGTTCAAAGAAAAGACAAAGGATTTTGTATACACTATTGACCTTCACTTATTAATTGACGCAGGAAGATAGACATATATTATTGGTAGTACTGTTTTGGTGTCTATATAAAGAAGTCCATAAATAAGTAAGGACTTTCCGAAACTTTCATCTTAAGCTTAATAATTAAATTAAATTATTGATTTGATTTTATGATTATATGGATGTATTCCATTATATAGGCCATATGTAATAAAAGAACTATAACAAAACTAATCATCTCATCTCATCATTACAATTTTTTTAAATTTTCACATAAAATATAATAAACAATTCAACTTTTTCAAATTTCAATTCAATTTTTTCAAATCCAAAACAATAATAATATTAAAAAATAATATTTTATTCAATTTTTAACTTTCGTCTCAAACTAAAAATTTTCATCTCAACATCCAAACCTAACCTAAAAGTTTATTTGCCCACCAAGATCTATAGAAATGTTGATCGTTTGGGGCCAGTCGTTGGAGACTCATGTAAAGGTATTGTATATAGATCCATAAAATTTCAACCGGCCACAAGTTTCTTTTTAAGGAAAATAATTTGGCATTAAAGGGAATATATAAAAGTAATCTCATAAATTGATGTGATTTGATATGATTGTTTAAATTGTAAAATTATTTTAATTATAAAATAGATCTAACGAATCAGTTAAAATCGTATCAATTTATAAGATTATTTTTATGTAATTAATTCTTTTATGACTGTAACTCTCCTTTTCTTTTGATCCTCCTCATGGAAAGTTATTTTTCCAAATTATTAATGGAACGTGAGACTCACAGCCCACCCATTATGCAGTATTGGAAAATAAAATGAAGAAGAAGGCCTAGCTTGGATGAAGAGACGAGACGAGATAAGAATAGATGATATGGTTTTAAATAAGTTGAATAAACTATTATTAGAATATTATTTTTTAATATTATTATTGTTTTGAGATTTGAAAATTTTAAATTATTTATTATATTTGTGTAGAAATTTAAAAAAATTATAATTATGAGATGAGATGAATTAAGATTACTTCTCAATCAAACAGGACCTAATTCTGTGAATTAATTATAAAATAATTTTTTCTCGTTTTCCCCTTGAAGAGTCAAACATTAGATCACCATCAAAACGATTTCAAAGCATTTTGAGGAGGTCAATCCCTACTTAAAACGTCAGAGTTTACTTCAGCCTTTTTCCAACCACTGTCCAACATTTCTGCTTTTGGGTCAAGCATTGCATCGTCATGGGAAAACATGTTTCACTTAAAATTGTCATCTTCATCTCATCTTATTTTTATATTTTTTCAAATTTTTATACAAAATATAATAAATAATTCAACTTTTTCAAATCTCAATATAATTTTTTCAAATTCTAATTCAATTTTTTCAAATCTCAAAATTAAAAAATAATATTTTAAACTTTAAAACAAAACACAAAATTCTCATCTCATCCTCCAAACACATAAAGGGTTTGCAGGGCAGGAGGTCTTGCTTCAAACAATATCAGCGTATACGTATCTTCAACAATTTGTCTCCATGTTTCCAGCTTCGAAATTTACACATTAAAATGCTATTGATTAGCTTGCAGTTGATCAACGACTTGATCTTCCCTAGACGTTGTTGAGAGCTTTTACCCTTAATAGTGTGAACTTTTGAATTCGGCCACCATATAATATATATGGTTTTGCTATACAACCTCCCAACACTCCACACTCCACCATTTTTTTAAATTTTTATTATTTTTTAATAATTTTTTTAAATTTTTTTTGAGTTTTTTCTTTATAAATTATTTTATATTTTATATTCATTATTTATATAATAAATATTTAATAAAAGAAAAAAAAATAGTGTGGAGTGTTGGGAGGTTGTGAAGATTTATTGTAATATATAATCAAATTTTACTACTTTTATGTTTAGAAGAGAAGAATCATTCGCCAACTTGCTCCTTGTGTGGTCATTGGAATTGAATTCTTGGTCTATGCTCTATTTTTGTGATCTCATATTTAGGACTTTGAAGCATGCTCATTTTTAATCTGAAAATTGTATGTGAACACTAAAATGAGTTCCTTGGCATGCAAAAGAAAAATATTGGTTCAACATGCACGTCCAAGAGACAATACTCTGTACTTAAACAGAGACTCAACCTCACTCTTCATTGAAAAAAAGGACTCGACCTCTACAGAAAAACGTCTGAGAGACGAACTTTTTTTTTTTTTAATTAACAATAAGGAAACCAAAAATGAAAATAGTAAAATATATGCAAAAAATGACGGATTATAGTTTAGACCAATTTCGTTAGACTTCAAAATTTGTGACAGCTCGTGAAAGTAACACATTTATCTATTTTCAGCCACAAATGTCAGATTTAAAAATTCTAGTGGTGGCAAGTCTGGTGATCTGGCACATGTTTCTTGGGAGTTGCCGAAAAGTTGTAGATCTATCTTTTTCAGCATTGAAGAAAGTAAAATAAAACTAAGCAAAATAAACATTGGTAGACAAAGTGAGTGAATGGATGAAGGAGAGAAGGAATCATCCTCGTCCTCCTGTGAAAAACAGATTTGGAACCCTTAATTTTTTACAAGAGAGAGGGGGGTGGGGAAGGAGGCGTCCAGGGTTTTTTCCCCAATGACAACCTAGCTAATCAAGAAACAATAGTTGACCAATGGTTAAATTAAATTATAATCTTTGATAGAATTATAATTTTTAATCTTGTCTGGTTAATTTTTTTGTTGCTATTCTTTGATAGAATGGTTAAATTATAATCTTGTATTATGACAAATTGCACAACTAGACTTTCATACATTAGTGTAGACAATTTGGCCTCGTTTATTTTTAGAAAATATCTCATCTCATTTTATCTAATCATTACAATTTTTTCAAATTTCAATGCAAAATAAAATAAAAAATTCAACTTTTTCAAATCCATCTCATTTCATCTCATTTAATCATTACAATTTTTTCAAATTCCAATACAAAATAAAATAAACAATTCAATTTTTTCAAATCCCAAAATAAAAATAATATTAAAAAATATATTCTAACAATACTTTATTTAACTTTTTAATTTTAATCTCAACTCATCTCATCTTATCTCCGAAAACAAATAAGGCTAATTTTGTGACAAAATAACCCCTTCTTTATTTATTTTTTGATAATAACGGATTACATTCCATTCAAATAGAGAACATACAAACATTAATAACTTCCTAACACACTTCCGTGATTGACATGGCCTAATCCAAACGGTAGATCTCTAAAGATCTAAGTTTAAGAGATTTGTCATGCACAAATCTATCCACGACAGAGTTAACAAAACCCATACCTTGACTAAGCGGAGGGGGGACCACTCCAATCGAACTAAGGTCTGAAGGCACTATTTTTTTTTTTTAGACTTTTATTTTTCTAAAAAGTAAAGACATGACACGAAATAAAAAACAATGGGGAACACTATGCAAAATCGGAAAAACATTGCACCAAGAGGTTGTTGTGGTGCGTGTAGTACACATGCCACTTTGGGAGGAAAACTAACGACTGATTTTGGAAGTCCCAGACTCACAGGCTCCAGAAGCGCTACGCATGGCATCAGCAGAAGGCTTCCCAGTAGCGTGTGAGAGCCATGCACCAAATGTCTCCGAGAACTTCAACCCGCGCGTACGGGTTACTCATCGCTCTGTTTGGTGTTGTATTTGGTGGTCTTGAAGATCGGCGGCTGGGCAATACCATGGAGGAGTGCGTGCTGGTTTGTGGTCGCCAGAAGCTTCCAGATCTACGATTCTCCATTATTTGTCTAAAAAAATATAAAAATACAAAACGAACCACTACATAGAAGAAGAGAGAGGGGGGAGAGAGGGAGGGAGGGGGAAGGGAGCCGAAGCTCCCATATCCTTTAACCGGATTTATGGAAAGAGTTTAGAGGGAAGGGAGAGAATTTTTTCTAAAGAGAGAAGGAAGCCCGGTATTCCATCTCATCTCCAAATGATCTTTAGACCAAGCCCTCATGTCGAAACGTTTTTCAAACTTCTCGAGATCGGGGGGCTGGATTTTCTTTTTTTCTGTTTTAAGCTAATTAAAGAGAGTTATTTATTTATTTCTCGTGTGGCTTTAGGGTCTACTGCTCCCTCGTTTCCATGTGGCTCTGCCACTTTCTCAAACACAGGCGACAAGCCGGCAACAAATAACAATAGGAAGAAATTAATCGTAGTCCCATAACATTTGTAAAGAGAGAAATTTGATGCAGGGTCAGAAGACGTAGCGAAGGAAAAAAAATCCCAAGGATGAACAGGAATTAATTAATTGTACCAGATCTCCCAAGATAATAATATTTTTTAATTATTTTATTTAAAACGGAGAGTATGAATTTATTTTGAATTATGTACGTTTGATTTTATCAATTTTTTTTTAAAAAATAAACATACAATGGCTAAGTACCGTAAATTTTTTACTATGAATCAATGCTCAATTTTTTCATAAACATACGTGTAAATCGTTTCTTTGGAAAGTGATTTCTGACGTGCCAGAAATAAACCAGAAAACTGAGCCTACTACATATAGCCAAGTACAAGAAAATGAAATCTTATGATCCTAAAAACATGCATTGCACAAAATAACAGTAATGCTATGTATAATTTTTTTTTTTTATAATAAGAATCACTTCATTAATAACCTCAATCGAGAGAAACAATACATGATGGGCAAACTTCAAATTCAATAATATCCTCACTTGCTCCAAGATCATTTTTTGCTAAACAATCAGCAACAGAATTGGCCCCTCTCTTCCTGTGAACTTTTCCAAACTTCCATTTGAGCCAACAAAAATCTGGTATCCCATATTAGAGGCCTTGTTTTATTGCAACTTTATTCACTCCAATTTATGCTGTTGATCACTGCTAGTGAGTCTCCTTCCAGTATAATTCTTCTGAGCCCAATCTCTAGAGCAAACATCACAGCTTGGCATGCACCATAGGCTTCTGCAATGTGTGGATCCTGAGTGAAAGATCTTCTCATCCTTTTGGCCGCAATAACTTGTTTTTCATGGTCCCTAATGATAATGCCAATACCAACCATATTGTTGCTTTTGCACAATGCACTATCCCAATTTACCTTATCTTCAGGTGGGGCTGTCCAACTCCAAATGCAGGTTGAAAGATCTGGTTGAGGAATAACTTCTATGACAGCAACTTCTCTGAACTCCTCCACTACCTTTAAGCTCTGCCTCATCAATTCTGTTGGATGAATGAACTCCCCTTTGAAGAGAAACCTGTTCCTCCTCTGCTAAATCTTCTGAACTATGACAGCCATTTCCTCCACTTGATCTTGCTCAAGAGTATTAAGACAGATTTTAAACAATCCTTTGAAGTCTCCTACCTTGAAAACAACCTTTTGTACCTTCTTTGAACCTAGACATCATACATCTCTTGCTATGTATAATTGTAGAGTAGGTAAATATTGTACAATCATTTTGAAAAAAATAGAATTTATTATTAAAAAATTATTTTTTCATATATATATCTCATATTTTTTCATTTTTTTAAAGTGATACACACTCACAACTGTAACTATCATTTCTCACAAAATAAACGCTTCAGTTTTTTGTTAGCCACTCAATAAAATATATTCAAGTTCAGATTGGTTCCACAGATCAATATAATTTAGATCAGATCATTCAAAATAATAATCATGTCTATTTTATCCGAATTAAATCGATAGTAATTAAATTAATAATATATGCTTTGATTTTGTCAATTTAATTTTTTTACTCAATGTTTTTTTCTAATGGTCTATATATGTATGTTTTCATCCTAAACATATGGGGAAAACATTTATTGAAAATGTGATTTGACGAGCTAGAAATAAATCAAACTATTCATAATATGAGTAGTATTATATCTATAAAAAGATTTCGTAAAAATAAATTTATAACTTGACATAATTTTATATGATATATTACATTTAATTTATAATAAAAATAATTTTACTATCCGAATACAATATTAAGTCATGTTAAGTTATAAATTTCTTTTTACTAAATTATTTTATGATTAAAATATTTCTAAAAAAACTTAACCTAGCTACTATATATAATATATTATATAGCTACGAGAAAAGAGATATTCTTCTCAACCTCCGGTTTATAGTAACACAAACCACACTCCTAAGCTGGCGAACCGGACTGGTCTCATATGTCACGGTTCAACAAGCCCCCTCCCTCACTCGACGTCCCTTTCTCCCCCTTCCTCAGATCCCTTTCTCCCCCTCCTGAACCCCTCAATTACTCCTCCAAGCAAACAGCCCTTCACACCGTCACCCATCGGTAGAGCCACCACGTTCAACGAACCCCCTCACTCACTCGACAACATCCCTTTCTCCCCCTCCCTCAGATCCCTTTCTCTTCCTCCCAAACAGACTACTCCGTAGAGAGATGACACGCAATACTCTTGGACTTACATTTTCTGTTGTTTTTCCTTTAAGGACTTTTATTTTCGAATTAGAACTTTGTTTCGGTGCTTTTGTTGCTGGGTTGTGTTTTAGGCTTCTGGGTTTGTGATGACTGTTTTATTTTATTTTATTTTTTATTTTTTGTATTATGGGTTTTGGTTTTTCTTTCAAAATGCTGTTTTAGATTTTTCTTGAGTTTGTAATCTCTAATAACTTGGATTGTAGGAGAACGTACCAATCGAAGGGGTTTTTCAGACATTGAGGTGCAAATTCTTCGAAATATTTACGAATGGAACAAATAGAGACCAATTTCCTCTTATAATTGTTCTCACTTGGGATTTTGATTGCTTTGGCCTTATTGGTTTTTTTCATATTTTGAGTTCACAGGAAGGAGACAACCACCTATAAAAGGGCTGGGTGATGTGGAGTTCAAGAATGGGGGCGTTAGGCTATGCAGAAGGAGAATGGGCTTGGGGGGGGGGGGGGGGGGAAGAACGGGGAAGGGAAATGGGAGAAAATGAATATGGATAACTTATCATTTTATTTTAAAAATAATAAATAAATAAATAGCACATAGGCAGGTGTGCGGAGGTTGAGAAAGAATGAGAGGTTGTATAGAAGAACTCACGAGAAAATTACTCTTCCTACCTTACAAAGAAAGCATGCATTAGGCAAAAAAGGCTTCAGTTTCTTGTCAGCCACTCATTAAAATTTTTTATTCAACTTAGAAATTTGGGAGCAATGAAAATTTGGATTGGACCTTATTTTGCCAACTCATCCATGCATGCACAAAGACTTTGAAATTATAACCTAGAAAAAAATAATGTTAATATGCTTTCTTATTTTGCCTCTCTTATATCTTTAATTTTTTTTTTAGCTTACTAATTAAGAAAGTGAGTATTAATATATTGATATTTTGTTTTTTAAAAAAATATTTAACAGTATTTAAAAATGTAAAAAAAATAAATAAAAAAATAAATTTTATCTAAGTGACACGTCCAGCAGTCACAACTTGCCGCAGCCTAGCAATGCTCATAAAAAAAAAAAACATGTTTGATGATCATAATCCTTGCGAACTGCAGAAACTCTTTGGAACGGAAGAACCGTTCTCGTGCGTTTAACGGCATCAAATATTTTGATGACACGTCAACAATCGACATAGAAGACCATGCGCCGCATCACAGGGTAGTAAAATTAAAATAAGAAATAATTAATAAATTCGCTTCTTTTTTCTTCTGAAACACAAAGCACTGCCTCCAAAACTTTTGTACCCACCCACACTACTGCATACGGTACGAACTTCATACCGGCGCACGAGCTCCAGACCAGCGCACCTTCAGGCCAGCCAACTCTCTCCCTCTCTCGTGGCTCTTGCTTTTTTTTTTTTTTTTTTTTTCCCAACATATTGCATTGCCACAGACTATGGGGATAATAGTTGAGCTTACTTTAGTTTAGTTGCAGTCTTCTAGATATATGAATGGTGTAAAAATAAAATAAAATCTGGAACTATGAGAACACCCAAGTGCAGCATCACAGATAAAATTAGAAGAAGCAAGTTCAGAGAAAAAACTCAAGCACAAAATCCAATTGCAACATCAAAACAACTATTAGAAAATTTCTATGCAGTGTAAAAAAAATTGAAATCTGGAACTATGAGAACAGTCAAGTGCAACATCATGGTTCTACATGCCCACAGAGAGAGAGAGAGAGGGCTAGGGTTTGTGAATGTTGGAAGGAGAGAGAAGGTGAAAGAGAGAGAGACAGAGGGGCTTGGTGGGTTTCGAGAATCGGTTTCTGTTTCGACAAACTCTGGGATTTTTTTTTCTCATCAAATGCATTCCATCATTGTAAATATGTGTATCCTACGTGGCATGTTACCATTGGTTGCTATTTTTTGGACAATAGCAGATATGCCTGTTTGAAGTTATTCTCATATGATATATGCACGGTAACTTCTGACGTACTAAGGAGATGTTTGGATTCGAAAGTGTTCTCAACTCTCCTCAACTCATCTTATTTTCATCATTACAACTTTTTTAAATTCTTAAACAAAATATAATAACATATTTTTTTTCAAATCTCAAAAGAATCTTCCCAAATTCCCATACCAAAATATAATAAATAATTTAACTTTTTCAAATCCAAAAAAAATCTTTTCAAACTCCCACACAAAAAATAATAAACAATCTACTTTTTCAAATCTTAAAATAATAATAATATTTAAAAATAATATTAATAAAATATCTTATTCTACTATTCACAAACCACCTCAACTCATCTCAACTCTCCTCCCAATTCAAACAACCCCTAAATGTTTTGTTTTTGAGTCAGTCTATATATAGGGTTTTGCTACACAACCTCCTACTATTCAACCACACTCCACACTCCACATCTTTTAATATTTTTTAATATATTTTTTAAATTTTTAAAAGTTTTTTTTAAATATTTCAAATTTTTTATTTACTATTCATATAAAAAATATTTGATAAAAAAAATTAAAAAAAAAGTAGAGTGTGGAGTGTGGGTGAATAGTAGGAGGTTGTGAAGATTTTTTGCTATATATAATCCTCAAATGAGGACTGCTCGATGTAAGTCTATACAATATGTTTAAAAAAATTATAAAATTATAAAAGAAATTTTGTTTATAATTCTAAGTGAAAGACTGCATGTGCAGTCTCATTGATGAATAGAATAAAAGGAAAAAAAATATTATTATAATTTAAAATTTTTCTTAAACATATAAGTATGAACTTGTATAAGAAGTTTTTTTTTGGAGACTGTATGTAGACTAACTCTATTTATAATAAAATATTTTTTAAAATGATATTTTTTTTTCTTTTTTTCTCGAGTTTTGCTACACAACCTCCTACTATTCATCTACACTTCACACTCCACATTTTTTTAATATTTTTTAATACATTTTTAAAATTTTTTTTTGAATTTATTTTTTTTAAACTATTTCAAATTTTTTATTTACTAATCATATAAAAATTTTTGATAAAAAAAATTTAAAAAAAAAAAAAAAAAAGGTAAAGTATGAAGGTTGAATAGATTTTTTATCTGAAGAAGGCTTAGGGTTCAAACCCAAAATCTCAATTTAAACTGATGTGAGTTTATATCAGAAGACGTACCTTTGACGTGTACGGTATACATGTGAAACGTGGAACTGCATATAACACGCGTTTTAAGAAATGAATTCCACGCCCTTTTGTGAGCAAACGTGGCATATTTCAAAAAATCTTTACAATCTCTTATTATTCACCCACACTCCATACTTCATATTTATTTTTATTTTTTTCTTTTATCAAATATTTTTTATATGAATAGTGAATAAAAAATTTCAAATAGTTTTAAAAGAATAAACTCAAAAAAAATTTAAAAAAAATTTAAAAAATTTAAAAAAATTTGAAGTGTGGAGTGTGAATGAATAGTAGGAAGTTGTGTAACAAAACCCTTTCCATTTATCTGTAACTTCCAGTACTGCTACTTCCAATATGGCTTCTTGCTTCGGCTTCTAAAAAACAGCCGGGGCAGCTTGCTTTTCATCAGCATCTGGTTTGTCAAATTAGGAATCAATGCTTCAGCTCTTATTTTTGTCGAGTTTAATTTGGTGAATTGATTTGTATTTTTAAGGTGCCAGCTTAATTTGGTTGTTTCTTAAAGCAATTTGAGTAGTACTGTTTATGATGATGTTATTATTATTTAATGAAAATCTAATAACATTATCACCAAGCTGAGGCCAATTTTATCACCAAACGTCCTGAGAATTCTTCATAATCTGTATGAAACAATATTGTATAATATGCATTAGAAAAATAATGGTCATGGTAAGATTTTCTTGTGATGCATTAATGGTGAAATGAAAATAATAATAATATTTTTATAACTTATTTTACTATGAATCAAAATAAAGAAAAATATCACTTTAATAAATATTAAAGTATTTTTTTATCAAAATTTTGCATAACCACCATCTATTTAAAATAGAGTTGTAAGAAAGAGAAATGTGGTTAATTCAATGGAGGCCTCGTTTTGGATAGTGAGATGAAATGACATGATATGTGAATAATAGTGAAATTATTTGATTTAATATATTTTATTGAGTTTTAAAAAATGAACAAGAAAAAAGTTGAATAAAGATATTTTAAAGTTAAAATCTTATTATAATATAATTTTTTATTTGTTTTGAAATTTTAAAAAATTGAATTGTTTCTATATTTTGTTTAAAAATTTGTAAAAATCGTAATGATTAGATAAAAAATTTAAAAATTTAAAAATAAAAAATTGTGTTTATATTTATGATGTTTAGATATTAAAATTGAAATGTGATGACTTTATTATCCAACCCAGGCTAGCCTGAGAGAGACAGAAGATCAACAGTGCCGGTAAGTAGTTTGACTTTATTATATCCAACGCTATATTTTTATTACTACGAATGAACTGAATACAAATCATGCATGCCTATATATTAATAAAAAAGGTAAAAATCCATAAAATAACCGAGATAAATATAATGAAATTATAAAAGTTATATCCTTAATAATTAAATTAAATTATTGATTTGATTTTATCGTTATAGGGATGTAATTAAAGGCCTAGAACAAAAATAATCAATAATTATATATCACGTATTGTTGTCAAATGGCTAAAAGTCAATTTGCTCACCAAGATATATAGAAATGTTGATCGTTTGGGGCCAGTCGTTGGAGACTCGTGTAAAGGTACGGTATATAGATCCATAAAATTTCAACCGGCCACAAGTTTCTTTGTAAGGAAAATAATTTGTCATAAAGAAAATATATAAAAGTAATCTTATAAATTGACATAGTTTAATATGAGTACTTTAATTATAAAATTATTTTAATTGTAAAGTAGATATAACAAATCAGATAAAATTATATCGATTTATAAGATTATTTTTATGTAATTAATTCTTTTATGAATATAGCTCTTCTCTTCTTTTAATCCTCCTCAGATATTTTTCCAAATTATTAAAGGAACGTGAGACTCGCATCCCACCAATTATGCAGTATTGGAAAATAAAATATGAAGAATAAGGCTCCGTTTGGATTGAGAGATAAAATAAGATAATTTTATATGAGTTGAATAAAATATTATTTTTTAATATTATTATTATTTTAAAATTTTAAAATTTTTTATTTTTTATTATATTTTATATAAAAATTTAAAATAATTATAATAATAAAATAAAATAAGTTGAGTTCAGATCACTTCTAAATCAAACGGAGCCTAACTCTTTGAATTAACATAAAGTAATTTTTTCTCCGTTTTCACCCTGAAGAGTCAAACATTAGGTCACCATCAAAATGATTTCAAAGCATTTTGGGGAGGTCAATCCCTACTTCAAGCGTCAGAGTTTACTTCAGCCTTTTTCCAACCACTGTCCAACATTTCTGCTTTTGGGTCAAGCATTGCATCATCGTCATGGCGAAGATATTAAGGGTTTGCACTGCAAACTTTGCAGGGCAGGAGGTCTTGCTTCAAACATCAGCGTATACGTATCTTCAACAATTTGTCTCTATGTTTCCAGCTTCGAAATTTACACGTTAAAATGCTAGTAATTGATCAACGACTTGATCTTCCCTAGACCGCGTTGTTGAGAGCTTTTACCCTTAATAGTGTGAACTTTTGACTACGGCCACCATATATATAATCAAATTTTACTACTTTTATGTTTGGAAGAGAAGAATCATTCCCCAACTTGCTCCTTGTGTGGTCATTGGAATTGAATTCTTGGTCTATGCTCTATCTTTGTGATCTCATATTTAGGACTTTGAAGCATGCTCATGTTTAATCTGAAAATTGTATGTGAACACTAAAATGGGTTCCTTGGCATGCAAAAGAAAAATATTGGTTCAACATGCACGTGCAGTTTTGTACCCAACAAATGCATGCATAATGTGCTATATTCGAGTATGTGGGTGTTTTAATTACTTGACATATAATCAAAATAAATTTGGGTTAAAAATATTCGAGCTATTAAACCGTCATCTATATAGAAAAACTTATAATGTCGATCGCCGCAAGAAAACCATTAATAAGTGGAGCAAACACGCGAAGTATATAATCAAATTGGGTGCCAGATGAAGTTCGGATTTCAAAATTCGAGTTCATAATTTTACTCAAATACCATGTTAAATTCCGACTTATTTTAAAAAAGAAATAAAGTTAATTATCTAAATATATATATATATATATATATATATATATATATATATATATATTCTAACACATGGCAATGTTGTATTATCATAGGCATAATTATTTGAGATTTGTCTTCTAGAACTTAGTTTCAAGGGAGGGATGCATATACTAATTCCATTATTATTGAATATGGAAGAGGTTTGAAACATAAACTTCAAAGATATATACGTAACTTGAAGAAACGAATTCAAGCTTGAAGTTCTACAAAACATAATGGAGAGAGATGATACTCTAGATGTTTCTCAAAACCAGTCATCCACGTCAATGACATCATGGATTCATGAGTTCAAAAATATTATTTAAAATTAGAGTTGGAACACTTTTCGTCCTCGATCTGCCTGCTCTGGTTCATTTTCTTGACTCCGTGCACTACCACTTTATCAAAAAAAAAATTAGAAGTAAAAAACCTGCCACAGAAGAATCGATTGCCAACTTGGAGGCCGGAATCATCACTTGTCCATTTAATTATATTATGCTGCCACCTGGCCCTTTGTTTGTTTGTTTCCGAGCCACATGCTTCGATAGCCAAATGAAAGTTTTCCTTCGGATTTATTTCAGAAAGTACTTGGTTTCACATTAGCTTTATTAATTCCTTGCATCGTCAATAGATTAGCCTAATGCTCTTGAAATTCCTCTCACATTTATCTTTAGCCTAGACTCTTCTTACACCAATACGCCAGTGCGCCACCAACTCCAAGACGACCTAACTGCCTAATTTTGGAAGAACGAATTAAGCTAATAAAATACATCCCAAAAGTACACAGATCCATCAAATCCTTCCAGTGTTCCAACAAGAATCGTCGCAGGCCATAATAAACGTTGATCAAATAATAATGTGTTGATCTTCCCCCAGCAAAACTGTGTAGAACGACTTTAATTATAAGCCAGTAAAAGAACAACAAAAAGGCCATCTGGGTCGTCTTCTAAACAGTAATTAATTAAAATATTGGTGAAAAGAAGGGGTGCATGGTTGGAGGCAATTTCTCGTCATGTTCCTATTTTTCAAACCGGCTAGCTGAAATGGACATTTGACAAATAAACAAGAAAAAGGCTTAAATTTTCAAACGCCTTTCTTCAAAGCGCGCATAGAAAGATTTGGTGCCACATGTGTTATATATATATGCCCATCCGAGTGCTCAAACCTCTCCAACACATATTGCTAAATCGTGGTAATTCCAAGATCGAAAAGATGAAGCTTGTAACCCAACTCTTGTTTTGCTGTTTCTTCATTGTTCTTGTTTTGCATTCATCCCGGCCTGCAACATCTCATGAAGTTGGTAAGGCAAAATCCAATAATGCTTCTCATGTATTGAAATCCTTATTTTGTTTCCATCAAACGAACATGTATGAATCACACGACATGCAAAACACAATATATAGGCGCATGCAGGACGCTTCCAAACACTTTCTTCGAGGCGTTTCTGTAGTTCTATCTTGTTTTCTTCAGTAATCTTATATTTTAGAACTTAGATTTTCATCAGTCTTATAATCATTATTCTCTCACTGTCTTTTAACAATCATAATAATATAATGCTTGTTTTCACCTAACTTCTTTACCATTGTAATTCAGCTTTTGGGGATGTATAGACATTCCTTGTTTTCGTAAATCTGTGGTGCTGTCATAACATAAATGTATTCATTCCGGCCCCTAATTTCCTTAATGGTGCAGATGATGAACGAGAATTTGACTACAGTGAGAAAAGTGGAAAGGGACCGTCTCATTGGGGAGAGATTCACCCTGAATGGAGCATGTGCAAAGATGGATCAATGCAATCTCCGATTGATTTGCTGAATGAAAGGGTGGAAATAGCTTCCCATTTAGGAAGACTTAATCGGAATTACCGTCCCTCTAATGCCACTCTAAAAAATCGAGGCCATGACATGATGGTAAGCAAAAGATCATCAAGAGGGAATTATTAAAGAGAAAATAATGAAATAAATCAGGGGAATGCAATAAAGTGCGATTCCATATACACCAACTAGAAGACAAATCAATATTATAGCTATTTTCATACGTCACGGGATTGATAGCGATATAGTAATATTTCTTTCCATATATTATAATAATTATCACAAAAGAACAAACAATGCACGGAGCTAGCTGTTGGGTTTGGTGAGATTTTCTGGTAAAGAGCATGCGCAAGTCTTAAGAAATCTGCAGATTATTTTTCCTTCCTATTCATGATGATTTCTTTGAAGTAACCATTCTTCTTCTTGATTAATTAATGTTTGTGAATGCAGCTGGAATGGGAAGGCGAAGGCGGCGCAGGATATATTAAAATAAATGGTACTCAATATATACTCCGGCAAAGCCATTGGCACTCACCCTCTGAACACACTATCAATGGCCGGAAGTTTGATCTAGAGGTGCACATGGTCCATGAGAGTTCCGATGGAAAAATTGCTGTGGTTGGAATTATGTACACGATTGGACGCCCTGATTCTTTCTTGTTATCGGTAAATAAAAATCAAAGACTCTCTCTCTCTCTCTCTCTCTCTCTCTCTCTCTCTAATGGCTAGTGTTGTGCATGTATGTCTACGTACAGATGACGCATCAGTTGTCAGCCGTTGCCGGTAACAGAGAAGACGAGAAAGCGGTGGGAATCGTCGACCCAAAGAACATAAAGATAGGCAGTAGAAAGTATTACAGATATATTGGGTCCCTTACAACTCCCCCTTGTACTGAAAATGTTGTATGGACCATCGTGAGAAAGGTATGTAATTTGTTCCTCTTTTTTGCCAACTCTTGTATTGTTATTAAAGATGTAAATATTTCCCGGCCTAATTCTGATCAAGTTAACTCATGAATATCAGGTGAGGACTGTTACACGAGAACAAGTTAGGTTGCTTCGCGTGGCCGTTCATGATGTGAGTATTATATCCACTCTCACACTCGATTACTCCTTTATATGTCAATTTCTTTCTCTGGGGAGAGGTATTTCTGAATGAGAAAGTGTTATAGATTCAAAGAGATTTTTTTTTGTAAAAGTATACTAAAAAATTAAAATAGCCGCTTTTATGTTCTATTTCACAAGAAAACTAGTTATATAATTCAACGTATCACATCGAGCGATCGTTTGTTAAGATTGTTGCTCATATCCTATTTTTCATTCTTGAATTTTAACATTCGGATTTAATTGAAAGCGAGCGCTGCTTAATTATTACAATTTGATAGTTTAAGTTGTAATCGAAAACACCATTTTTGGTAATTTAAAATGCAAATTGGAAAAAATAAGGATAATCCTTCTAAAAAAATACAGCATTTTATTCAGTAGAAGGGCTAATTGATTAACCCAAAGGGTAGACAACGGGGTAGAACGTCTGATCTTACATGGTTAAACTTTCTATTCTAATACGTACATCAATTTATAATCCGTCCTAAGTGTTCGAATGCAATTGTATATATTCATGTAGTAATTAATTAAAGATGGTTGTTCCTTATTTTTTGCAGGATTCAGACACAAATGCAAGACCACTACAACCAATAAATAGGCGCTCAGTGTATCTATATAGGCCAAGTCATGAAGTGGAAGATTAAATTCTTATCATTAATTTCACAGCTCGAATGCAACCATCAACCTATGAAATTGCGTGTTTATTTCCTTTGTTATACATTGTTTACGGTGTTGATGGAACATATATAGGATAGAATATATTGAGACTTGATTAGAACTTGGTACGGATTACATATACATACATGATGTATTAAATTTATTTCTTTTGTTATACACATTGTTTATTCTTCGAGAGCATTTATATGAGTAAGTTTACCACAGAGAGGATATATATCTATATATATCTACCTTCTTCCATGAACAAGAGAAGCGTGCTTTCAAATGCTTTAAATTCTTCTGTCATATATATATTTATATATATATATTGATTATGCAGCAGCAAATTGTGAACAGAGCTCTTTTTTCGTGGTTTTGAATTCTATTGATCTGTTAGTAATTCAGACTATTCCGACCGAAATAAAATTTGAAATATCTGATCTCCTTCGACTTCCAATATTAATTAATAGTACTTCTTATATTAATTAACTGATCGAGCAAGTAGTTGGGTCTATTGACAGCAGGAAAATCCAAAGTTTAATGTGTTTTTTCTTTAGACTATTTATGTTATAGAAAAATGATCAAAGATCTAGCTACATTAACAAGTCGTCTGAGTTACCTGACGTACATCAGGTGACAAAGTTCTTATTAATGCAGCCCATAATCATAATAATCACATATATGCACACCAATGTACGGCTTAAACAAACATGGTAAAATAAAAAACAATTATGCTTGCAAACCATGCATGCACGCAGTTGCTCAACAGTACCGCCGGCCTCAGGCCATCTTGCTAATTAATGTCACAATAATATTTGATTTGTACGAGTTAGAATTTTAAACATCTCCTATAAAACAAATCTTGTTATATAATCAATATGGAAAATGTGTTTTGATATATACCGACGTGCAAGTAAAATTTCTCTAAACTAAAAGGACTTCTCCTAGCTACTACACGAACTCTTGATTCAATCGACCGAAACTTACGTTGACGATGATACTCTCCATGGGGAAATTTCGCTTTTGGGCCCCTAAGTATTACCCCACTATAAGGTACAGATTAAACCATGAAAATGTTGCGATATCATGTATCCTAAACTCTCAATAAGTTTTAGTATTACTGACTCCCTCAAGTTATAAGATTAATATCGTTATAAATAGTGGTTCTCCTAGTGTGTGGTACTTGTTAATGCTATATTAAATCAAAAGTCCGAAACACTATTGTACTAATATTTAAGGGTTAGCTTAGAAAGTATAGCAGAAAGTATTGTTTACTAGATTCCACTAGCCTAGATGTATATATGCTTGTACTGCATGCCAGCCAATGTTGTAGTCCTTGGTTTCGACGATATTTGTAACCGTTTGTATAATAAATATTTAGTCTAGCACATAGCATGCATGAGATATAGGAGGCACCCTAGTAATTGCCTCAATACAACAAGATTGGGCTTTTTGCAAGGAAGAAAATCGTTGCAAAATGTTCAATTTTCGTTACAAAAGAATATTAGCAACACTGACATCACTACAATAGAACCGTTTTTTAGGTATGAAAATTTTCGTCCCAAAAAATTTTTTAGAGTAAAAAAAATTCGTCCCAAGCTTGTCCTACAAAACTGTCCCAAAAGATATTTTAAGACGAAAATCACCATTTGAACACGTTCGAATGGTGAATTTTTTTGTCATTGTTGAAATTCGTCCCAGAATATCATTCGAACAGTTACAATTTTACATTCAAACTTGAATAATTTGTTTGAACGATTGGAAAAAATGTTCGAACAAATTATATTAGACAGCTGTTCGAACGGTATAAATATAACTTTCTGTTCGAACATTGAAGGGACAGATTGAATGGTATAATCGTTCAAACAGTGTAAAAGTTATGTTTGAATGCTACGAAATTAAATGCCGTTCGAATGTTATGTAGTCGTTCAAACGATGTAATCAATGGAGTTCGAACATTATTTTGTTGTTCAAACGATAACTATGATATTTAAACTCAAAAATAAAAAATGAAATAGACATTCATAATATTTGAACAAATACATTAGAAACTGTTTAATATTCACAGTAGTTTGATAATAAGTGCAAACTAAATAAATAACCGTCAGACTGGCATTGTTCGTACATAAATAGATAATCCCAAAATATGTACATAAAAAACCATCATTTGCTTGGAGGCCTATACTGTTGCATAAGCTGCTGCATTTGAAGTTGCATCTGTCTCTTGAACTCTTCTTATTATTCTTCATGCTGTTTGAAGTGTATCTCCATGTCTACTTGTTTTGCCAGTTGAGCTTCTAACTCATGTTGCTTTGTAGTCAATTCTTCGATTATGGAATTCACATTCTCTAGCGCTATAGAAGTTGTAGAGGCAAACCCAGAAGAAAATGAAGAGGGAGAAGGCTTTACACAGCGACCCAAACCCTTCAAATATCCTGAACGTTGAGGAATTTTGATCTGACGTAGATTCTGCACGTAAGAAAACCATTTTATCCTAGACATATATAAGATAAACAATTAATATCTTTATAAATATTGTAATATATTTAATTAAAACAGGTTATGATACTTACATAACTTTCACGGGTATAAGGATGAGTCCACTCTCCATTACGATCAGTGTGCGATGCAGTATATAATTTTGTCAGATTATAATTGGTATCTGAATCTTGCTACAATAAATATGTGTTAAGACATAACATCATTCTGATTCATCCAAATAATTAACTATATCCAATAAATAAAAAAAATAACAATACCAATTTCTTAGAGAGGCGATGAAAAGATTTTGAGCTTGCATGATGATTAATCTTCAATTTTGATTTTTTTTTTTTTATGTATAGAACTTCGCTCCTACAAAGAAATTTAAAATATTATGAAGCAAAATGAAAAATAGGACAAGTAAAATAATTAATTTAATTATACTTGATATGATGGATCCTCAAACACGTCACAAAGTTTTTCTCACTCCGAAGGTCAGACATCCTAAAAAGGATGTTGGCGTGCATCTTCCTTGTTCTCAAATTTATTATAATGCTCATGACACCTCGCTTTATATTTGTGGAATGCATTACTCATAAGCTCTTCCACAGTTTTACGCTCCTCTCTCCGACCAAAATTTAATTCGAAATCATCCTTGAAAAAAATAGTCACAAACATATTATCATTTATAATATTCTAAATTTAAGTAAAATATAGAAATTTATTCTACTAAATCAATTTTTTAAACATGACCAAACAACGCTTCTTGATAAGCTCCTTAACATCTTGGGGGACTTTCTTCCATGAAATTGTTGCCAAAGGTACATAAGTTCGTGTAAGAGCACCCACATGCGATGCAAACCAAGCTACTGGTTGTCCTTCACCTCTGGTATATTCGTCAGGAATGTTAACCTTGATCTTACCCATCTTATGATATTTTTTCAGCATCACGCCTCTAGTGGTGTCTCGACCTTGACGAGATTGTACTGTGGACTCTATAAAATATAACATTGTAATCAATCTGTATTATTTGTCTATTATATGATATTAATTAATAACTTTTATGAGTATTAGATTTTTATCTTATTCTGTATATTCAATCTCTAATGGTGAGTCTGAAGGAGAGCCAGGAATAGGTGGAGATGGGTTGCGAACTTCCTTCCTCTTTGGTGACAAAATTTCAAACCACTGATACATTCAATAAGTAAAATATTTGTCATCAAGTGTAATGTTAACACATAATTGGTCAATCATAATCTGTATCAGTTTCATTTGACAATTCGCTCTCATCATCTGTAGATACTTTAGATGATTCAAGATTTTCCTCAATTGTTGCATCAACAATTTCAGCCTCAATATCTTCTCTATTTAATGGAATCATCTCATACTGGCTCAAATCTACAAACAAATTTATTGTGGGCTGACTCTCTTGGTATGCTTCTTGAGTAGATGAGTCATCTTCTTCTTCATCATGTCCTTCCGCCTGAGGAATAACATCATATATATTTCTTGAAAAATATTTTTGTACTACTCGCCATTGATTTTCTAACTCCGGGTCATCTAAGTAGAATACTTGAGATGCTTGAGAAGCCAAAATAAAAGAATCATCTTCATACCATTTCTTTGATGTATTAACACTAAAAAATATTCATCATCACGAATTCCAGTTTGAGGATTGCTTAAATCCCACCAATCATACTTAAACAGATACACCGGAAGCTCCCCCAAATATTTCAGTCTAATTATATCAACAATAACACCATAAAAATAAATGTTTTCTCCATCATGACTTCCTTCGACTAGGACACCACTATTATGGAGTTTCCTATAACAATCTCGGTCCATTGTGTGATACCTACTTCCCTGAGAAATACATGCAGAATATCGAGCAGCTCGTCTCGATGGGCCATGCGCCAATGCATACAGTTCATTTGATATATCATTTGGATTATTCGCATGCATTTGTACAACCTACATATTGAGTAAAGCATATATTATATCAAAATTTAAATTAATATTTTTCATTGGTTATTGAGTAAAGCATATGTAATGTCATTACCTGTTCTTCAGACCATCTCGGAAACTCCTCTTCATGTTTCTGATCTATATCATTTACTCTCAGTTCCTTGAGCACGTTAATATAATCACTGAAATTGATGATTACCATAAATCTTTTATATTCTTAAGAATTTTTTTAAAGTAAATGAACGAATTTAAATTAAGAAAAAGTTATAATCTACTTCAAGTAGTTCTCTATCTCAAGGCAATTGTTCAGCACGTACTTGTTGGGAAAACATAAAAATCACATTCCGTTGTCTTGCTCGGTTAACGTCAAAATTTCTTTCCGGCCGATCAAACCTAGTGTCAACTTCATGGAAATATTTGGAACAGAAGGTATGCCACTCATCGTCAATATATGCTTCTGCAATTGATCTTTCTGGGCGAGTCTTGTTACCCACTCTACGTTTTAACTTTCTAAGGAATCGTTCAATGGGATACATCCGTCTATATTGAACTGGTCCTGCAAATCGAGCCTTAAGTGGCAAATGAACCACTAGGTGAACCATGACGTCGAAGAATGATGGTGGGTAAATACTTTCTAGCTTACACAATATTATGGCAAAGCTTCTACATTCAGTGTCCTAACACATAAGTCTTTAAAAAATGCACCCAACTCTGTCAAAGCCATGCACACGTCTTTCGTCAAGTACCCACATATACCAATAGGCAAGATATGCTGTAAGAAGACATGACAATCATGCCTTTTTAATCTAGTTATTTTTCAATCATTCGTTCTCACATACCTTGTTAGATTCGAGGCATAACCGTCCGGTAATTTAATCTTCGTTAACCACTTACAAAATGTAGCCCTTTCATTTCTTAACAATGTATACCATCCAATCGGCATGTAGACAGGCGAACCATTTTCTTGCAATTATATTTTCTATTTTATTCCCAACCACTTCAAATCCTTCCTTGAGTTTAATGTATCCTTTGTTTTTCCTTCAATTGATATCAATGTTCCCAATACGAATTCACATATATTTTTTTCAATATGCATAACATTAAGACTATGCCGTAATTTTAACTTCGACCAGTATGAGAGTTCAGAAAACTACTCTTCTTTGTCCAATTCAACTCATCTGTAGCTCATTTTTTTTTTCGTTGTTTTTTACCAAATTCATTACAACCAACATCCATAAATTGTGCAAGTATATCTTCGCCAGACAAATATGGTGGAGGTTAGCCTCATTCAATAGTTCTATAAAATATTCTAGAATTTTCACACCATTTATAGTCACCAGGTAAAAATCGACGATGATCCATGAAACATAATTTCCTCACGTACGTAAGCCATTTAGATTTGATATGTTTGTTACAAGTTGGACATGTTATTTTCCCCTTAGTACTCCAACCTGACAAGTTTCCATAGGTGAGAAAATAATTTATTGTCCATAACACCACAACATCCATCTTGAACGACTTGCCTGTAGATGAATCAAATGTGACAACTCCATTCTCTCACAGATCTTTCAATTCTGCAATCAATGGCTATAAGTGTATGTCTATATCATTTCCGAGTGATCTTGGATCTCGAATGAACAAACTCATCATAAAATACGGATCTTTCATACACTTCCACGGCGGTAAATTATATGGCATACATACAACTGGCCAAGTACTATGAATAGTACTCATGTTCCTAAACGGATTAAATCCATCTGTTGCCAACCCAAGTCGCACATTATGCGATTCTTCAGCAAATCATGGGTGTTGCCGATCAAATTCCTTCCATACCTGAGAGTTAGCAGGATGTGACAAAATATTATCGTTCTTTACTCTCCCTAATGGGTGCCATATCATGTCTATAGCCATTGCGATTGACATAAATAGTCATTATAATCTAGGTATCAATGAAAATTGGCGCACGACCTTTTGCGGCACATTTTGCTTGTCCGATGTCCATCTTGATTTGTGGCATACGGGACACTGGTTCAACTGCTTATTCTCTCGCCAAAGTAATATGTAGTCATTCTTACATGCATATATTAAGTTGTAATTAAACTCGAGTCCTCGTTTCAATTTTTTTGCTTCATAGAAGTTACAAGGTAAAGTATTGTCTGTCAATAGTGCTTCTTTAAATAGCTCAAGTAACATTGACAGCCTTAATAGATAATTGACACATTGATTTTATGTGAAGCAGTCTCACGGTAAATGACAACTTACTGTGTCTTCCGCATCCTGGATATAACTTACGATGTAATTCATTCCACAATCGTGCAAAAGTGTTATGGCCCCCATCATTTGAACTTGATGTGTCCGTGTCACCTTCATCCATAAACATTTCTACACCAATGCCATCTAACATTTGCTCCATATCCTTATCATATTCATCTCCAACAACATCTGTTTGTACATCTTCATCGATCTCTTCTTCTTCATGTGGATCCTCAAATGAAGTTGGATATGGTTCGCTGTGTAAAACCCAATCAACATAATCCTTGTCAATACCTTTGACAAACAGATGCTCTCTCACCAAGTCTATCTTATGAGAACTCAAATTCCTGCATTCTTTGCATGGGCATCTAATATGCCCATCACTATCACATGTACCCAATGCGAACTCCAAGAATTTCTTAACACTGGCAGCATATATATTGTAATTCTGACCCAATCGATCACTAACTCACATCCAACTCTTATCCATGCCGACTATCTTCATTACAAACAGTCACATGTGCATCAACAAACAAACTAGCATGTAACTATATATATATATATATATATATATATATATATATCAATCAAAGAGTATGCCACCTTTCACCGGGTAGTTGGTCCTATCCCATTCGGAATTCTAAGATCATAGTCGCCAACTTATGATCTATTATCTGTCACGTCCAACAAAATTTTGACAGCATCTCCCCATAATTTTCCAAATATGGTAGTTTGGTTGTGTGCATTGACAATTAACACGTCATTGTAGTATTACCGAAACTGCATATCCGGAGAACAAGGGATGAATCTACTAAAATCATAATGTTGGACGATAATAGATATAGTTTGATAGTTTGTGAGAATGATTTTATAATCCCAAACTGTCCACTCTGGACAATTCAAGAGTTATCAATCAAGCATTCATCCGGATTGATAACTCTCAAATGGGTCTAAGGTTCATTTTGATGATCAAACTAATGCAAGATATGCTAACATATGTCAAACAATAACAACATATTATTTATACAACAATACAACAAAAACATATTAACTAAGTATTTGAATTTGAAGATTTAGTAGTATTTCAATTAAAATACTTCATTTTATTAATTTAGAATTAACTATTTAAGTATTATTAAATCTTTTGTATTTGTAATTCAATTTAAAGATTTAGTAGTATTTTAATTAAAATACTTCATTTAAAGATTTATTAGTATTTTAATTAAAATACTTCATTTTATTAATTTAGAATTGACTATTTAAGCATTATTAAATCTTTTGTATTAAGTATTTGAATTTAAAGATTTATTAGTATTTTAATTAAAATACTTCATTTTATTAATTTATAATTAACTATTTAAGTATTATTAAATCTTAACTATTTGTATTTTAAATTAAAGATTTAGTATTAAGTATTTTTATTTTTATTTAGTATAAGTATTTTTAAACTATTTTTGAATAATCATTATGGACAACCATCCTCATATATTCTGATTTCTAATTGTAAATACATTGATGCATAAGTTTCCGTTCAAACAGTGTTAAAGTATTTTCAAACAAAAGGTATTCTCGTTCAAACGGTAATTTGGTACCGTTCAAACGGGTTCATTCTAGATTCCAATCGTCTTCAACAACAAAAAATGCCAATTATCACGAATGTATAGAAACGCAAACAACAATATCAAGAACAAACAAATTTCCAAGATTGCAAAATATCATATTCAAACCAAAATGAGAATATAAAAAGCATACCGTTCATTTTGAGAGATGAAAACCAAGAAAAATGCCCCAATAATGTCGTGTACCCACTAAGCAGTAAAAATATCCCACTAATCTTAGAATATTTGAGTGAGATGAAAAATAGTAGTATTTGGGGGCTAGATGATGGAGAATCACGAAGGAGCTTTGGTTCGTGAGAGATGAGAGTGGTGAGAGGAGAGCGAGACTCTGAGGTTCTGTTGTGTATTTGCAGAAAGTTTCCCGTTTGAATGGTTATTTACTAACCGTCCGAATGTGAAAATATGACGCGGCAAAAATTTTCCTCCTAAACTTTAACGTTTGAACTGATAAATATTACGTTTGAACGTGAATGTATGCTTTCCTGCTCTAGTTCATGAACGTTCGAACGCTTCTTATTAACATCGAATGGTTTGGTTAATGTTTAATAATATTTTTTTTACACTACACCTTTAAATAAAAGAACAACATTAATATATATATATATAGACATATTAGATGATACTATAGTTTAGTATCATAGTAATATCATATTATAATATATAATCGAGCATATTATATATTATATTATAGTAAAGTATATATAAATATTTAATATCATACTAATTAAATTATAAGTAACATATATATAGTACCAATATATTGTCTCATCTATAGTACTAGCTTATATAGTGTCACGTAATTGGACCATAACAATGTATATATTATGTTAATATATTAGACTATGGATAACATATATATAGTATCACATATAGTGTCATCTAATTGGATTATATAACTAAAATATAATATGTTAATATATTAGACTATATATAACATATATATACTATCATATATAGTATCGTTGATATTAGACTATTATATCATATTTATTATAGTATACTAATTATATATATATATATATATATATATATATATATATATGTTCAACAAAATATTTATATACATTGTAATTCTGACCCAATCGATCGCTAACTCGCATCAAACTCTTATCTATGCCGACTATCTTCATTACAAACAGTCACATGTGCATCTACAAACAAACAAGCATGTAACTATATATATCATATAAGTAGTACAAATAAAATATAGTACTATATAGATTTTAATATACCGTTAATATATATTAATTATAGATATTAATTATAGTATCATATATATATACTAATTATATATATATGTTCACCAAAATTTTTATATATGTTATATAATATATACTATAATATAATATATTATATACTATATTATATAATAACTATATATATGGTATATTATATATAATAATATATATAGAATGTTATATATATAATAACATATATTAGTAAATCATTCGAACGTATTAACTAATCGTTCGAACAGTATTGAATATATAAGTTGATGCGGACGGTTGTTTTCACGGATGCTGAACCACTCTCGAGCGTTGTTTTCTCCTTTAAAGCCGTCCATCTCCACCGTTTAAGGCCGCCATCACCGCCCTGTACAATACCCAGTCGAAGCCTCTTTCTCTACGCACTGGTATGCTACTTTTTTAATAATTTTACTATTTAAACTTAGGTTTTTGATGGATTATTTGTTTAAATTAGGAAAAAACAATTTATCCATCAATACTCACAGTAGATTTTCTTAAATCCATTGTAGGAAGGTTTATGTCTCTTTATATTACATTGTTGAAAAATCCATGGAATCGAAGCATTTCATGGATTTCAATAGCTGAGTCGACTCAGCGTTGTGGCTGAGTTTGATTCGCATACCGTTCGAATGCTGGGTAGGGCGTTCGAATGGTACTAGCCAAACATGTTAATTATTTAACCTATTCGAACATTGTTTTATACGTTCGAAGTGTATGAGCTAAATAGGTTTGCATACTGTTCGAACACTAATTTAGGCGTTCGAACGGTATGATTAAATTTAGTAATATTAGTGAATCGTTATTTTTATTCCATATTGTAGTTCTATTTAATCTTAACGAGAATATATATTATATTATAATTAAATTAATATAGAATTTTATCACATTTTGTTAAATATTTTTATTATTAATGTTGTATTGATAAGCTCTTTAAATGTAAATTTCAGGTTGATTATAATGTCTTCTTCTAGGCCAGGACTTAAGCAAAGCAATCCAGCTGAGACTAGTATCAGTCCAGGCAGGGAGATGACTATTTAACTAGAGCGACAGATGAAGCTTTCCGACTTCTAGAGTCTTGTCTGAAAGGGTCATTCCTTGCCATCAATCTTCAGCGATCATGGTTGGGGACCTATCTTAGATGAGCCGAAGGAATCATGGGAGATCGTCTCCTATATTGACATTGTTGTTGAGTTCTATGGAGAGCTCGGTGGTGCTAGCCCAGATGACGAGGGGGCATACAGAATCTATGTATGAGGAGTTTCAGTTGTATTTTCAAGGGACCGACTTGTTGAGCATCTCCGTATTCCTAGGTTGCCAAATGCATATCAGAACATGGTGCCTAGAGAGTCTGATCCTTCAACTGAGGCAGAGACAGCTGAGGAGGAGGCACCAATTTATACAGATGAGGTTGATGCCTTTGCTGATCATGAGGTGAGTGATTTGGTTGTTGGTCCAGATGTTCCCATGTGTGATGGGACAAATACCATTAAGCAAACAGATCTATCTTCTTTCTTCAAAATCCTGAATTTGATAATCGCCAACACTATTGACCCTCGGCAGCACAAGATAGAGGTTGGCCTTGATTGGATGAAATTTATGATACAGGTCGCTCGTGACATTCCTATTGACCTGGTAGGGTATATATTTGATAGGATTCGATCAGAGTCCCGGTACTTCTTGACGGATATATTGCCATTCGGGATCCTGATCACTCGATTTTTGCCATTTTCCGGTATCGTGCCTGATGTTGCCGAGCGTAAACGGTAGTTGATGGGACCGATCAACAGCACCATCCTCTCACGCAGCACGGGATACTCGAGACTGCATCTTCGTGGACATGTTCTAGACCCAGTTGATCCTCAGTGAGATGCACAGTTGGGAGATCATGGAGTATCGGCCGCTGAGACATCCACATAGGCCGATGCATCAGTACACAACGTTACTCATGTGGACATGGACGAGATCGTGCATGCAGCAATTAACGGACATACATCAATAGTGATTGATGCAGTGCATATGGAGGTCCGTTTTGCTGTGTCTGAGTTTCGTACAGAGATTACTGCTGGCATCTCTGAGTTTCGTAAAGAGATTACTGGTAGCATATCTGAGTTACGTATGGAGCTTGATGCCATTTTTGTGACTCAGGTCACCATCAGTACTCGACTGATACAGATAGGGGAACGCTTAGCTTCAGTTGAAGAAGTTTGCAAATAGTTGAGGTTTTAGTACTTTCTATCTTTTATTTTTATTTTATTTTTTTTTCTAGAATGGACAATATTTAGTGTTTTGTAAATTTAGTATTTAATTATGAATTAGTATTATTTTATATTTTCTGAACTAATTATGGATTTATATTATTTAATTGATAAATTTCTTATAATTACTAGTTAATAAAAATATAATTATCTAAAAAAAATATATAATCACCATTCGAACCCTACAACTTATGTTCAAACAGTGCTGATTCATCATTCGAACGTTGAAATTGGAACATTCGAACAATTGATCAATTTTTCAAAATATACATTTTGTTGCAAAAAAATTTGTCTATTTGCAACAAAATGTACACAAAAGAGAATGTATATTTGCAAAAAAATATACTTTCATTGCAAACAATTAATTGCTACGAAAAAAAGCTATTTGCAACTAATGTATCTTGCTAAAAATAGTCTTACATAAGAGAAGAAAATACAATATTACACATTAGGGATAGAGTTTATTATCCATTCAAATATTAAATAAAGACTGATTCACGTGTTATAATAACTAAATATGAATCAAACATAGATAATATGCAAAATATTGTCGGATGTAATATTGATACATTCATTACATGAGCAATTAATACATCTAACTCATAAAGTGAGCTCTCATGCTTCACTTGAACTTAAGTTTATGACTTTTTTATTATTATCTCATGCTTCACTTCACTTTAACTTAAGATTGTGACTTTTGATTCTTTTGTGTGTATCTCAACTTAAGTTTGTGACCTTTTTATTATTATCTTAGAATACCATTAATATATCTAACTTTGTTTTTTAATTAGCTTATATTCATTTTATAAATCATCAATTCTTCCATATATATATATATATATATATATATATTCAAACATACATATAATATATGTATATATATAATACACACATATACATAAAGAATATATATAATATATCAAATCGGTACATTGGAATATACTGGTATTAGAATATTTTGTTTTAGTGCTTAAATCTAACTAACCACCAAAACGAAATTTAAAACTTCAGTTTTTAAAGGTTCCTAAGTATAGGTACAAAATAAACAAGTTGGGCTCCATCTTTATTTAGCTTTTCCATAACCTGAAAATAAACATTTTATAACCCATCCTAGGACCAGTAGGTTACATTCATGATCCTAACAATAGAAGAGTAGTAAGCCAATTAAGAATTTCTTACCCTTTTTCCCAGCAGTACTTCCTTTTATAGTAGGGTAGTAGTACATTTATCTTTTGATGATCTCATGTACCTTTAGATAGGGCAAAGCACCGACCCAATTGGAATTAGAATGCCCTAATTCCTACTTCAACTTCGACTCCACTCCGACATTGTAGACTCTGAGTTGGATTCACAACCACCCAATCATAACCATAAAATCACAAAATTACAACCAAATAGCCCAACAAGCAAAATCACTAAATCACAAACCTCAAAATCACCCAAATTACAAGCAAAATCGCCAAAATCACAAACCCCAAACCCAAAATTTAGAAACAAAATACCCAAAATCTGGAAGCAAAGACACCGTCCAATATGGAGAGTAAGGGACTTCGGAAAGATAGAGACTGAGAGGTAAAGGGTAAGAGGAAGAGGGTGAGGGACTTACGACAAGGAGCCAACGACGAGGGCAGGGGCACACAAAGGAACAACGATGGCGAGGGTGAGGTCGTGAGTGGAAGAGACACAAAAAGAGAAAGAGAGAGGCGGCGACAGGCTAGGGACTTTAGGGTTAGGGTTTCTTAGAATAGAGAGATTGATGGGGGGGATTATACTGAAGTGTCGAAGTGATGAGATCGATCAGGGGGTGTTAAGTAGAGGTGTAAGGTGTTCGGTCCGAACCGAAAAAATTGACTAGATTGGACTGAACTCCAGACCGGTTAGTCTCGGTCCTATAAATTGCAGAGCAAAACCATTTAGTCCGGTCACAGAGTCTATAAATTTTGGATTGGATCGAACTCCTATATATATTATTAAAATATTTTTAATAATTTAATATATTATTTTTATATAATAATTATATAAGTTAATGATATAATTTTCAACTAATTTATTATCATTGACTATATAAAATATTTTTTTATGAGTTAGTTACATAATCCACGTTAATAACTCACTTGATTTTAATTTAGTAATTTAAATAAATTTTTTATTAATTTATTTGAAAAAAATAAGAAATAATTGGGTTGGACCGACTGGACCGATAGCTACCGGTCCGGTCTCTATGGATGTTCGGTCCTGTCTAGTTCGAAAAAAATGATAGACCCCTTGTGTTAAGTTCCTAAGCACGTAAAAAGGCAACATTTTACCTTCTAAAAATGACGTCATTTTACGTACTAGTGTGGCTATGGTGAAGTATACAGAGTCAAAACGATGCTGTTTCGACTCTTTTTTGGCCTTTTAGGCTGGCTACGAGGGTTTTTGGGCTTCTAAACCCTTTTTTCCTAAACTTTGTTTTTGTCCCCTTTTTTTCCTAAGCCCTAAACTAATTTTAATCTTTGTTTTAGCCATAAGTTTATTTATTTATTTATGATTTTTATAATTTTTATCACTTAGTTTAATTGTTAGTATTGATTATTAACAATTACTATGTAGCAAGTTTCTAATTACATGTTATTATACAATAGTATTACATGTTATTAACTTATTATAATATTTTATATCCATGTCTAACTTATTCCTATTATGGACTTGTACTAGAGGCGTGCACAGTGAACCCATGCATGGAGGAGACCACGTACGTGCATGGGAGGAAGGTGGACATGAGGTGGAGGCTAAGTTTGCTGGAGGATGATGGTCGGTGGGAAGGGAAGCTGCCGTGGAGGTGGTGGCACTATTGGGCGGCGCATGGCAGTGCAGCAGCATCAAGCCCGTTCAGGCTGTGCACTACCGAGAGGGAGAAAGGGAGAGCGTGAGGGAGAGAGGCCAGTGTGGGGGAGCTCACCGGAGTGAGGTTGTGGCGGCGATAAGGCCTGCCGGCGCACGGCGGCGTTGGGCTGTGGAGTGGAGCAGATCGGTGAGAGGGAGAGAGGTGTGCTGCGCAAGCCGAGAGGGAGGGAGGAGAGAGAAAGGGGAGGGAAAAGTGAGGGAGAAAGAGAGAGGGCCTTAAATACTGATTTGAAAATGCGCAAGTCTGGGAATCTACAAAACGATTTAACAGTGGACCTTAAATACTGATTTGAAAATGCGTAAATGTTAACTTAATTAAAAGCACTAAGAGGAATTAAGATAGAATATTATTTAAAATAATATTCCTTCATCATTAATAAAATGATGAAGTCTCACTTAACATATTTAAGAGAATAAAACAATTAAATTAATTAAAGTTCTCAACATAATTTAAATTACGTAATATTTTAAATAACTGAAATCATTTAATAAAATGATTTCCCAGAATTATAATATTTTTGGAGCTCTTCAGAGATATTATAATTGAGTTATTTAAAATATTACTTAGTCAAATAACGATGGGAATATCCCATTTAAAATACTCATTACTTTAAAACACAAAATTAGCTTTAGAAATCACATAGTATCTTTTAAAACATGCCATCGAGATTTGGCATGCATAATGGGACTCGTAGACACTAGAGAGAAGCGGACAATTACGTCATCTCCTCATCGTAATAAATTTCATCCCTAGAATTTGCTTACGTTAGAAGAAAGAAAGAAGCGGGATATTACAAAGGGAGAGTAACATAGGCCTGTCAACCGAAAAGAAGAGAGTTGCAAGTTAGTCGAATGAAGGAACTGTCAAGTGTATGGCTAAAAGATCAAAAACTAAGGGAAAGAAAACTATGGGAAAGGAAACTATGGACTCAAGTAGTACAGATTTGGTGGTGGCCTTTTCACAGCCCCGCCAAGAGTAATGACTTGCCTTAACTAGAACTGTCGAGGCTTTGGAAACCCTATGAAAGTTCATTACTTGCATCTAATGGTTGAAAATAAGCTCTCATCTTTTGTTTTCTTGATGGAAACAAAGTGTAAAAGGAATAAGGTGGAATTAATAAAAAGGTGATTGAAGTTTGAAAATAGCTTTGTCATTGACTGTAAAGGGCATATTGGAGGGATTGCCTTCCTTTGGAAGGATGATGTTGAGGCTGAGGTTAGTTCCTATACCCATAATCATATTTCCTTGTTGGTTAAGGGGGGAAAGGAAGGGGTGAATTAGATTTTAATTGGGTTTTATGGCAATCCTATCACTGAAAAGAGAAAGGAGAGTTGACAACTACTCCAAGCAATCAAACTTGAGGACTCCAAAGGGTGGTTATGTATAGGGATTTCAATGAGATACTCAGTAATGGAGAGAAATGTGAAGGGGCTTTGAGATCTTACAACTAGATAGAGGCCTTTAGAGAGATTGTGGATCAGTGTGGTCTTAGTGATATGGGATTCATTGGCAACAAATATACTTGGTCTAATGGCAAATGTGGTGAGGCCTTCACTAAAGAGAGGCTTGATAAAGCCTTTAGCAATAATATATGTGCTGAGGCCTTCCCTAGATCGAGTGTGTACATTCGTCCAGCACTGAGCTCTGACATAGTCATTTGCACATCACTATGGAATAGAATCATTTTGAACTTGCCAAAAATGCTAAGCCATTCAAGTTCGAGGCTAGTTGGTCTTTAAGGGAGGAGTGCTACAAGATAGTGGAGGAAGCCTGGAGTCAACCCAAGATGGCTGAGAATAAACAGAGTTTTATTAACGAAGGCCTTAACAAGTGCAAGATGAAATTGATTCAGTGGAGTAAGATGAACATTGGCAATTAAAAAAAAAGAGATTAATGCTAAGTTGGCTCAATTATCATAACTACAAAAGGTCAATAAGGGAAATCTGAATGAGAACATTAAGCAGGTGCAAAAAAATGTGGACAGATTGCTTAAAGAAGATTATATCAGGTGGAAGCAAAGAGCCAAGCAAAGGTGGTTGAGTGAGGGGGACAAACAAAATTTATTTTCACCAGTGTGCATCTCAAAGGAAGAAGACAAATTTGATAAAAAGCTAGTTGATGACAATGAATAGGAAGTACATTCTAAAGAAGGCATTTGTAACCTATTTCATGAATACTTTAAAGAATTATTTACCTCTTTTGAACCTAGAAACATTGTAGACTACCTTGGATCATTGGAGACAAGAGTAACTGTTGTCTAGAATGAAATGTTGATCAGACCATACACTCAGCAGGAGGTTAAAGATGCACTTTTTCAAATGAATGGCCTTAGCTCTCCAGGCCAAGATGGATTCCTTGCAGCCTTTTATCAAAAACATTGGGCTATAGTTGGAGCACAGGTGTGTGAAGCATTTTTATTTGTATTGAACTCTAATGGCGGCTTAGCAGAAATCAACAGCACCTTCATTACACTAATTCCCAAGAAAAAGGCCCCTACTAAAGTGACTGAGTCCAGACCCATTTCTCTTTGTAATGTGATGTATAAGCTTATTTCAAAAGTAGTGGCAAATACATTAAAGAAAATTTTTTCACTCATAATTTTCCCTTCCCAATAAGCTTTTATTCCTAATAGACTAATTTCTGACAATGTCATTGTGGCATTTGAGGCTTTGCATACTATGAAATGTAAAATGATAGGTAAGGAAGGCTACATGGTATTGAAGCTAGACATGAGCAAGGCTTATGACAGAATTAAGTAGAGTTTTTTAAGAGCAGTGCTATACAAAATGGGATTTTGTAGTCAATGGGTGGAGTGAAGTGCATTGAATCTGTCTCTTATGCAATTCTGGTGAATGGAGATCCTCAAGAAGCTTTTCATCCAACTAGAGGTATAAGACAAGGTGATCTTCTTTCACACTATTTTTTTATCTTGTGTGCTGAAGCTCTGAGTAATCTGATTGGAAAGGTTGAGGAGAATGGTTTGATTCAGGGAAGTAGTTGATCACCCATTATGTCCTATCTGTTGTATGGAAGAAGAGAATGTGATACATGCTATATGGAGGTGTGAGTCTACTTGCCTAATCCTCTATGTTGCAGCTTTTTGAAGCACTAACAGGTCCTAGGGATAGTCAGATTCTTTAAGAGTTTGTGGTGGTGGCAAGGAAGATTTGGTGGAGAAGGAAATGCTTCATTTTCAACAATGAGTTTTCACATCCTAGCTCTATTGTGAAGGAGGCTAGAGTCATTCTTGATATGCTAGTTGAGGAGGACCTTAAGAGCAACAACATAGTTAGACAATTATGCACATCAACTAAAGAATGGAAGGTCCCTCCTTCGAATTGGTTCAAGTTAAACTGGGATGGATTTGTTGATAAAATTCATGGTCTGATTGGACTTGGTGTGGCTGTAAGGAATAGTGAATGACAGATAATTGCTACCATGCAGCTAATAAAACAATTATTTCCAGACCCTCTATTGGCTGAGATGTTTGGAGCTCTTCAGGCTATTAAATTTGGTTTGGATCTAGGCCTCATACAAGTTATTATTGAGGGGGACTCATTGCCAGTAATCAATGCATTATAGGGTGATAAAGAAGGTTGAAGTAGTGCTAGTATGTTTGTGTGTGAAGCAAAATATTGGATGAAAAATTTTGCTAAGTGGAAGGTTTCTCATGTTAGGAGAAATGACAACTTTATGGCTCACTTATAAAAGATGCAGTTTCCATTTTATATATAATTGTAACTTTAGAGGATGCTCCTCGTATCTCATATTTGTTATAATTAAATGGTATAAGTGTTTTCCTTTAAAAAAAAAAAGTTTCGTCCTTGCGTGTTGTATTAATGTGGTCACAATAGACAAGTTTTTTTTTTTTTTTTAAGAGGAAGAAGACATAACTCACAAATTTAATTGATTACCTTCATTTATGGTGGATGAATACCATATTACACAACAAATCTTTAGGGGTAACAATAAAAAATCTCAAAACTAAATTTGAAAGGGGTTGTTTGGATGTTGAGATGGTTTCATCTCATCTCATCCTTTCTCATCTCATCACATGACCTCAACATCCAAACACCATTCATACATACATTTTTCAATTTCAAATTTTCATCTAATCATTATAACTTTTTCAAACTTTTAAACAAAAAAAACAAAAAACAAAAAAAACAAAAAAAATTAACTTCTTCAAATCCCAAAATAAAAATTATATTAAAAAATTATATTCTTAACAATATTTTAACTTTATAATATTTTATTCATTTTTTTTTCTCTCATTTCTCAATTTTGGGCAATTTTGGGCCCAGATTCCATTCCAATTGTTGTGTAAAACAATAATACAATAATACAATTACCTCCTAATCTAAAATATTACAATAATACAAATTAATCTAAAACCATTATAAATTAATATAAAAATATTCCAATTGTCACATAATTTAAATGAATAAAAAGTAAAAAATTAAATTACAAATTGTAGCAAGATTACAATTAACTTAGATCATTTGGCGTTGACTTTGATATTGCAATTTGGGGGTGGTCATGCTAGTGGGCAATTGAGTGAGTTGTGAGACTGTGAGATTATAAAACTTGAAACATTATTAAGAAAACATATTTAAATAACAAACAAATTAAATACAAATATTATATAGATATGTAAAAATTACTAACATTAAAAGTACTGATCAATATGATATTGAGATCAAGATGGGATAATTGAGATTAGGATTGGGCATATGAAAGTGAGAGTTAAAAGTTGAAAAAAAATACAAGAAAACAATTAGAATTACAAACACTATATAAATACAAAAAAAATTTAAGGTATAGATTATACAAACCAATGACAATGGGGGGCCCAATACACACGAAATCATATTACGGCCGATGTGGACGTAATCTTATGTATTGCAATTGTCCCTACAACAATTAAATTTGAAACTAATATCAAAATATACTATAAGCAAAAGCACATCAATGAATTAAGAACGATAACCGGATCTAGGCTAATCACCACCCTCCTCCACGTCGGCCTCCTCTAAGTCTCCTATATCCATAATATGAATTAGCTTCCATTTGATCCCATTCTAAGTACGAATCAATGCATCCAGAGTAGGAGAAGACAATGCAATCCGAAATGGATCCAGTATACACCCTTCGGTGCTAAAAGCCAACTTTGAGGCTACGGTACTAATATCCAAAATACTGCGGGCTATGTTTCCAAGGACAAGATACTTGATGGACTTGGTTTTCCTCCAAGATAAGATATCAAACTCCCAAGTAAATAAGTGCAAATTCAATGCCATGTATCTAAGGGTGGGCAGGAGGGACCCGCACCCTGCTACCCGGCCCTCGTCCGCCCCACCCCCATGGTGGGGAGGGCAACCCCGCCCGCCCATGCGGGGGTGGGGGGTGGACTGACCCTAGTGGGGGTTGAGTTTCACATTGCTCAAGTAAATATCTTGTATTGCCTTGGAATCTAGTTATTAGTTTTTAAATCATGATTATATTTATAAATTTTAATTTACAACTTAAATTCTATAATAGTTTTGGTTCGAAAAAAGACCTAGAAATAATTTTTACAATGGGTTGTGGGTACCTTTGGACTGGGCGGGGGGCAAGGGGTGGTGCGAGGCTGTAAACACTACCCCTCGTATATGCGGGGGAGGGGTGCGGGTGTGGGGAAGGGTCGACCCTATCCCGCATATGCAGGTAGCACCCCTACAAGTATCTATTCAACTCTAACTGGGCCTCTGCAAGATGACGAACTAGGGTGTCCTGCTCCAACCTCTAACCTCACTCCAACCTATGCTTTTTTCACATCTCGACTTCTGGAGAAAATGGTGGTAGATGTAGGTAGTAAAATATTACCACACCTGTATGCAGAAAAATCATGAAACAATCTACCAAGGATTTTCTTAACCCTTGCCGCAATATGATCCAATCGTGCCTTCCCATTCACCAATCCCAAGCCATACACCACGCCATCAATTTTGTACTGGGGGTCAAGAACAACAGCTACATATAAGAAAATATTCATCCTACTCAAATCTCCTTAATACTTGTCATATTTAGCCCTCATGCTCAATGCCATTTCCCAGCCTATTCTCTTCACTCCTGCATATTTCACCCAATTCTTCTTTCACCTTATATATTTGTTGACAAAAATTCTTGGATGTAGGGTACAAAGAACAAAAAATCATGCTTGTGACCAAGCCTAAAAAAGTCTACAAAATCCCACCTACATCCCAATCATCATTAATATGCTTGCCTAATCTGCTTCATCCTCCAAATGTTTGACATATTGAAAGTCTTTGTTACACATTAACGCAAAGGCCTTTTTATACTCTTAGTTATTTCCAATATCAAAAAGGTTGAGTTCCATCTTGTAGGAGCATCAAGACAAAGGCTTTTCTTGCATTAAATATAGGGTTGTAAATGAACCAGTCTGTTTGATAGCCCGCTTGGTACTTGCCCTGTTAAACTCAAATCGAATTCGACTAATGAAAAAAAAGCTTGCTCGTGAAAGCATATATCTACTTGATTAGTAAATGACACGTACCTGATAAAATTCGACTCGACTCGACTCGGCTAAGACTTGTTAAGTCCCGTTCATTTATGCATGAGTTGACTCATAAGCTCGACTCGATTAAAGCTCATTCGTATATTGATAAATATATATAGATATTTATATATACATATATATGTATTAGCTAATGATATAAGCATGGAACTTTTATAATTAAATATATAATTTATAACCTAATTACTTATGTCTATCTATTGAATATAGTTCATAGCTATATTTTATAATTTGTACAATAATTAGTTGATAAGATTTAATAATTTTCATATACTAGTATACGAGAACCATATATGGAATAGATATATACTATCATATTATGTATATATATTAATAATTTCTGTAAGCATATAATATATTGTTATTATGGCTAAATATCAACTAGTTGGAAATTAATTATTTATAAATTTTTCAAATCTTATAATTCAATAGAACTTCTACTTGTTAGTTGTATAAATTCAATATTAGATTTTTTATTTTTTATCTATCTAATTTTTTAATTATTAAGTCTTATTTAAAAAATAAAAAAATAAACAATTCAAGCCCTTTTTTGGGATGAGCTCAAGCTCGAGCTAGAGGTCAAAATTTAGCTTATCGAGTTAAACTCAAACAAAGAATAAATAAAAATCTTGAGCTCTAGCTCCAGTATTTTGAGTCAAGTCGAGCTCAGCAAGCTAAAAAAAAACTCGGCTCAGCTAGATTACAACCCTAATTCAATACTTGTAGCCCTCACAACAACTTTGAATTTATCAAGCCTAGCAGGTGAAAATCTCACATTCCTCACCGCACTTCTAATTGATGCAACCAAATCATGCAAATCTTTCAAACCATCAGTCACAATAAGATTTAGAATATGTGTAGCACATCTTACATACAAACACTTAGTACCTATATTTGACTTACTGACCTCTATAAGATATTACTTAAGATGCCCCCAACGCGGCATCGTTAGAATAGGCATTGTCAACCGTTACTGTCAGAACTCGCTCCAACCCTCACTCTTTTATTGTTGTCTCCAAGGCCTTCCCAATGGTCTCATCGTAGTGATTTGAAATTTGACAAATTTTGAGAGTTTTTTTTTTTTTTTGTATAGTTTCCAAGCACTATCTATAAAATGTGATGTCAAAGACATATAATTAAAATTTTGGATTGATGTCTATATATCGGTGGAGAGGCAAATTCTTTGACTCACCTATTGGTTTTTCAACAATCTTTTTGTACACCAAAACAAAAAACTGAAACGGTAGCTCGTCTGTTTGTGACCATATGAGCTGAGTGTTTCCTACACTTTTCCAAATCATATTTTTATCAAACTTTTGTGTAACCAACATCTATTTAAAATAGAGTTGTAAAAAAGAGAAATGTGGTTAATTCAATGGAGGCCTCGTTTTGGATAGTGAGATGAAATGACATGATATGTGAATAATAATGAAATTTTTTAAGTTAATATGTTTTATGGAGTTGTAAAAAATGAATGAGAAAAAGTTGAATAAAAATATTTTAAAGTTAAAATATTATTATAATATAATTTTATTTTTTTTGAAATTTGAAAAAATTGAATTGTTTTTGTATTTTGTTTGAAAATTTGTGAAAGTTGTAATGATTAGATAAAAAATTTAAAAATTTGAAATTTAAAAATTGTGTTTGTGTTTCTGATATTTGGATATTGAGATGAGATGAAATGAATTGAATTGAATTGCGATGATTTTATTATCCAACCCATGTTAGCCTCATAGAGACAAAAAATAAAAAATCAACCATAAGTAGTTTGACTTTATTATATCCAACGTTATATTTTTATTACCAGGAATGAACTGAATACAAAGAATGCATGTCTATTCATCATCTCACACATCACAAATCATATTTTTTATTTTTATTTTTTATCTTATAAAATGTGTGGTATATGGATAATTAGTAGAATAATTCAATAAGTTTAAGATCAAGAGTAAAGCTAAAAACAAAATTTCAAAAATTTTAAAAAATAAAAAAAAATATGATGTGTGGTGTGTGGGAATGATGAGTAGTAAAGCTCTTTAAAAAAAAGGTAAAAATCCTTAAAATAACTGAGATAAATAGAATGAAATTATAAAAGTTATATCCTTAACAATTAAATTAAATTATTGATTTGATTTTATCGTTATAGCCTATAGGGATGGATTCCATTACATAAGCCGTATGTAATAAAAGGCCTAAAACAAAAATAATCAATAATTATACATGACGTATTGATGTCAAATTACTAAAAGTCAATTTACCCATCAAGATGTGTAAATTAAAAAAAATATAGTGTATAGAGATTGTATAAATAATAAAAAGTTGTGTAAATTTTTTGCATCAAGATATATAGAAATGTTGATCGTTAGGGGCCAGTCGTTGGAGACTCATGTAAAGGTACTGTATATAGATCCATAAAATTTCAACCGGCCACAAGTTTCTTCTTAAGGAAAATAATTTGGCCGTATAGGAATACATAAAGTAATATTATAAATTGACTTGATTTGATCTGATTATTTAAATTATAAAATTACTTTAAATATCAATTAATAGATATTATAACGAATTAGATAATATCATATTAGATTATAAAATTATTTTTATGTAATTAATTCCTTTATGATCTGCTCTTCTTTTAATCCTCCTCATGGAAAGTTGTTTTTCCAAATTATTAATGGAACGTGAGACGCGCACCCCACCCATTATGCAATATTGGAAAATAAAATGAAGACTAAGTCCTGTTTGGATTTAAAGATACGATGAGATGATTTTAGATGAATTAAATAAAATATAGTTAAAATATTATTTTATTATTATTATTATTTTGAGATTTGAAATAGTTGAATTGTTTATTATATTTTACATCATGTGTGAAAATTTTAAAAAAAATATAATGATAAAATAAGATGAGACGAGATCACTTCTCAATCAAATGGGATTATGTGAATTAATATAAAATATTTCTCCGTTTTCACCCTGAGGAGTCAAACATTAGATCACCATAAAAAAGATGTCAAAGTTTTCTTCAGCCTACTTCAAACTTCAGAGTTTACTTCAGCCTTTTTCCAACCACTGTCCAACATTTCTACTTGGTCAAGCATTGCATCATCGTCATGGGGAAGATATTAAGGGTTTGCAGGGCAGGAGGTCTTACTTCAAACATCAGCGTATACGTATCTTCAACAATTTGTCTCTATGTTTCCAGCTTCGAAATTTACACATTAAAATGCTAGTAATTAGCTTGCAGTTGATCAACGACTTGATCTTCCCTAGACCGCGTTGTTGAGAGCTTTTACCCTTAATAGTGTGAACTTTTGACTACGGATCACCATATGTATATAATCAAATTTTACTACTTTTATGTTTGGAAGAGAAGAATCATTCCCCAACTTGCTCCTTGTGTGGTCATTGGAATTGAATTCTTGGTCTATGCTCTATTTTTGTGATCTCATATTTAAGACTTTGAAGCATGCTCATGTTTAATCTGAAAATTGTATGTGAACACTAAAATGGGTTCCTTGGCATGCAAAAGAAAAATATTGGTTCAACATGCACGTGCAGTTTTGTACCCAACAAATGCATGCATAATGTGCTATATTCGAGTATGTGGGTCTTTTACACTACAACAAATTATATTTTTTGGAACAAAAAATTTTGTCCCAAAATATTGTCATTTCGTCCCAAAATATTTTTTGGAACAAAAAAAAAGTGTCGCAAGGTCGTCCCTATAAAACTGTCCCAAAAGATATTTTGGGATGAAAATCACAAATTCGTCCCAAAAAATATCTTTTGGGACGAAATTAATTGTGACCGTTCGAAATCGTTCGAACGGATGTTTTTTTGGGATGAATTAAAATTCGTCTTGGAATACCGTTCGAACATATAAAATAACGTTCAAACATATGTGACTGTTCGAACGGTCGGAGTAAATAACGTTCGAACGGGTAATTCATGAAGAAACGTTCAAACGGAGAAATTGAAGATCGAACGCAGATAGTGAATTTTCTGTTCGAACGGCAAGCAACTTTTTCAGTTCGAACGATAATGTATGATGTTCGAACGGTTATGTCCGATTTGAATACGTTCGAACGGTTTATGAGTGTTTGAACGGTTATTATTTTTATGGACAATCAATACTAATTTAGAACCAAATAGATATTTATAATTTAAAAATACAATACAAATTGTTCAATAAAATACTAATAATACTAATAAAATTCTTAGTACATGATATATAATTGTTCAATATGCAAACCACTTCTAATGAAAATTAATTGCTTGGAGACCTGAATTGTTGCATAAGTATCTGCATTTGAAGCTTCATCTCTCTTTGTTCATCTTCTTGTTGTTTCATGCGCATCTCCATCTCTGCTTACTTTGTCAATTGAGCCTCTAACTCATGTTGTTTTGTAATCTCCATCTCTGCTTGTTTTGTCAATTGAGCCTCTAACTCATGCTGTTTTGTAAGCAATTCTTGAATCGTAGAATTTGCATTTTCTAACGCAATAGCAGTAGTGCTTGACATTGATGAAGAGTTTGAAGGTTTTATACAGCGACCCAAACCCCTCAAATATCCTGAACGTTGCCCTAGAACTTGTGTAAAAATTTCAACATCATTTGTTGATGAATTATGATCTGAAGCAGCTTCAGCACGTATGGGAAGCATTTTATCCTTCACAAAACACATACGTTTAATATTGACACAATAATTTAAATATGTTTAATTAAAAAAAATTATAATACTTACATAATTTTCACGAGCATCGGGATGAGTCCACTCTCCATTACTATTAGTATGTGATGCAGCATATAATTTTGTTAGATCATAATTGGTGTCTGACGCTTCCTACATGAGAAATTGTTAAGATATAAAGTTAATATTAAAAACAAACTATATAGAATAAAAAAAGAAAAAAAATACATTATCAATTTCTTAGAGAGGCGATGGAAAGATCTTGAGCCTGCGCGATGATGAATCTTCAACTTTGATCTATTCATTTTGTTTATAGAACTTCGTTCCTGCATAGAAATTGTAAAAGTTAGTAAGTAAAAATTATAAATATGATACATAAATAATTTATTTATTTTACCTTATATGATGGATCATCAAACATGTCACAAAGTTTTTTCCATTCTTCAGGTCGGACATCTTGAAAAGGATGCTCACGTGCTTCTTCCTTGTTCTCGTACTTCTTGTAATGCTCATGACACCTCGCCTTATACTTGCGGAATGCATTACACATCAACTCTTCAACAGTCTTAAGCTCCTCTCTCCGACCATAATTTAGTTCAAAGTCATCCTTAAAAGAGTATATATACAAAGACATTATCATTTAGAATATCAAATAATATCCATATAAATTTATTATTTAAATATTACGTACCAAACAACGCTTTTTTATAACCTCTTTCGCCTCTTTGGAGACTTTATGCCATGAACTCGTAGCCAAAAGTGCATAAGTCCGTGTAAGAGCACCCACATGTGATGCAAGCCAAGCTGCCTGCTGTCCCTGGCCTCCGGTATGTTCATCAAAAATGTTAACCTTAATCTTACCTACTTTACGATATTTCTCCAATGTCACACCTCTAGTAATGCCTCGTCCACGACGAGATTGTACTGTTATCTCTATGAAATAATATTAATTATTTACCCCATATCAATTAGCATATATTTTAATTGAAAAAATGAGTAGTAGCTATTTATCTTGTTCCGTAGAGTTAGTCTCTAATGGCAAGTCAGACGGAGAGCTAGAAACAGGTGGAGATGGGATGGGAACTTCCTTCCTCTTTGGTGGCATAATTGCGAGATACTGTATAATGTGAACACAAACTGGTCAATCATCTGTATCAGTTTCATCTATAGATTCAGTCTCATCATCTATAGATACTTCAGATGACTCAACACTTTGATCAACTGTCTTCTCAACTATATCAGGCTCAATATCTTCCCTATGTAATGGGATCATCTCATACTGGCTCAAATTTACAAATAAGTTAAAGGCAGGTTGACTCTCTTGGTATGCTTCTTGAGTAGAGGTATCATCGTCTTCTTCATCTTGTCTCTTCGCCTCAGGGATAACGTCATAAATATTTCTAGGAGAAAATTTTTGTACTACTTGCCATTGATTTCCTAACTGTGGATCGTCTAAATAGAATACTTGAGATGCTTGAGAAGCCAAAATAAAAGGATCATCTTCATACCATTTTTTTGATGTATTAATACTCAGAAAATATTCATCCTGGCATTTTCCTCTTCGAGGATTGCTTAAATCCCACCAATCACACTTAAACATATAAACCACAAGCTCCCCCACATATCTCAATCCGATTATATCTACGATAACTTCATAGAAATCAATATTGTCTCCATCATGACTCCCTTCGACAAGGACACCACTATTTTGTGTTTTCCTATAAAGTTCTCGATCAATTGTGTGATACCTACTTCCTCGAGAAATGCATGCAGAATATCGAGCAGCACATCTTGAGGGACCACACGCCAGTGCATATAGTTCGTCTGATATATTGTTCTGATTATTTGCATGCATTTGTACAACCTACATATTAAATAAAGTATAAACATTCAACCGTTAACAATAGTAATATTTTAATAACTAATAAAATTACATCTGTATTAATGTCATTACCCGTTGTTCGAACCATTTCGAGAACTCCTGTTCATGTCTCAGGTCTATAGCATTTACTCCCAATTCTTTGAGCATGTTAATATGATCACTAAAATTAAAAATTACCAATAATAAGTATGTTTATATAAATGTTTAATAAGTAAATTCAATGATTAATTAACAATTAATTTAAACTTACTTCAAGTGACTCTCTATCTCTGGGCAATTATTTAGTACGTACCATTGAACTTTCTCAAATTCTCGTTCACACAAATCATAACCACCCTGAGCACCAAGTGGACGTACCTGTTGGGAAAATACAGAAAATCCATTCCGTTGTCTTGCTTGGTCAACATCAAAATTTCTTTCGGGCCAATCAAATCTTGTGTCAACCCCATGGAAGTATTTGGAACAGAATGTATGCCACTCATCATCAATATATGTTTCTGCAATTGATCCTTCTGGACAGGCCTTATTACCCACTGTGCGTTTCAACTTTCCAAGAAATCGTTCAATAGGATACATCCACCTATATTGGACTGGTCCTACAAGTCGAGCTTCACGTGGCAAATGAATGGCTAAGTGAACCATGATGTCAAAAAATGAAGGTGGGTAAATACTCTCCAACTTACACAATATTAGTGCGATTTCTCGTTCCATACGATCCAAAACTTCCAAGTTCAACGTTCTCGCACATAAATTTTTAAAAAAGGCACCCAACTCAATTAATACAACCCGCACATCTCTAGTAAAAAATCCACGGATTCCAACAGGCAATATACGTTGTAAAAATACATGACAATCATGACTTTTTAGTCCAGTAATTTTCCAATCATTCGTTCGCACACACCTTGTTAGATTCGAGGCATATCCATCTGGTAATTTAATTTTCTGCAACCACTCACAAAATGTAGCCCTTTCATTCCTTGACAATGTATACCATCCAATTGGTATGTAAACAAACAAGCCATTTTGTTGCAAGTGCATTTGCGGTCTAATTCCTAACCGTTTTAGATCTTTTCGTGAGTTTATATTATCTTTCGTTTTACCTTCAATTGACATCAACGTTCCTAACACGGACTCGCATATATTTTTTATAATATGCATAACATCGAGACTATGTCGCAATTTTAACGTTGACCAGTAGGGTAATTCAAAAAATATACTCTTCTTTGTCTAATTCATCGATGTTTTCGAATGATGTTGGAAACGGTTCTCCATGTAAGACCCAATCAGTATAACCTTGGTCAATACCTTTAACAAACAAATGCTCTTTCACCAACTCTATCTTATGAGAACGTAAATTCTTGCAATTTCGGCATGGACATCTAATACGACCATCACTCCCAATTGTACATGATGCAAACTCCAAAAATTTCTTAACTCCTTGGGCGTATACATTATAATCCTCACCCAACCGATCTCTAACTCGCATCCAACTCTTATCCATGGCTAATATCCTATTGCAAACAATCACGTGCATCAACAAACAGTATGGTCCATACATATATCAAAACATAAATCAAGCAAATCTAGGGTTGTCCATACATAAAATAAACATACAGTCCATACATATATCAAAACGTAAATCAAACAAATTCAGGATGGTCCATACATAAAATAAACATGCAGTTCATACATATATCAAAACGTAAATCAAGTAAATCTAGGGTAGTCCATACATAAAATAAACATACAGTCCATACATATATCAAAACATAAATCAAGCAAATTCAGGGTGGTCCATACATATATCAAAACATAAATCAAGCAAATCTAGGGTGGTCCATTCATCAGGGTTTTACGCATTTGAGTAACTTTCTGGATCCGGGTTGAGGACATTTCTTGCATTTTGAGGAGGGCTGATCGCATTTTCCTCAGGGTTGATGACATTCCCTACATATTCCTTCTCCAGCTCTGCTACTTTTGGTTCATCTATTTGTTTTCTCATACTCTCCAGCTCTGCTACTGATGGTTCATCTATTTGTTTTCGCATACTCTCCAGCACTGCTACTTTTGGTTCCAAATTTTTCGCATACAAATCCATGGACATCTTTAACTTCTTATTTTCTCTTTTTAATATTTGTTTTTTTTTCGTTTATTTGCAAGCTTAGGCCTTGTTTGGGTACTGAAGTACTCTGAGGTACTCTCAAACACTCTCACTACTATTCTCTACTTTATTATTACTTTTCACTTACTTTTACTACTATTCATTACTTTTCACCTACTTTTTACTACTATTCAATATTCTATTATTACTTTTCGCCTACTTTTTACTACTATTCACAAACATTCTCAAACACTTTCACTATCCAAACCAAGCCTTACTCTCCAATTCACTTACTTATTTTTTAAGCATCTCTATCTCACTTACCCTGAGGAGTAACCTTCGGCTCATGGTAGTTACAATAGCTGCATATTGAGATGTCATTACTTTCGCTCCATCTACGACCTCTGCATCGCTCTTGTATAAGAAATAGTTATCTGTCGCTATCATGGCATTGATAGCGTCCGGAGTGAAGATTAATGTTTGTGGAAAATATGGTACTCGATTCAAATCAGGTAAAATATTAGAAGGACGATGGCCAGCCATTTGAGTTGAAGAGAAATGTGAGTTGAGAGCAAATGCTAGTGTTTGTGAGAAATGTGAATTGAGAGAAATGTGAGTTGAGAGCAAATGCTAGTGTTTGTGAGAAATGTGAGTTGAGAGTAATCGATGGTGTTTGTGAGAAATGTGAGTTGAGAGAAATGTCCGTTAAAGAGAAATGTGAGTTGAGAGACATCCAGAATTTACGGATGTCTTCATCAATTCTTTTGGTGGGCTCGAGGCAAAATTTATGCCTCAAATTTATGCCCGGGTTTTATGGTGTGTTTTCCACCAATCAGTCTCATCATCTATCTTCATCAATGTTATCCGTTCAACAAACATTTGTCTCGAACGGATGGTATCTTTTATCCATCAATACTTTTGGTGGGCTCGAGGCAAATCCTATCTGAGGCATCAATACTTTTATCCATCAATGTTTTCCACCAATAATTTGAGGCATCCGTTTATATACATTAAACCCCAAATGCTATCTGAGCACCAATCACTCTCAATTGTACAAGATGCCCAGGGTTTCTCAGTCTCCTTGTGAAGCATGCAAATTTCTTAGAAGGAAATGTACACGTGATTTATGTATTTTTTTTCCTTATTTCAGTGGTCCACTCGGATATATCCAATTTGGCGCCGTTCATAAGATTTTCGGAGCAGGTAATGCAGCGAGGATTCTTACTCGCATCCCGGTCAATAAGCGTTATGAAGCGTCTACCACACTTATATATGAAGCGCAAGCTAGACTTGAAGATCCTATCAATGGCATTTTTTCAGTTATTTTTGCTCTTCAACAGCAGATTCTCTTATGCAAATAGAACCATTAAAATTTTAATATGCTCTGTCTCCTAATACGACAAATGACATTCTACTTTGTTTTCTACACGTTGTAAATCTACAAACTCAACTAGCAATTTCAATGAAGGAGACAGAACCAAGTTGTCTATCATATCCTTCTGTCAATACAAATCCAACTCATGATGTCCAAAGTCAGTTTCCTGCAAAGGATATCAATGAGATGACGAAAAGTTCACTACCAAATTCTGAAAGTTCACTACTCAAGCCTGAGGACAACTCAAGAATTAATGTTTTATTTGAAGAGTTAGTTGCGGTTGGATTTATTTCTAAATAATGCATTCCTATGACTTTATATATTTCTATGGTTTGTATTATATTCCTATGACTTTATATATTTCTATGCATTCCTATGGTTTCTATGCATTCCTATGATTTGTTAGTTGCGGTTGGTTTGTGTATTAATTATGTACCATGCCGTTCAAACGTAAAACATAACTCGTTCGAACGTAAGGTTTAAAATCCCTACTACGAAGCAACTCCACAAAAAGTAATAGAAATAATAGTTTTAATTTGAGTATAATTGGGATTGGATTGAGTTACTTGCATGGAATGAGGGTCTTCAATTTCAATGATAAGTTTCAAATCGGAAAAAGGAAATAAAAGAGAGCTCCATGTGATTTTGATTATAAGAATATCAACAAGAAGTCATTAACCTCTTGACTCTTCACCGAACACTCCAAAATCTAACCAAAATATGACCTTAGCCGACCGAGCGTCTAAAATTTTTCTCAGATTACTAGGGTGGACGGCCTATCTTTTGCAGTTAATATTTTTCTCAGTTTGATTGTATTTCGGTTTGTTTGTGTATTGTGTTTTGGTTTGGGTTGTTTGTGTATTAAAAACTGTATTATTAAGTTCGAACGTAAAATAAAACCGTTCGAACGTAATATGTGTTCGAACGAAACGTCTGAAACGTTCGAACGTGTTCCTTCCAGATTTCCAATCTCCTTCAACTACGGAGAACAGATGAACTACGGAAAATAGATGACAATTTTTCAAAAGAATTCCAATATAGTAGTAACAACATAGTAACAATACAACAATATCAAAGAATTCTAATATAGTAGTAACAACACAGTAACAACATAATAATATCAAAGAATTTCAATAACAATATCAAAGAATTTTAACAAATTTTCAACAAAGTAAGGATGTCTGGGAAAGTAAAAATATTAAAAAAAACATACCGATAATGAGTTGAGACTAGATTGAGAGAGAATGACGCAACTTTGTTTGCGAGGGAGTGAAAGTGGGAGAAGGGGGAGATTCTAATTTCTGAGATCTGTAATCAACATTTGAATAAAGTTTCCCGTTCGAACGGTTACTTACTAACCGTTCGAACTGGAAACCATGAAGCGGGAAAAATTCCCTCTAAAGTTTCCCGTTCGAATTTTATTTAATAAATGTTCGAACTTAATATACGTTCGAACGAAATGTCTGAAACGTTCAAACGTGTTCGTTCCAGATTTCCAATCTCCTTCGACTACGGAGAACAGATGAACTACAAAAAATAGATGAATAATTTTTCAAAAGAATTCCAATATAGTAGTAACAACATACTAACAATACAACAATATCAAAGAATTCCAATATAGTAGTAACAACACAGTAACAACACAACAATATCAAAGAATTCCAACAACAATATCAAAGAATTTTAACAAATTTTCAATAAAGTAAGGATGTCTGGGAAAGTAAAAATATTAAAAAAAACATACCGATAATGTGTTGAGACTAGATTGAGAGAGAATGACGCAACTTTATTTGTGAGGGAATGAGAGTGGGAGAAGGGGGAGATTCTAATTTCTGAGATCTGTAATCAACATTTGAATAAAGTTTCCCGTTCGAACGGTTACTTACTAACCGTTCGAACTAGAAACCATGAAGTGGAAAAAATTCTCTCCTAAAGTTTACCGTTCGAACTTTATTTAATAATCGTTCGAACGTATAACCAATTAGCGGGAAATTTCCCTCCTAAAGTTTTCCGTTCGAACGTAATAGACATAACGTTCGAACGTGGAATGATTCATATCAAACCGTTCGAACCCTAATTATTTACAGTTCGAACCATTGCTAAATTTTTATGAATATTAATCATCAACATTATACTATTACATAAAATAATAGTTCTAATATATATAGACATATTAGAATATAATATAGTTTACGAACACAGTAATATCATATTCAATCATATTCAATAATTACTATATTCAGCAATCACTAATGTCATTTAATTAGATTACTAACATACTAATATAGTTACTTATATGAATATATAGTACTAATTAAATTTATTAATTATAGTATATATATTACAATATATATATGACACATATTAGTATATATATTATAATATATATGATACATATTAGTATATATATTATAATATATATGATACATATTAGTAATACATTAAAGTAATACTATATTAGTACTTTATTATAATGTTAGTACTATTTATAGTAATACATGAATATATAGTACTATTTATATTTATTAATTATGGACATCATATATATATATATATAAATATATATACAGCAATCACTAGTGTTATATATAATAATATATATTACAATAAATCTATAATAAGATAAATTCTAAAATATAAAAATATATATAATATATGACGAAAAACGTTCGAACTCTTAAACATAAACGTTCGAACCCATAAACAATAAGTTCGAACGGATAAACTAACCGTTCGAACGATACTGTATATTTAACTTCTCCCCGTCGGTCATTTCAACCGAAACAATCGAATCAAAAATTAAAACCGTCCCTAAAAACCTCCATCTCCGCCGTTTAACGACGTCGTTGCCGTCGTGAATAGTGCCCACTCGAAGCCTCCAACCCCCGTTCACCGGTATGTTGATTTTCTAACTATTTTACCGTTTAAATTTAAGTTTTTATGGATTATTTGTTTAAATTAGGATAAATCAATTTATCCATCAATACTCACCGTAGATTTGTTTAAATCTATACTAGGAAGGTTTATTTTGTTTAGTTTAGTTTTGTTTGTTGAGAAATCCAAAGAATTGAAGGATTCCATGGATTTCAATGGCTGAGTCGACTGAGTACCGTTCGAACGACTTGTATGGTCGTTCGAACGGTACTAGCCAAACAGCAACTCCATTTAACTCGTTCGAACGTTTTTGTTTTAGTTCGAACGGTTATATCCAAACAGGCTAATCCGTTCGAATGTTTATTAAGAGTTTGAACGGTTTTAGCCAAACGTGAATTACATTTAGCCCATTCGAACTTTTTTGGTAATTCGAACGGTACTAGCCAAAAAGGTTAATCCGTTCGAACGTGGTTAAAGAGTTCGAACGGTTTTTGCCAAACAGGAATTACATTTATCACGTTCGAACGTATTTTTCCACGTTCGAACGGTAATGGTCTATATCGTTCGAACGTGGTTTTGTTCGTTCGAACTGTACTTGCCAAACAAATTAATTATACTTAATTTGGCCAAACATGCTAAGGTATTGGCCAAACATGCATTTCACACATTCACACGGTATAAATTATGTGTATTTTTATTCACTATTGTTGTTCCATTATTTCTTAGCAAGAATATGTCTTATTTTATAATTAAATTAATATAGCATTTAATCACATTTTATTAAATATTTTTATTATTAATATTGTATTGATGAGTTAATAATTAATTGTAAATTTCAGGTTCATTATTATGTCTTCTTCTAGGACGGGACGTAAGCGACGTAGTCAGGCAGAGACTAGCAGTACTCCTGCTAGGGAGAGGACTGTTTCACTTGAGCGACAGGTGAAGCTTTCTGACTTTGAGAGTCTTGTCTGGGAGGGTCATTCCCTGCCGTCAGTTTTCAGAGATCGTGGTTGGGGACCTATCTTAGATAGTCCAGATGACTCATTTGAGACTATCGCTTATATCGACATTGTTTCTGAGTTCTATAGAGAGCTCGGTAGTGCCAGCCCAGATGATGGAGGGGCATATAGCATGTCTGTCCGAGGAGTTCCGATTGTATTTTCACGGGACCAACTATCTGAACATCTTCATATTCCTAGGTTGCCAGATGCATATCCAAACATGGTGCATAGAAAGTCTGATCCTTCAGTTGAGGATGAGACAGCTGAGGAGGATGCATCGTTCCATTATACAGATGAGGTCGATATCATTGCTAATCATGAGGTGAGGGATTTGGTTGTTGGTCCAGATGCTCCCTTGTATGACGGGACGAAGAGCATCAAGCAGGCAGATCTATCCTCGTTCTTCAAGATCCTGAATTTGATAATCGCCAACAACATTGACCCTTGGCAGCACAAAACAGAGGTTGGCATTGAGCGGACAAAATTTATGATACGGGTCGCTCGTGACATTCCTATTGATTTGGTGGGATATATATTTGATAGGATTCGATCAGAGTCCCGGTACATTTCTACAGATATACTACCATTCGGGATCCTGATCACCCGATATCTATTATTTGCTGGTGTTGTGCCTGATATTGCCGAGCGTAAACGGCAGCCGATGGGACCGATCAACAGCACTACCCTCTCACGCAGTACAGGACACTCGAGACTGCGTCTTCGTGGGCAGCATCCAGACCCAGTTGATTCTCAGAGAGATGCACAGCCAGGAGATCATGGACCACAGGTCGAGGCATCAGTACATAGCGCTACACGTGAGGACATGGCTGAGATCGTGCGTGCAGCGATCAGCGGACAGACATCAGCGCTGATTGATGCAATGTGTACTGAGGTCCGTTCTGCTATGTCTGATTTTCGTACTGAGATTATTGGTAGCATCTCTGAGTTACGTACGAGGGTTGATGCCATGTCTGCGACTCAGATCACCATTAGTACTCGACTGACACAGATAGAGGAACGTTTAGATGCAGTCGAGGATCTGTGCAAAGAGTTGGGATCTTAGTATTTTCTATATTTTATTTATTTTTTCTTTTATTTTTAGAATGGACAATATTTAATATTTTGTAAATTCACTATTTATTTATGAAATAATCTTATTTTATATTTCCTGAACTAATCATTGATTTATATTATTCATATTATTTAATCAATATATTTATTATAATTACTAGTTAATATAAATATAATTCTCTTTTTTTTTTAAAAAATGTTCACCGTTCGAACGGTCAAAAGTTACGTTCGATCGATAATATATACGTTCGAACGTTGAATCGTCACTATTCGAACGTTTCCATTTTTAGGGACGCAATTTTTCATCCCTAAATATAACGTTCGAACGATTTTATTATGCGTTCGAACGGAAAACTTTTTTTGGGACGAAAATTAAAATTCGTCCCTAAATCTCACTTTTTGGGACGATTTTTATTCCGTCCCAAAATAAAATCGTCCCAAAATGTTATTTTTGTTGTAGTGTTAATTACTTGACATATAATCAAAATAACTTTGGGTTAAAAATATTCGGGCTATTAAACCGTCATCTATATAGAAAAACTTATAATGTTGATCGCCAGGTTGGCAAGAAAACCATTAATAATTGGCCGGACAAACGCGTGAAGTATATAATCAAATTGGGCGTTAGATGAAGTTCGGATTTCAAAATTCGAGTTCATAATTTTACTCAAATACCATGTTAAATTCCGACTTATTTTAAAAAAGAATATAAAGTTAATTATCTAAATATATATATATATATATATATATTTATATATATTCTAACAAATTGCAATGTTGTATTATCATAGGCATCATTATTTGAGATTTGTCTTCTAGAACTTAGTTTCAAGGGAGGGATGCATAACTAATTCCATTATTAGTGAATATGGAAGAGGTTTGAAACATAAACTTCAAAGATATATATATACACGTAACTTGAAGAAACGAATTGAAGTTTGAAGTTTCTACAAAACATAATGGAGACAGATGATACTCTAGGTCTCATTTGTTTTCAGAAAATATCTCAATTTTATTATTACATTTTTTAAAATTTTAATATCAAATAAAATAAACAATTCAATTTTTTCAAATCTATCTCATCTTATCTTATCTAATCATTACAACTCTCCTAAATTTCAATATAAAATAAAATAAATAATTTAATTTTTTTAAATTTTAAAATAAAAATAATATTAAAAAATATATTCTAATAATATTTTTTTTAACTTTTTAACTTTAATCTCAATTCGTTTTATATTATCTCAAAAACTAAAGAAGCAAAACCAGTCATCCACGTCAATGATGAGTTCAAAAATATTATTTAAAATTGAAGTTGAAACACTTTTCGTCCTCGGTCATTTTCTTGACTCCGTGCACAACCACTTTATCAAAAAAAATAAAAAACCTGCCACAGAAGAATCGCCTGCCAACTTGGAGGCCGGAATCATCACGTGTCCATTTAATTATATTATGCTGCCACCTGGCCCTTTGTTTGTTTGTTTCCGAACCACATGCTTCGATAGACAAATGAAAGTTTTCCTTCGGATTTATTTCAGAAAGTACTTGGTTTCACATTAGCTTTATTAATTCCTTGCATCCTCAATAGATATATTAACCAAATGCTCTTGAAATTCCTCTCACATTAATCTTTAGCGTAGACTCTTCTTACACCAATACGCCAGTGCTCAATCAACTGCAAGCCGACCTAACCGACTAATTTTTGAAGAACGAATTAAGCTAATAAAATACATCCCAAAAGTACACAGATCCATCAAATCCTTCCAGTGTTCCACCAAGAATCGTCGCAGGCCATGATAAACGTTGATCAAATAATAATGTGTTCTTCCCCAGCAAAACTGTGTAGAACGACTTTAATTATAAGCCAGTAAAAGAACAACAAAAAGGCCACCTGGGTCTTCTTCTAAACAGTAATTAATTAAATTATTGGTGAAAAAAAAGGGTGCCTGGTTGGAGGCAATTTCTCGTTATGTTCCTATTTTTCAAACCGGCTAGCTGGAATGGACATTTGGCAAATAAACAATAAAAAGACTTACAATTTTCAAACGCCTTTCTTCAAAGCGCGCATAGAAAGATTTGGTGCCACATGTGTATATATATATGCCCATCCGAGTGCTCAAACCTCTCCAACACATATTGCAAAATCGTGGAAATTCCAAGATCGAAAAGATGAAGCTTGTATTCTTGTTTTGCTGTTTCTTCATTGTTCTTGTTTTGCATTCATCCCGGCCTGCAACATCTCATGAAGTTGGTAAGGCAAAATCCAATGCTTCTCATGTGTTGAAATCCTTATTTTGTGATTTCCATCAAACGAACATCATGTATGAACACGACATGCAAAACACAATATATAGACGCATGCAGGACGCTTCCAAACACTTTCTTCGAGGCGTTTCTGTAGTTCTATCTTGTTTTCCTCTGTAATCTTATATTTTAGAACTAAGATTTTCATCAATCTTATAATCATTATTCTCTCACTTTCTTTTAACAATCTGTCTATATTAGTAATAATGCTTGTTTTCACCTAACTTCTTTACCAATATATATTGTAATTCAGCTTTTGGTGATGTAAAGACATTCCGTGTTTTCGTAAATCTGTGGTGCTGTCATGACATAAGTGTATTCATTCCGGCCCTAATTTCCTTAATGGTGCAGATGATGAACGAGAATTTGACTACAGTGAGAAAAGTGGAAAGGGACCGTCTCATTGGGGAGAGATTCACCCTGAATGGAGCATGTGTAAAGATGGATCAATGCAATCTCCGATTGATTTGCTGAATGAATGGGTGGAAATAGTTTCCCATTTAGGAAGACTTCATCGGAATTACCGTCCCTCTAATGCCACTCTAAAAAATCGAGGCCATGACATGATGGTAAGCAAAAGATCATGATCAAGAGGGAATTATTAAAGAGAAATTAATGAAATAAATCATGGGAATGCAATAAAGTGCGATTCCATATACACCAACTAGAAGACAAATCAATATTATAGCTATTTTCATACGTCATGGGATTGATAGCGATATAGTAATATTTCTTTCCATATATTATAATAATTATCACAAAAGAACAAACAATGCAAGGAGCTAGCTGTTGGGTTTGGTGAGATTTTCTGGTAAAGAGCATGCGCAAGTCTTAAGAAATCTGCAGATTATTTTTCCTTCCTTTTCATGATGATTTGTTTGAAGTAAGTAACCATTCTTCTTCTTGATTAATTTATAATGTTTGTGAATGCAGCTGGAATGGGAAGGCGAAGGCGGCGCAGGATATATTAAAATAAATGGTACTCAATATATACTCCGGCAAAGCCATTGGCACTCGCCCTCTGAACACACTATCAATGGCCGGAAGTTTGATCTAGAGGTGCACATGGTCCATGAGAGTTCCGATGGAAAAATTGCTGTGGTTGGAATTATGTACACGATTGGACGCCCTGATTCTTTCTTGTTATCGGTAAATAAAATTCAAAGACTCTCTCTCTCTCTCTCTCTCTCTCTCTCTCTCTCTCTCTCTAATGGCTCGTGTTGTGCATGTATGTCTACGTACAGATGATGCATCAGTTGTCAGCCGTTGCCGGTAACAGAGAAGACGAGAAAGCGGTGGGAATCGTCGACCCAAAGAACATAAAGATAGGCAGTAGAAAGTATTACAGATATATTGGGTCCCTTACAACTCCCCCTTGTACTGAAAATGTTGTATGGACAATCGTGAGAAAGGTATGTAATTTGTTCCTCTTTTTTGCCAACTCTTGTATTGTTATTAAAGATGTAAATACTTCCCGGCCTAATTCTGATCAAGTTAACTCATGATCAGGTGAGGACTGTTACACGAGAACAAGTTAGGTTGCTTCGCGTGGCCGTTCATGATGTGAGTATTATATCCACTCTCACACTCGATTATTCCTTTTTATATCAATTTCTTTCTCAGGGGAGGGGTATTGCTAAACAAGAAGTGTTACAGATTCAAAGAAATTTTTTTTATAAAAGTAAACTAAAAAATTAAAATGGCCGATGTTATGCTCTGCTTCACAAGTAAACTAGTTTTACAATTCAACGTATCACATCGAGTCGTTTGTTAAGTTTGTTGCTCATATCTTGTCTTTTATTCATGAATTTTAACAATCGGATTTAATTGAAAGCGAGCGCAGCTTAATTATTACAATTTGATAGTTTAAGTTGTAATCAAAACACCCATTTTGGTAATTTAAAATGCAAATTGGAAAAAATAAGGATAATCCTTCTAAAAAATACCGCATTTTATTCAGTAGAAGGGCTAATTGATTAACCCAAAGGGTAGACAAGTCCGGGGTAGAACGTCTGATGTAGTAATTAAAGATGGTTGTTCCTTATTTTTTGCAGGATTCAGACACAAATGCAAGACCACTACAACCATTAAATAAGCGCTCAGTGTATCTATATAGACCAAGTGAAGTGGAAGATTAAATTCTCATCATTTTACAGCTCGAATGCAACCATCAACCTAGCTATGAAATTGCGTGTTTATTGCCTTTATTTATTTCCTTTGTTATACATTGTTTATGGTGTTGATGCGCGCAACAATATATATAGGATAGAATATATATATATATTGAGACTTAGAACTTGGTACGGATTACATATACATACATGATGTATTAAATTTATTTCTTTTGTTATACATTGTTTATTCTTCGAGAGCATTTATATGAGTAAATTTACCACAGATCGAGAGGATATATATCTACCTTCTTCCATGAACAAGACAAGCGTGCTTAATTTCAAATGCTTGAAATTCTTCTATCATATATATATTGATTATGCAGCAGCAAATTGTGAACAGAGCTCGTTTTTCGTAGTTTTGAATTCTATTGATCTGTTAGTAATTAATTCAGACTATTCCGACCGAAATAAAATTTGAAATATCTGATCTCCTTCTACTTCCAATATTAATTAATACTTCTTATATTCATTAACTGATCGAGCAAGTAGTTGGGTCTATTGACAGCAGGAAGATCCAAAGTTCAATGTGTTTTTTCTTTAGACTATTTAAGTTATAGAAAACTGATCAAAGATCTAGCTACTTTAACAAGTCGTCTGAGTTATCTGACATTAGGTGACAAAGTTCTTATTAATGCAGCCCATAATCATAATAATCATATATATGCACACCAATGTACGGCTTAAACAAACATGATAAAATAAAAAACAATTATGCTTGCAAACCATGCATGCATGCAGTTGATCAAAACCGCCGGCCTCAGGCCACCTTGCTAATTAATGTCACAAGAATATTTGATTTGTACGAGTTAGAATTTTAAACATCTCCTATAAAACAAATCTTGTTATATAATCAATATGGAAAATGTGTTTTGATATACACCGACGTGCAAGTAAAATTTCTCTAAAATAAAAGGACTTCTCCTAGCTAGCTACTACATGAACTCTTGATTCAATCGACCGAAACTTATGTTGACGATAATTCTCTCCATGGAGAAATTTCGCTTTTGGGCCCCTAAGTACAACCCCACTATAAGGTACAGATTAAACCATGAAGATGTTGCAATATCACGTATCCTAAACTCTCAATAAGTTTTTGTACTACTGCACTCCCTCAGTGCCTCAAGTAAGATTAATATCGTTATAACTAGTGGTTCTCCTAGTGTGTACTAGTACTTGTTAATGCTATAAAACCAAAAGTCCGAAATACTTTAGTACTAATATTTAAGGGTTAGCTTAGAAAGTATAGAAGAAAGTGTTGTTTACAAGATGTCACTAGCCTAGCTATATATATGCTTTAGTACACTACAAGAAAAATGGCTTTTCCCAACGCTTTTGTGTTTGATGGAAACAAAATCGCCGCAAATACACATTATTTCTAGCTATTTATTTTTTTCCCCTGAGTTTTCACATTAATTTTTTTCCGTGCCCTTTTGCAGCACTTTTAGTTACTTTAGAGGCGAAAATAATCACTGGAAAAAAACCTTGCCTTTTTGCAATGTTTTTAATCGCTGCAATTGGGTCCTTTAATGAAACGGACGTTTCCCATGCCCTTTTGTAGCGATTTTGGGGACTTTAGCGGTGAAAATAATCAACAACTTCTCTTCGACCTACAAACCATCGAATGCTCCCACCCAACCCTGTTGCTTCACGGTTGAGTTATTCGCAGCGAACAAAAGTCATTGCTAAAATCTATTGCGGCAATTTTACACACCGGAAAAATATTAATTATGAAGATTTCTCAAATATGGTGAATAATATCAATGCTATTTGCGGCAATTTTGACGGTATTTGTGACGGTTACAAAATGCTGCAAATAAATTTTTCCAGTGATTTAACGCTGAACTCCAAAGCTCAGTTGTGGCGAATTTTCCCTATATTTGTAGCGAAAAAAATCTTTGAAAATGATCACTTATTGCGATGATTTTTACAGTTCACTGGTTCAATTTATAATTGAGTAAACAATTGCAACGAACGTTCGGCACAGTAGAAATCGTTGGGAAATATTAAATGCGGCAATATTATGGGTTATTTTCGACGATTATTGGTGCAGGGAAAGACTATTTTTCTTTTAGTAGTACTGCATGCATGCCAGCCAATGTTGTAGTCCTAGGTTTCGACAATATTTGTAACCATTTGTATAATAAATATTTAGTCTAGTACATAGTATGTATGATATATAGGCGGCACCCTAGTAATTGCCTCAATACAACAAGATTGGGCTTTTTGCAAGGAAGAAAATAGTTTCAAAAAGTTCAATTTTCATTGCAAAAGAATATTAGCAACAATGACATCTCATTGCCCTAATCTCTCGCAAATGCTACGTTGGTGAAAGTTTATCCCAATAAAATCTTTTTCATTGCAAACAATCATGACCTTTTGCCACAAGATTTTATCGTTGCAAATTGATTTAGTATGGTTGCAAATAAGGTTCACGATCATATGGGTAGTCATTGCAAATAGGGTTATATTTGCAACGGTACATTTCGTTGCAAAGAGTATGTCTATTTGCAACAAAATATTCATTCGTTGCAAAAGAATATGTCTATTTGCAACAAAATGTATGCAAAAGAGAATGTATATTTGCAACAAAATCTACTTTTGTTGCAAACAATTATTTGCTATGAAAAAAAGCCATTTGCAACTAATGTATCTCGCTACAAATAGTCTTACATAAGAGAAGAAAATGCAATATCACACATTAGGGATAGAGTTTATTATCCATTCAAATATTAAATAAAGACTGATTCACGTGTTATAATAACTAAAAATGAATCAAACATAGATAATATGCACAATATTGTTGAATGTAATATTGATACATTCATTACATGAGCAATTAATACATCTAACTCATAAAGTGAGTTTTCATGCTTCACTTTAACTTAAGTTTGTAACTTATTTATTATTATCTTAGAATACCATTAATATATCAACCTTTGTTTTTTAATTAGCATATATTCATTTTATAAATTGTCAATTCTTCCATATACATATATATATATATACACAAACATACATATAATATATATAATATGCTCATATACATATAGAATATATATATAATATCAAAACGGTACATTGGAATATATCAGTATTAGAATATTTCGTTTTAGTGCTTAAATCTAACTGATCACCAAAATGAAATTTAAAACTTCACTTTTTAAAGGTTCCGAAGTATAGGTACAAAATAAACAAGTTGGGCTCCGTCTTTATTTAGCTTTTCCATAACCCGAAAATAAACATTATATAACCCATCCTAGGACCCGTAGGTTAAATTCATGATCCTAACGATAGAAAAGTAGTAAGCCAAGTAAGAATTTCTTACCTTTTTGTCCCATCAGTACTTCCCTTTATAGTAGGGTAGTAGTACCTTTATCTTCTGATGATCTCGTGTACTTTTAGATAGGGCTAAGCACCAACCCAATCAGAGTTAGAATGCCCTAATTGATGCTTCAACTTCGACCACTGTAAACTCCACTTTGACACTAAAGACTCTGAGTTGGATCCACAACCACTCAATTACAATCATCAAATCATAGAATTACAACCAAATAGCCCAACAAGCAAAATCACCGAAATCACAAACCCCAAAATCACCCAAATCACAAGCAAAATCGCCAAAATCACAAATCCAAAAATCTAGAAGCAAACCCAAAATCTAGAAACAAAATCACCCAAAATATGAAAGCAAAGACACTGTCCAATCTGGAGAGTAGGGGACTTAAGAAACATAGAGATCAAGAGGTAAAGGGTAAGAGGTAGAGGGTGAGGGACTTAGGAGAACGAGCCAGCGATGAGGGGAAGGGGCACACAAAGGAACAACAACAACGAGGGTGAGGTTGTGAGTGGAAGAGACATGAAAAGAGAAAGAGAGAGGCGACGCTAATGGGAGAAGAGAGAGAGAGAGGTAGCGATGAGCTGGGGACTTTAGGGTTAAGGGGATTATATTGAAGTGTCGAAGTGATGAGATCGATCAAGGGGTGTTAAGTAGGGGTGTAAAGAGTTCGGTCTGGATCGAATAAATTGACCGGACTGAACCATTCGGTCCAGATTGGACCAGACTGAACTCTAGACCGGTTGGTCTCGGTCTTAGTCCACCATTCGGTTCGGTCCTGGGTTTTATAAATTTTGGATCAGACCGAACTCTATTATATATTATTAAAATATTTTTAATAATTTAATATATTATTTTTATATAGTAATTATATAAGTTAATGATGTAACTTTCATTTAATTTCTTATCATTGATCATATAAAATATTTTTTTATGAGTTAGTTACATAATTTACATTAATAATTCACTTGATTTTAATTTAGTAGTTTAAATAGTTTTTTTATTAATTTATTTGAAAAAAATAAAAAGAAATAATTAGGCTGGACCCAACGGTCCGATAGCTATGGGTCCGGTTTGGTCCTTATGGATGTTCGGTCCGGTTTGGAGAAAATGATAGACCGAAAATTACCTCCCAGATCGGACCAATTTACACCCCTAGTGTTAAGTTCCTAAGCACATAAAAAGGCATCGTTTTACCCTCTAAAAATGACGTCGTTTTACGTACTAGTGTGTCTGTGGTGAAGTATGCAGAGTCAAAATGATGTTGTTTTGACTTTGTTTTGGCCTTTTGGGTTGGGCTATGAGGGTTTTTGGGCTTCTAAACCCTTTCTTTTTTCCTAACTTTGTTTTGGTCGCCTTTTTTTTCTAAGCCCTAAACCAATATTAAGCTTTGTTTTAGCAATAAGTTTTTTATTTATGATTTTTGTAATTTTTATCACTAAGTTTAGTTGTTAGTATTGATTATTAACAATTACTATTTAGCTAGTTTCTAATTACATGTTATTATACTATAGTATTACATGTTATTAATTCATTATAATATTTTATATCCATGTCTTGCTTATTCCTATTATTTACTTATACTATAGTGTTTAATTACATGTTATTATAGTCAACTTAAAGTATTACATGTTATTATATTAGTTTCTAACTTATTTCTAACCTAGTTATATACTAGACTTAGTATTATATGTTATTACATTAGTTATTATATATTACTATTGCATGTTATTATACATTACTATTACATTATATTTGTGTTATTATACAGTTGTATTACAAGTTATTATAAATTTATACATTAGTATTTATACATTAGTGTTACATGGTAGTCATGGTATGATGTTTACATATACTAAAATATTATTAGTCAAGTTAGTCTATTTATATTATAGTATGTGTATATTGTTTTATAATAAATAACTCATACTACTTATTAGTATATTGTTGAAGTCAAAACCCGCTCCAACCCTCACTCTTTTATTGTGGTCTCCAAGGCCTTCCCAATGGTCTCACTATTGTGATCTGAAATTTGGCAAATTTTGAAAGTTTGTTTTGTATAGTTTCCAATCACAATCTATAAAATGTGCTGTCAAAGACATATAATTAAATTTTTGGATCGATGTCTATATATTGGTGGTGAGGCAAATTCTTTAACTCAACTATTGATTTTTCAACAATCTTTTTGTACACCGTAATGTTTCATAAT
>CM056945.1:16792273-16841855 GCA_029856935.1 Cyclocarya paliurus | reverse complement strand
ATTCTTTCCACCGCCTAAGCAAGAATTGCAACGCAAAATGACATCAAATCTTGCCGTATATGCATATACAAAATTAACACCAACAGGTATATATTATATAATGAAGTGCGATACCATGTGATCTAGATCTATATTAATTACCTCGAGAGCTCGGAAACTTCCTTCTGGTGTTGCCGTTGTAGCATGTTAAAATCCAACTTAGCGAAGTTGAGAACAACTTCATTAAATGAAGCAGTTTCTGGGTAGGTAGAAAAATAATGTCTCGCCTCTAACCTTTGCAAACATTTTCGAAGAGGCCGCTCTAAGGCCCGACGCACTTGTGCAGCAACAGAAGGGTTTAAATTACTCACCATCGACTCGAGTTGCGTTGTAGTAAAATGAAGTGCTTCATCAAGTATTTCTTCTCCATGGACCCTCATATGCGAAGCTTCGTAAAGGCTTAAAATACCTTGCACATCGTGAATAATTGATTCCTTGAAGTTCCCTTCACTGTCCTTAAACTTGCTGAAAACATCTGCATTACCACCCCACACATGAGCACAAGTACTATATGATCTGTGTAACGGAAGTTTCCGTAAACAAAACAATACCAATATATATTTCTATGAGAAACAATACAGTGCCGAATAAGCATTATAATTTATTCTTTTATTTTAATTGTCTAATGAGTACTAATTACCACTCGGAGTGTTATAACCCTGCTGCCTAAGTAAGCGAAAACGGAGAGAAACAGTGTAGAGGTCGTCAGAGTCTCCAGTTTCGCCATCATTGTTGTGAATTTGTTGGAGTATGTTATCAATCTCACTTTCAAAATGGTAAGACACGCCTAAGCGTTGGACCGCATCAATCAGCTCCAACTTTTGTGATATATCATCGACGGGAGCCATCAGCAAGCTCTGCACTTTTTCCTTCAGCCTTTGTACTTTCTCCAAGCTCTCAGAGGTAATCTCCTACAGCACAAAGATGATATATCATAATATATATTTCAAGACCGTCAGCATTTGAATATATATATATATATATATAATAGAGTTACAACATCTTTTACAATTTTTCTATTAGCTTCAAATAAAATAATATTTTTTGAAAAATTTATTGTAATTTTAATTTTGATTTGATGTGTTTGAATTTAAAAAAAAATACTATTTTATTGATAAGTTGTAAATAATATAAATAACAATCACTACAAGAAAATTGTTTATTTGCGACCAATTATTTCCAACGAAACGACTAGCTATTTTCAGCTAAAATGTACCTATTTTCGTCACAAATAGTCATTTTCGTAGAAACAAAAAAAAAAAAACACAAATACCTATTTTTCTTGTAGTGAATACCATTTTATTTGAAAATTGCAGAAAAATTGTAAAGAAGTTGTAACTCTATCATTTATTTATATATATATATAGAGAGAGAGAGAGAAAGAGGCTTCACAAAATATTCTATTACCTGCATGGACTTGCTATTATAAGAGATGAAATGATCTCCCCAAATGCTTGGGTGAAAAGTTTCCAACGGACGTTTTACAACAGAAATAGTACTTGGATTCTGGGTTTGAGAGGGAATTATCGATGCAGGAAGAGACATTTTGCAGAACAACTTAGTGTATAAATGGAGACGGAGTTGGCTTAGTGCTAGTTGTTCTTCAAGTGTTGTACTCGTGAATTAACAACTTATGCAAGGCCACCTATATATAGATACGTTGCATACGGACAACGCCGCATGCATGTGTTTGAATATTACCCAACTTGTTATAAAATATAATCGTAATATAGTGTGGTCGTGGTCTTAGTCTAGCTAATGGGATGAATTGAGAAGTTTGTAAATAGTAATAAAATGATTAGGATTAAGATGTTTTATTGAATTTTAAAAATAATAATAATAATAAAAATAAAAATATTATAAACTTGAAAATATTGTTAAAGAAAAATGTTAGGAGTCCCATTTGGGCTCCCCTTTTTCTCTCTTGTCAGACGTGGGAAGGCCAACTGGCATTTTCCTTTTCTTTCTTCTTCTTTGTTTTTTTTTCATTTCTCCCTGAGTGAAATACACGAAAAAAGTATTACCTGTTCATGTGAATAATATAACTGTTTAAGTCCACTTTTTTCTTTTCATGTGTTTTCTGTGACTTTAGCATTATTAGTTTAATAAGATAACATTATCATGTTAACTGTTTGTATAATGAAAAGAAGAAAAATTATAATTTTATAACTAGAACTGTTACATATATAAAAAGATTATATAAAATAAATTTATAAATCGATATAAATTTATAGAATCTTTTAGATTTACTTTATTATAAAAGTAACTTTATATTCTGATGTACAACATCAAAACACATCTCATAATTTTTTTTCTTTTCATTTTACAAGCGGTTAACATGATAATGTTAGTTTATTAAACTAATAATGCTAAAGTCACAGGAAATACATTAAAAGAAAAAATTGGACTTAAACAGTTATATTGTATTTCACCCAGTGGGGAGAAATGGGAAGACAAAAAAAAAAACAAAAAAAAGGAAAGGCCTTGGCCATCCCACATCAAACGAGAGAGAAAAACGGGAGCCCAAATCGGGCACGATTGTTAAATAATATTAATAGAACATGGGGGCGACGGCGGCTTAATTCCCTGTCGGTTGGAAATATCTTATATTGGAAATATCTTGTAGTGTTCCCTGTCGGTTGGAAATATCAAACTTGATACAATAGGGGGGAAGTACGACTTTGAATGGAAATATGTCATGTTGTTATGAGTGGAAATGAGTGATGACCTTGACAATGAGCCCCTGGTGAAGCTGGTTGGTGGGAACTTATTTAATCACTAGTTGCTCATGATTTGTTGCTGTTGCATCATTGTCGTAGGAAAATTCTCGTAGTTCGTGCTTTAAGAGATCAGACTAGTCTAATTCTTTAATTCTCTACTTCCCAATTAACCGATGTTCAATTAATCCAACGGACAGGGATGCCGCCCCCTCCCAAAGGTATATAATTAAATTATTAAGAGAAAATTAAAAATTAGTAGTATTTATGTTCAATGTATATAATAGTTTCTTACTATCAAAATAAATAAAAATAAAGCATGTAAAATTTTGGCCTTAAGCCTCAATTTTAATTCAGGACTCTAACAGGCAAAAGCAGAGAATAGCTAGGGTACAAAGAAATTAATTTTCTTTACTATCAACTGCCAGGTCATCACTAAGTAATGACACAAAAAAAATACTATTTATATGAGTCTCTTTTAAGTAATGTTATGTACTCATAAAAAAACAAAGAAAAAAGAAAAATGTAATATCCGAGTCCTATGCATAGACTCTTACGTCATTCACTATTACTACCTTGTAAAATATTCAGATAAATTTATAATTAAGGATTCAACAATTTCCAGCGGCATTCACTAGCATTCATCTGGATAGCAAATTTCTCGTCCTATCTTCCCTTGGCATCACGATCAAGTATGTTCTAATTATCATTTTCCAATGCTTCTTCTGTTCTAATCCTACTTTCTATGAGCTGCATTTAATTCAGAAGCAATTAATTCAACACTCACCTCTGTAACAAAGAAGGCATGGAACCCGTACGGAACTCAACAATTGCAATAGGATCAGCTGATATTGTTTTTGCATCAATTACATGCACTGATAATTTTCTGCATATTTTTAAATCAGGATTTGAGACTATGTCCTCATCATAAAAAAAAAAAAAAAGTAAAAAAATAAAACTTAAAATTAGAGTGACTAAAAAAATAAAGATTTGAGACTATGTCCTTCAGATTCCTCACGAATCAGTTTCATATTCTAAAAAGCATTTCCTCCAGTTAGCAAATTAAAAAAAAAAGCATTAGTCATCCAAACATCAATGGGGCTCCATGGAAGTGTCTTGAATGTAGTCCCATCTTTCACAATAAATCAACAAAACATGTGTGCATTATATTAATAAAAAACTATATAGAATTGGCTAGTGTGAGAAAGGAAAGTCATACCCTGTATTCTCATCATGCACAAAGAATATTAAGTAGCCATCATCTTCTTCAGAAGTAATGCCAAGCAGGCGAGGGACAAATTTGATAATTCCCTTGACTTTTGTAATGTTGTCAAGTATGGTTCCAAATTTGAAAACATTGCAACTAACCATTAGTTCAAGTGGTTTGCTTGCTGAATTATAAAATTCATTAGGATATCCAATTGGCACAACTGTTTGGGTTGAGAAAGTGCAATTTTTCACACACACTCAAAGCAGAAAATCATAAAAATAGTTGTACACAAACAAGAACACACATAGTGAGAACTATTGAATGAACCAAATCCTACAAATGCAATCTGAAATTCACACAACTTGTCAAATCCGCAGTGACATTAATCATTTTTAATTTTTTATCTATGAAGTGAAATTAAACTTTTAAACCCAGAATTACCAATCCAACTAACCATAAACCAAGCAAATGCTACCTATGACACACAATCCACTCTCCAATTATAAGCTTAGACATTATAAAATAATTGGAAAAATCAAAGAGAAGCCTAAAGATATGATTTCAAATCAAGCCCAGCCCCATGTGCCTAGTAACTTCAAAATATCTACTTCCAATTAATTGGATGATGGAGCCTTTTACTTCGAGGAAAAAGCATCCTCACCCTTATCAAACCTTGTCAGGCCCTATTAACAAATAAAACTCTCAAAATCCAAGGTTAAAACTACACAAGTCAGAACGAAAAGTAAACAACTGGAAAAATTATTTCTTTCATTTATATGATTCTCATTAGAGTTCAAATCGAAAGACATAGAGAGCTTATCACCACGCATCCCAATTGAAACAGAAAAATGGAAACAATGAAAATCATTTTTGAAGGAAAAAACAACATTAAATTTGCCCTTGTGAAGCACAATAGTCATTGAGAAAAGATAGAATGTTGATCTCGGTAGTCTAGGGAAAAAATCGTGGCTGTAAAGAAGTGGGTGTTCCTCTGTGTTGCTGATGCCTTCGATGGATTCTCTACAAATGGAAAGGAAGAAAATCGGAGGGAAGGAAAGAAAAAAAGTGGGTCTTCGTGGGCAAATGGAAGCTGAGGATTGAAAGGAAAAGAAAATGGGAGGGAGACAGGAGAGGCTTTAGCGAGGTGTAGAGGGAAAAAGAAAATGGGGGGACGGAGAGGGTGCGATTCAGCGTGAGAGAAAAGGAAAACAAAAAGAAAGAAAGGGAAATGGGGAGCTGAAAAACGAGGGAGGAAATAGACATTGAAGTGAATTTTAATAAAATAATGTTTGGAAGAGTAACAGTGCCTGGCCAAATTTGGAGAAATAGATACAAATACTGTAGTTGAAAGTTCAAGCCATTGAGCTTTAGCTAGTCCAATGCAGATCGATTTTGACGGAATTAGCTATAATTTGATGAGTCACTAGCATTTGGCTAGGCCAATGCCAGTGCTCTAACTAGCTAACCGGCAAATGTACACTTGTTTTTCTCGAAGTACAATAATCCTCCTATCTATTTTTTTACCCAACTAGAAAAATAGTGTATATTAAAAGAATCCTCAAATAGCTTGAATCAGAATAAGGCCGTCAGGAAGAAAAGGTTTGAAATTATTTTTTCTCAGCTCTTAGAGAGAATCTCCACCTTCTCTCTAAAAAGAAACCTCCCCAAGCATCAACGAGCTTAAGGGGGTGGGAGCTTAGCTTAAGCTCCTGCCCTCTCCCTCCCTTCTTTTTTTTTTTTTTTTTCCAATTTTTAGGTGGTATTTTGTTCTCTTTTCTGTGTTTTTTTAGGTCTAATAAAGGTGGTGATCCATTCTCAACAATTTTTTAGGCCTCAGTTCTCCATCACCAACCCACAAATCCTCTGGGTTTGGAAGTGCTGCCTGATGTATTGTTTTGAAGGTTTTTGGATGGGCCGATCGGGTTTGGAGTGATGGTGCTCGTGTGGTGCGCGTTTGGCCGTGATGGCCATGCTATGTGCGATAGGTGCCGGTGCTCGTGATGGATGCAGCCTGCTGGAGCTGCCTGGTGGTCGTGACAGTCATCGATGGGTGGAAGCCGGTGATGCAGCCTGCTGGAGCCTCCTGGGTGGCCGTGATGCTCATCAATGGGTGGTTGTGCAATGGCAATCGTAAGGCCGTGTGATAGTCGGGCTCATGATGAGTGCTGCCTGGTGCAATGGTCATCGCCTGGTAGGTGTTCGGGAGGAAGAAGCGGGGTGGTGGAACCGAAAAGTCAATTTGAAGGACTAGAATGGACGCAGCTGGGGCAAGAGCTGGTTGAGAGGGGCGGACGCTATTACAGTTGGTGTTGTGCGACGGAACTAGTGTGTAGGAGGGTCTTCTGCGTAGTGGAGGCTAGTGTTTGTGCAAGATGGGTGCGCATGCCGTTTGGGCTTTGGAAACCAATGCTTGCTGTGGCAGTCTGGGTTCATGCCAGTGCTCGTGGTGGGCGGCAGTAACAAAGAGGGGGATGGGTTAGGGGGAGAGCAGAGGTAGGAATGAGAAGTAGAAGATAGTAAAAGAAGAAAAAAATAAAATAAAGGGAGCGGCGAGCAGAGAATGAAATGAAGCCCTAGTTTCTATTTGTAGTTTTATGTGTTTTTTAATGTGTTTTTGTTTCCTTTGTTTTTAGTAAAAATAAAAAAGAAATAGTCTATTGGACTTAGTGTCTATAGTGCTAGTACTTCTCTTCCTTGGAAGAGTGACCGCTTAGTTATGTTTTTATAGAGCACTTTCTCTATTAAGAGAGAGTTTTATAGAAGTTAATACAATGTCTATCATAAAAAAATTTGTGTGCTGGGGTGCTCCAGAGTAGATTCGTAGTTTAGCTTATAGTTTAAGTTTTTCCTAAATTGATAAGTCACATTTGTAACTTCGGTTTCATTAAATAAAATGAAGTCTATTTAAAAATAAATAAATAAATAAGGCCGTTAGCCATTAGATCAGAATAATAAATTAATAAATAAAAATGAAAAGTCAAATTCATCCTTACATGCTGCAGCTAGCTAGGCAGATCAAATAATTAATAGGCTTATTTATAATTTTCCACATGTTGAACATCATGAAGAAATAGATCGACAAGTATATATAACTATATATTATTTTTTGAGGAATTTTATATTTTTCTCATAAAAAACATGAGCGATAATATGTAATATCTAAGTCCTACTGCATAGACTCTTAAGTCATTTTTTATTAGTTTTTTTGAGTAAAATATTCTTTTATGCATTTTAAAATAAAGATTCTAATTATTTTATTTTAAGATGAGTATGCTTTATTTTAAAATATGTTTTATTAAAATAAATCAAAGGTATGATTTTTAAGACTTTGAAATATTTTTCCTTGAGCCCTTTAATTTTATTCATTTAAGAAATGACTCAATCATTCCCTACCATTAGATTGGTAGATGAAAAGTAACCTTAAGGTAGATGGATCTTCACCATCCAAATTGTTTCCTTGTTTTGGAAGGAGGGCACAAAGACTATAATGCCCTTTACCCTCCTCCAAGTTTACGGTCAAAGCAACACAAAAGGAATAAATAAATAAATAAATCTCCCTTTAGTCTCCTTAACCTGTCAGCTACACTTTGGAAAAGAAAGAAAAGGTTTTCATCTTCTTCTCCAAGCTGCCCAGCCGATGCCAACACCTCTCTTCTTCTACTCTCTTTTCATCTTCAAGAAAACAAGTACCTTTATCTCCCTCAAGCTTGTGACTTCATAGCAAGAGGAGAAGAAAAATATTTTCTTCATCCTCATCAAGCCATATGAGAACTCCCTCCATACCCACTTTGGTTTTTTATTCAAAACTTGGAACTAAAGTTTGATTTCATCTTCCAAATGGTGAAATCTTGAAGATATTAGATTTTTAATTTATTCTCTAGTATGATTTACATGTGGGTTTCGAGTTTCACCATTTTTCTTACCAATGATGTTTCGGTTTTGGGGTTTAACACAGTGCCGTCATTTTGTTATTCATCTACACGGGTTTTTCATTATTTGGTCCCCTATCTTACCTCTTGAAAGAAGCTAAGAGGTTAAGGTAAAAATCTTAATTAGACTCATTTGTTTTATGTGACTTTGGAAGCCAACTAAGTTGTTTTAGCTTGTGTTTTGGTGTAGTTAAATTCCTATGTTGCAAATAAATATTTATGCCCTGTTTTTGGCCCAAACCGAATGGTATTATGGTTGTTTTGCTATGTATTTTCCTACATTTCGAAAATGCTATGTTGCTATTAAACTTGGTTTAATCATAGGTGATGGTTAAAGTGATTTTAATTTATATATGTTGGTACCATGTGTCTTGTGTTGAGGTTTGGTTGGTAATCTGTTTTGGGGATGCTAGAGGTTCGGTTTAGAGGTTTTGCTTGGATTTTATAATTTTATATCTTGCTTTTAAAAGGTATTAAGTGAGTAAAGCATAAGCTTGAGTGTTTAAAGGTTTTTAATTTTATTAAATGGGTAAACTTGTTATATTTTATGCTATGTTTAATTTTAATGGGATATGCTAGTTAAAATATTTAAATATTGCTTGTGTGATTAGATTATAGCATAGTTGGTTTAGGTATAGAAGGTTAATTGTGCATAATATATTATGACATGTAAAGCTGTACAAGTACCCCTAAGCCCATTCCATGCCACACCTTGACTTGATGTAAAAATAGCCCATGTATTTTGTCCCTCGTTTGGTTAAATTCTACCTAACCCAAGAGTCCAAAAGATTAATAAGCTAACATTTCTATAATGAGGGACCATAAGTTGATTTAAAGGGCATGTTTCTTAAGCTTGTTTAGCCTACTTGAGATGCCTAAATCTATTTTAAAGCCCATTGTTGAGAATTTCCATATTTTTACCTCATAATGTCCACCACCCAAAGTGAGCTTGAACCAAAGAGACCTTGCTTGAAGCCTATGGATTCTTAACTACTTTTCATGTAAACTTTTTAAAAATAGCCTTTCCATGGACAGCTAGCATGTCTTAATATTTAAATTATTTCTCTTGTAAGTTGGGGTGAGGAGTAGTCATTTGGGTTAATGCTAAGCATAGAAGGGACGTTAGATTGTAGTATCATGCCTTTCTCTTTTAAAGGGAGGGCTAAAGAATATTGTATAAATATTAACACACTTATGCTATTTATTGAAATAGGACCTATATTGATGTTGGAAGTATCGGGGAGCATAGAGGTAAGTAGCTATGACCATGCTTCTTACACCAAGTTCTCTTTATGAAAGAATGTCTCTTTCTCTTATTGCAAATGTTCTTCTAAAGAAAAGAGTAAATGAATATAGTAAGTATAAGCCCTTTCTTGGCAGCCCTGTTAAGCACCTTATCGATTATAATTGTGTGTATGTGTATAAGGTAATGCATACACATAAGTTCTAAATAATGAGATTTTCATACATGCTGTCACAAGAAACTTATTGATTATTCCTATATATAGTACATCATGAAAATGTATCTTGTTCATAAAAATGCATGTGCATCAGACTAAGAAGGATGATAAAAATGTTTTGATTGCAAAGGAAATGAAAGGAACATCTCATGCCTTATGCTTTAACTAATGCTTTAAATGACGTAAATAAAGTGTTTTAAAATGTCCCTATGAATTGATGCTTTAAATGACGCGAAGAAAGTGTTTTAAAATGTCCATATGAACTGATACTTTATAGATGCCATGAAAGATGATGTTTAAACTCATGCTTTTAAATGACGTTTTTCCATGAATGAACTATTAAATGAAAAGGATTGAAAAGGAAACGATTGAATGAAATAAGGAAAGAACTGAAAAGAAATGAATGTTTTAATGTATGAAACTAGGTAATGGCCATGAATGATAAATGAATGATGGTACCAAAGGACTGAGTAGATTGTAATGCCGAGTAAGTAGTACTAGTAGTGTACCCAGTGCTACCCCCTAACTGAGGGATTCCCAACCTGCGGCCATGGGCGGAATCAAGTCCAAAGGAAGACCGCTAACCCTAACACAAGGCGTAATAGTGTGTACCGGCCAAAAGAAAAGTGAAACATAAAAGTATAGTTATTTCTCAAAGATGTTTATGCATGAAAGTATTGCTTCTTCCTTAAAATATTTATGCATGAAAGCATTGTTAAATTCTCAAAATGTTTATGTATGCATGTTTTTAAAATAAAAAGAATAGATGCCTAGTATGTTCACTGCATGGTGTACTACTTACTGAGTATTTAACTCACTTTTGTTTTAAATGTAACACCCCGCTCCCCAATAAAGACATTTTAGACTTTTCGGGGGCCAGTGTGCTACTACTGAACTGAAAACATTTCCTTTTAATAACGAGCCAGATGCAAAAGATTTCTATAAATAAAATAAAATTTAATTAATACTTAAAATCCAACATAGAGTTTGCAGAAGCACTTATTTAAAAAAATTAATACGAAAGTCTCATGTGCTTATCAAAATAATTTACTGAAATCTTAAACCATAAAACTTAATCATAGCAAAATCTGTCTAGGCCTCTGCCTCGCCTCCCGAGGTCAAGTCCTGTCCTACAGTCTCATCCTCATAAATGTCATCACCTGGGGTGGTTTAAAAATATGAAAAAAAAAATTAAAATGAGTCGAATACTCAATAAGTACATATCATACAGTAAACATACTAAACATAAGGTTTCTTTGAAAAACGTGCATACTCATAAATACATACGTAAATAACATGAACATGAGCTTATCTTTCACTTGTCATAGGCCGTTACCCACTGTTGACCCCCGTGAGTTAGGGTTAGCGAATCTAAATAGATTCTGATTCCGCCCGTGGCTGCGGGTTGTGGAATCCATACATAAGGAAGACATACTGGGTGCACTACCAGCATGTACGTCCTGGCAATGCAATATGCCCATAACATAGGTACCGTCTTCATATCATAGCATAGGCTGTTACGTATCTTATCATTCTTATTTCATCATAATCATACTTGCATACTTGTCATATCATAGATTTCAAAAGAAATCACATTCATACTTGTCATATCTTGTCATATCATATCATAGATTTCAAATGAAATCTCATTGTCTCATAACATGTCGTGATGCATGACTTCTCACATAAAATCATGATATTTCATAAATACTTTAATGCATAAATATTCACATAAAATCATACATGGCTTTTCATAAATTAATTTAATGCATAACTCTCACATAAAATCGTAACTTTTCATAAATCTTTTGATGCATAATTCCTTTCATAAAATCAAAATTCTTTACATAAAATAATGGATTTTCATAATTTTATCATGTCTTGGGTACATAAAAAGGGGCTTCCAATGGAGGGTATTCATGTATAATATTTTTAAAAAAAATGTCGTTTTACCGTACATACGTGTAAGGGTATGATCATGCTACTTACCTTGCAGCGCTACTTCCTGAATCTCACTTCGTAACTCGTCACCGAAGGGTATGTGATGGGGGTTGGCTGGACAAGACGACGGTGGATCTGGGTGGCTAGGAGTGAGGCGACGCGGCTGGTTTACTGGGCTGGGTGGTGCGATGCCGAGAGAGGGAGAGATAGTACCGGGAGAGAGAGAGAGAGAGAGGAGGCTGGCGGTGGTTGTGGTTTCTTATGTTTTCTTCTGGAAGTCTCGGCTAGGGGTGGGTTTTATAGGCAAGGAGAAGGGTATTGTGACCATAAGGAGATGGGATAGGATTTGGAGTTGAGAGTTTGGTTTCCTAATAAGATTTGCAGTTGAGGGTTTGGTTTCCTAATAGGATTTGGAGTTGAGAGTTTGGTTTCCTAATAGGATTTGGAGTTGAGAGTTTGGTTTCCTAATAGGATTTGGAGTTATTAATTAGAGGATAAGGATGAGGCTTATGGGTGGAGATAGGGAGAAATAATGTTTAAATTCAAAAAACAAAAATTCTTGTGCTTAAAACAAAAAAATCCGTTCATGATAAAATACTAATAATAATAATAATAATAATAATAATAATAGAAATAACAATATTAATAATATTAATAATAATAATAATAATAATAATAATAATAATAATAATAATAATAATAATAATAATAATAATAATAATAATAATAATAATAATAATAATAATAGTAATGGAGGCTTAATTCTAAGTTAAAAAAAAATAATATGTTTGATAAATTCTTTTATAGGCTTAAACTCATTTATTGAGCCTAATAAAATTATCCATAATTTATTCTTAAAAAATATAGAATCGGGTTGTTACATTAAATGTCTTAAATGTCTAAGTAATGATGAAGAGACTGGGGAGCAAGACATTATTGCAGAGGGAGAGGTAGACGCTTAGTGTCTTCCTTATTGGTTCGACCTTACATGGATGATGGGTTATGTTTATAGACGTTGTTTTTATATTGGGATGGAGTCCCTTCCTAACTAGAACATGAGTTATGTTTTTATGAACATATGATGGACTCTGAGAGTCTCTTATGGATGAATGTTTGAATAGGATGTCTATCAGGTGTTCCTCTTTATTAAATTAGAAATTTAGAGTACATACATGATATATTCACGCTTATCCCATATTACTTTAGTAGAAAAGAAAAAAAATGAAAGGAAAGAAAGAAAGAACAGGTATGTAAGTAGCGATTCCACCCTTTCCCGGGAGAGGTTGTTACAAGCTTGGTATCAAAGCAAAAGGTCTTAAGGTTCTGTAGACTTTAGGGATAAACTAAGCTAAAGTCCTCTCTCTAAAGTATGCCAAGTTCCATAGCAAGTTTAACAGGTATTTTCTTATTGAGTATCATGAATTATGTTAGAATTATTGCAAGTCATGCATATTTGTTTCATATGAGTCCATTGCTACTGTTACTGTTATACATGTTTTGGTATGGCACTGATAGACAATACTAAGAAAGACAGATGTTGTGGGGGGCGGGGCGCCCCATTTCCATAGTGTAGAGAATAGCAGGAGGTTCCCCGAGATACGAGGGACCTCACCAATGCAGTTGCATGCTTGATAGAGGCCGTTATTGATGGACAAATTGAGACACAAAGGCAAACCCAACATTCAACAACCTTCAAACTATTCGGTAGACAGCATCCTCCGATGTTTGATGGCAAACTTTTCTCAATTACATCCAATTTTCAATCTGATTTTTCTCATATTAGACCACCAATTGACTGTATGAGATGTTGTTAACACTTTGGCATAAGAGCCATTGATTTCCTAGTATCTCTCGCATCGCTTTTCCTTACGTTATAAATCTTATATTAAACATGTTATTTGTTGTTCTTTTTCATTAATAGTGCATTCTAATTGGGGTCTATTTGGTGTTCTAATTAGTAATAAGCTCGATCTTTCTTAGTTTGTTCGATTTGATAAGCAAGGTTCTAGGCTTCTAGGTCAAACTTTAGATTGCTCATCGATTTGTTTTAAACTAAACATTGATTGATAACTGAAACTATTTTAGATGAATAGTGATAATTTTTTCTCTCTGTGCGAAGCCTAACTTGCGTGTGAATAGTGATTCGAGAGAAACCCTAACTTCTAATCCCACCGCCACCCCTCACCCACCATCGATCAGAGAGGGACATCGGAGTTACAGACGAGGCCGATGGGCCCCTGCATCCTCACTTAGGGCTGTTGGCATCGGTTTCCTTGTCGGTAAATGCTTTCTCTATTTTTCTTTGTCGACGTCGGTCCTTCACCGGGGACTGGATATTTTCTGCTACTCTTTTGTTACCTCCTCTGGCAATCTACGATCTGAGCCTTTCCATTAGCCACCGCTACAGATTGTTTCGACGGACTCTGGTGACCACATTGTGGGCATCCGATGTCATCCTCCGGTGACTGAAAGTTCTCTGTTAACTCAAGGATTTTTTGCAAGAAAATCCATGAACTTAGGGCCTCCCATGGATCTATGTTTTACCTTAGGATGAAGTGGGAGCAGTAGTGTAACGACCCGATCCTATTATTATTAGGGATTAATTACGGATATATTTTTTTTCGGGCTTGATAGGTGAGTTAAATCCTATAAAAGATTTTATTTGAACCGAGACTTAAGCCACTATTATTATTATTATTATTATTATTATTATTATTATTATTATTATCATCATCATCATCATCATCTAAACTTCAAACTCGTTAGACTCCGAACACTACTGGTATTCAAGATAAAACCCCTAACCACAACCATGCACGTCTGTAATGTGTTTATCCACTCACACGCACATGTACGTATGCCACTCGACTCCAAACACTAATAAATTTCTGATTTCCTCTCCATAATAAAACTCCTAGCCACTACCGGTTTCCCTTCCTCAACTCACAGCCCCGCACGAAACTGGCTAGTCCCACGGCTCACTCCCATGCACATGCACATGCACACGCACGTTCGCCCCTCCCCTCAGCTGCATACCGATCCCCTTAGAGTTTGAATCATCGTAGGATTTAGTCTCCTAGGTGAACTCAACTAAACTTCCTATTTTGTTCACGTCTTGCACCTCCTCTCCCTTGCCTATATATGCCAACCGAAACCTCCTGTAAAACACACACAAACTCACACCGAAAACAGTTGCTGGAGTGTAAACCGAGAGGCCATTTGCAGTGCAATCCGAGCCGTCCTGTGGCCAACCCGTGAGCTCCATTCATCACCATCACCGCTGCCCATCACGCCACGACCACCACCTTGCTGAAGCCGTCGCCCAGCCGCCGAAAACCACCCCAGAAAAATACTCTGTTTCGCTGCACCGAAACAGGGGAAGTGCATTCCACCGTAAGCCTCTCTCGGCCCAGCCACTACCGACCCCACTGGGTCATCGGACCACCACCACGAAGCTAAAAACTGCCGAACAACCCAACCCCGGCGTCCCCATTCCATCCCGGTAAACCAAGACCGCCGCTGCCCTCCTCCTCTCTCTCGGTCGTTCCCAGCTTCACCGAGCTCTCCCTCCCCTCTCGGCTTCGCACCACCGCAATGAAGGCTAGAGCTGCACCAACTCCACTTCCAGCCACCTTGAGCCACCGTCTAGCCCCTCCCCCGTGGCACACACCTCCTTCGGTGAGCCTCTGTTTCCCTCGCACACACTCGGTTTCCTTCACAGTGCAGTACGTAGTCTTGGTTTGAATAATTGCATGCATAAGTGGTTGTTTACAAAAATGCCCTTGGCTGCCTCTAACACTTGCCGTGTAACCTACTCTTATTTTTGCACTATAAATCACTTGGTATTAATATGTTTGGGTCGGTTTGATACACTGCATGATAACTACGTTTTATTGAACTGAGCCCTCTATATTTTATAAGTTTTTAAATGAACTTGTATTTTAAATGACATTAGTATTTATTTGATTTCTTTTTAAATTAAATAATTATTTTAATAAGGAGAAAGTAAATCTATTTTAATAATCGAATTTTTTATGACTTATTTTAATAGCCCAAATATTTTACTAAGTTATAATATGTTATTCGACTATATTCGGACTCTAAATTATTTTAGACTTAATAATATTTTATTAGAGCGAATATTATATTTTTAAAGGGGGATATGCTTGTTTCTTAAATAGATTCGTGTTAAAATTAGCGTAAGTGGATAATAATTAATTGTCGATGAATTTAGGTAGATGATAGTGTTTTAGGGATTAAGAGAGTCACGAAGGATCAAGATTTAAGAAATATAGGCTATTTAGTATTGTAGGTTTTAATTAAAATCATTGGAAATTTATGAGAATTTCGTGTTATTTTTATAGGCGATCGATTACGTGCCGAAAATAGTGGAGTAGCGCTGCAAGGTAAGTAGCATGATCATACCCTTACACGTATGTATGGTAAAACGGCATTTTTATTATGCATGTATACCCTTTATTGGAAGCCCCTTTTTACGTACCCAAGACACGATAAAAATATGGAAATTTATGATTTTATGTAAATAATTATGCATCAAGTTATTTATGAAAATTCATGATTTTATGAAAGAAGTTATGCATCAAAATATTTATGAAAAGTCATGATTTTATGTGAGAGTTATGCATTAAAATAATTTATGAAAAGCCATGTATGATTTTATATGAAGATTTATGCATTAAAGTATTTATGAAATATCATGATTTTATGTGAGAAGTCATGCATCACGACATGTTATGAGAGAATGCGATTTCATTTGAAATCTATGATATGATATGACAAGATATGACAAGTATGAAGTTGATTTCTTTTGAAATCTATGATATGACAAGATATGACAAGTATGAATATGATTTCTTTTGAAATCTATGATATGACAAGTATGCAAGTATGATTATGATGAAATAAGAATGATAAGATACGTAACGGCCTATGCTATGATATGAAGACGGTACCTATGTTATGGGCATATTGCATTGCCAGGTCGTACATGCTGGTAGTGCACCCAGTATGTCTTCCTTATGTATGGATTCCACAACCCGCGGTCACAGGCGGAATCGAAATCTATTTAGATTCGCTAACCCTAACTCACGGGGGTCAATAGTGGGTAACAGCCTATGACAAGTGAAAGATAAGTTCATGTTCATGTTATTTACGTATGTATTTATGAGTATGCACGTTTTTCAAGAAACCTTATGTTTATTATGTTTACTGTATGATGTGTGCTTATTGAGTATTCGACTCATTTTAGTTTGTTTTCATGTTTTTAAACCACCCAGATGATGAAATTTATGAAGATGAGACTGCAGGACAGGACTTAACCCTGGGAGGCGAGACAGAGGCCTAGACAGATTATGATATGATTAGCTTTTATGGTTTAAGATTTAAGTAAATTATTTTGATAAGCACATGAGACTTCCGTATATTTTTTTAAATAAGTGCTTCCACAGACTCTATGTTGGATTTTAAGTATTAATTAAATTATATTTTATTTATGGAATCTTTTGCATCTGGCTCGTTATTAAAAGGATAAAGTTTTAGTCAAGTTCAGTAGTAGCACACTGGCTCCCCGAAAAATTCTAAAATGTCTTTATTGGGAAGCGGGGTGTTACAAGTAGGGAGCACTAGGAACAGATTTGCAGTGGGACTTGACAATGACGATGAAGCACGATGCAGTTTCATCCAGTTGGAAGGTGAGAGGTGGTTGATAGAGGAATAAAAAACTTTTGTTTTACGAAAGAGGGAGGAAATACCTTTCGTATTTCTGAACGTAGCAAAAAGATAGCTAAGTTCTTGTGTCTTGGGGGGACACCAGCTTCGTGGGTGGCTAAGGGGATTGAGGATTGTTCAGACCTTAACTGCCATGAAGGTTTCTTCAGAGAGCTAAGGATGGGTAATGGAGTTTTTAGGATTCAACATCATGTTAATGCAAGGGATAGTTTTATGCAACTTTCATAATTCCTTAATGGAAGGAGGAAAGGTTTGTTGGTGATTCCAGAGGGCGCAAATGGCATTTGATGGAAAGGCTTTCTATGGTCTATTCTAAGTGTAACCGAATCCAAAACCACTTCTGGAAGTGGAGAGTTTGTTGATGAAAAAATAGTGGGAAGGCCTTCCTCAATCAAAGGTGCTTCGTACGCAACGGAATTGAGGTCACTAGAGGGTAGTCAGGCTGAGACCAGCTCAGCGGTAGATAGAAAGGGCAAGGCACTTGTAGGAGTCAAAAGACCTCAAGTGACTTTGGGAGAGCTGGAAGGGGTCTTGTGATATGTCAAATCTCAATTGAAAGGAGTTATGGATTATGTAAGAGATCTAATGATTAAAGTAGATAAAGGGCTGGACCTAGTCGTGGGAACAAGTGTGCCAGCAAGTGTGCCAGAAAGTGTGCAGCAAAGGGTGTGTCAACGATAGGGTCATTGGACGCTAGCATCTTTGTTCATACCAGGGTCACTATGCCTGCTGAGGGAGCTATAGGGTCTCAAGCACTAGTTGCAGATGTAGTTGGCCCTTCTATCTAGGGTTCATTTGTAGTTGAAGACGGGGGTCCCTCCAAGATCTTGAGTATTTTGGAATAAAACAATTGAGTCTCTTTTAGAAGATGCAAATGGGGTAACAAAAGGTAGTGCTTCCCTTCTTGAGGAAGTAGTAAGGTAAGACAAAGTGGCACGACAAGGATCGTCGAGGGGTGGAGCAAATACACACAATGTTGATGGAGGGGAGGAACCTGTAATGTAAAATATGGAGGGGACAACAACCATATAGCTGTCGAGCAACCATTTGGCGGGATCGATTTGCCATTGGTGCCTCATGTGGGGGAAGGTTTAGAATTGTCGTTGGTGCCTCGTGTAGGGGAAGTTTTAGAGTCAGGAGGGCAATTGTGTACTATGGCTGGGGATAATGTTGTTCCCCTAGTTTCTCTTCCTCTGATTAACGATATAGCAGGTTCAACAGTGAATTGGATTCTAAATAAAGATAACAGGTTTCTAAAACTCTTGGGACTTTCATATGGAGAATAGGAAGAATATGGGTAGAGGATTAGTTTTACAGAATCTAGGGGATGGGGTCGGGGAGGTGTAACAATAGTTTTCCAATTTGGGCTTGGTGTATTTTTGGTAGGTTTTCATGGGCTTTTGGGTCATTAGGGGCTTTCTTGTATGGGCTAGATATTTTTCTTGTATACGTTCAGTGTACTTAGTTACTTTTATTGATATATATATAATATTATTACTTATAAAAAAAAATAATGCGTTCTCTAGAGGCTTCTTATGTACCTAACGGATCGTTGTTCGTGATAAGTCTCGCATTCAATGTATTCTTTAATATATATTTTTAATTAACCACAGGTTCTCCATGTGCACGTAATGTGTAACATTCCGGATTTTAATGTATTTTTAATAAAAGTTTTATTTAATTTTTTTAGTGATTGATTATCTTGTTTTAAAATTATGGGAGTTTTAAATATTATTTCATAATATTTTAAGTTGTGGAAATTAATTTTTATGTGCTTTCTTGATGTTATTTACTATTTTGCATTTAAAGTGATCTTTAATTTAAATTGGTTTGTTTTTGGGATTTTAAAATAATTATTGTTTTATTTAAATATTTCACTGCGTTTGGATTATTTTATTTAGCTTTCAGTTTTAAAATCCTCTTCGTTTGTTTATTTCGGAACCCAAGATGAAAAGGCTGGATCTCTCTTTTTCCTTTCTCTTTCCTTTTCTTCTCTTTTTTTCCTTTCTTTCCCGCAGACCCTCTCTCCCAGCCCGACCCTCTCTCTCTCCTCTCCCCAACGCTGTTCGGCCATTTACCACGCAGCGCCGCCTCTAGCCGTCCATGGTCGACACCACCGGCACCACCGGCTTCCCCGTGCGCCTGCGAGTCAGCCCACCCAATATCAGGCAGGCTAACGCCGCCGTTAGCCGCCGCAAGCCGTGCGAAGCCGCGAGCTTCATTCCGCCGTTCCGCCACCGTCCAGCCACCATTGGCCACCATCTCTTCACCACCTCTTCACCGTCCCACTAGCAAGCTTTTAGACCCAAACCCGGCCCCGATCCATCGCCGGAGCCGTCCCATCGAACTTCATTTTTGATTCGAGCTTTCCGGCCGTAAACACTCATTTTCGTTGCCACCCACGGTCTAAGGCCACCACCACTAGCTTCACCACCTCCTATAGGCCCTACCCTACCATTTCTAAGTCTTCGTTTGACCTCGTGTGCTTTTGGGTTCACTGTGTATGTCGGCCACAGTGTTTTTACACTGTGACAGTTACTGTTTTAGTGATTTCAGTGCTTCGTGCTCGTTATAAAAGTATTTTTATAGCGCTGTAAGTATTTTCTAAACAATCTTTTGAGATTTAAATATATTTTTGCACTAATTTTTTACACTGTGTTCTGGTTGGTTCCGGACTGAGTCCGAGGAGGTCGAGGGTGGATGGTTGAGTACGGAGTATTTGTGGTATTGATTATTGTGATTGGGTTGTTGGATATTGGTTATATTGTGGTGTTGATTATTATGATTGGATTGTTGGATAGTGGTTATATTGTGATCTGGAATTGGTTATTGAGATTTATTGTTGTGGTTTGGTACATTACATATGCACGCATGATCATGTTTGTAAATTAAAAACTGGGTTTTCATGTATTGCATTCATGTTCATGTGGTTATTTTGAAAACTGAGTTTTCATGTGTTGACTGGATTTGTGAGTGCGTGTGTATCACGACCCCAAGTCGAGATGGAGCATTATCTCGGTGTAGCTCCTCTGGTCACTCGGGAGCGGAATATACTGAGTGATGTCCCCTGAGTTGTCGCCGGGCGACAACGAGATCGGACATTGGACATGCCGACTCCGTGGCCCTTCTGCTGGCGGGGGCAAGAGGATGACCTGGCCACGAACGCACTGGGTGCGGAACTGGGTATCGCTCGTAAAGCAGCCAGGACGTGCGGATGGTCCATAGGGGAGGTGATGGTGCATATGGATTAATTGGATAATGGAAAAATGGCTGTTTTCTGGGAAAATAGTATGAGTATGATTTTGTGTCATTTTCTGGAAAAATGATGGATATTGATTTTTGGGCCATTTTCTGGAAAAATGGTGGAAATGTTTTATCGAAAATATTTTTGGGCCAAATGTAATTTTTGGCGTGTGTTGGATTTCTTGCATACTGCATCATGGGCATGCATGATTAGATGCTTAAATGTATTTTTATTTCAGGATTGGTTAGGTTATAACTTACCTGCGGTACCATTTAATGGTACTGCAGATTATATGGTTGTTAATGCAGATGCCGAGCCTGAGGATTTGGCTCCGCCGGAGGAGTGATCTGGGATCACTCGTACTGTGTTGTATTTTCAGGCTTGTATTTTTATTATTTGGGACTTTGGCTTTGTTTTTATGAGGTTTGTATTTCTGATATTGTATTTAACTAAAATTCTGGTACTGGTTGACTTATTTATTATCCGCTGCTTATTTTATTTGTGTACTGTTTATTTGTTGCACACACTTGACACTTGTCATTGGGATGTGTGACCGTGTTGTCATCATTCTGACGTCACGATTCCCGAGACTTTTTGTACGTGAAAGTCGGGGCGTCACATAATGGATCCCTATCGTACTTTCCTAAAGTATCAAAGTCGTGCTTCCCTATTGAATCAATTAGTATTAATGTCGTACACGTTTAATTCTTTAGTTTTGCTACACAACCTCCACCACACTCCACATTCCACAATTTTTTAAAATTTTAAAATTTTAAATTTTTTTAAATTTTTGAGTTTATTCTTTTTAAACTATTTCAAATTTTCTATTCATTATTCATATAATAAATATTTGATAAAAGAAAAAAATTAAAAAAATTAAAAAAAAATATCGTATGGAGGTTGTGGAGATTTTTTCATAATTCTCTACTTTCCTATTAACCGACCGATGTTCAATTAATCCAACCGACAGGGATCCCCCCAAAGGTATATAATTAAATTATCAAGAGAAAAGTAAAAATTAGTAGTATTTATATTCAACGTAATAGCTTATTACAATATTTTATCAAAATAAATAAAAATTAAGCTTGTAAAATTTTGGCCTTGGGCCTCAATTTTAATTCAGGACTCCAGCAGGCAATAGTACTTGTAGAGAATAGGGTACAAAGAAATTAATTTTCTTTACTATCAACTGCCAGGTCATCGCTAAGTAACGACACAAAAAAAGTACTATTTATATGAGTCTCTTTTAAGTAATGTTATGTACTCAACAACAACAACAACAACAACAACAACAACAACAACAACAACAACAATAATAATAATAATAATAATAATAATAATAATAATAATAATAATAATAATAATGTTATGTAAAAATTTGCAGCATCTAAATTTCGTACAAACTTTTTAAAACAATAATATTCATAATAAAAAGGTGAATTTCTTTTAGCGGCAGTGAAACTGAGATACAATAGATCCAAAGGTGAGAGGAATCCAGTGTGCCGCCACCTGATGATGTATTTTGTTAATTAGAGAAAACTTCATCTAAACAGAGTTGGAGAAACTCTGAAACACGATAATTATAAATAATCTGATTGAAAAGGGAGAAGAACGAGCTAGGAAGTCCCGTACTAAGACTTGTTTGTATAATAAAGTCCTTGTTTTCTGGCCCAACTCATGCCTATGAGGTTTTCGTGCCAAACTTGCAAGGAATTGTCTAATTAACATCAATCTTTGAAAATTGCCTCAAGGGACTCTACCACGAATAAATAGTCGTTGAGATTCTTTCTGTGATAACAATGGTCACATCACCGGTCGTGATCGATAACCTGCAAATCATTATGTGGTTGGCGTGGAGTACCTGTAACATCTCTGATGCTTAAGTCAATAATGTGTGAGAGATAATAATTCAAATATACTTAAACATATCAATTGAAAGTTACTTGTTGCTCCTATATATAGGCATGGAGAATATTGGATGAATACAATAAATTGATTAATTTTGCACAATGTTTAGACGTTAGAAGGCTTATGCTTGATATATCAAAATTATTTAATCACCACGTGGTCCATATCCATAACGTGAGGTCCATGACTCTTTTGAGTACTCATCTATGGTTGATGGGCCTTGTGCCCCTAGTTTGGGTGAGACCAATATTAACTCCTCTAGTTACCTCGTTAATTCCTCTAGCATGTAAGTGTGGAGAATTCATAGCAAAAGAATTACAAATATCTCGCTTGAGGACGTTTTAGACCCTAGGCATGGCATGGCATGTCATATATGATAACATACAAATATAACAGTACTTTCCTTACCTATCACACATACATAATAATCTGATAGTAAGTTAAGAGCTAACTTACCTCGATCGTTGCGTTCTGACTCGTTCGAAAATGAGCAGCCCAAAGGCTATCCCAAGTGCAGGAGCGTGTCGTGTAGTAATTAGGAATAAATTCCTAGATCGTCTCCACAGGGAAAGTGCTTAAAAATCAAACTCGTGTAAAATGGTGGAAATAGTTACAATGAGAGAATAAAAATAAAAATGATGATATGTGCAATGAATGTGGGAATGCAATGGAAATGAAAATTTACTAGTCATGGACTAGATTCATGTTTGTTGATTTTGAGTAGATGATGAAAAGTGAAAAAATTAAAATACAAGACAGAAAATTAAAATTGCTGGAAATTAAATAACTGAAATGTAAATGGACAATAAAATTTAAATGACATAAAAGTAAATTGCAAAAAATTAAAGGTGCAGAAAAATTAAATGACAGTAATTAAAATTGCAGGAAATTAAAAGTGCGAGGAAATTAAATGACAGTAATTTAAATTGCAAGAAATTAAAATTGCGAGAAAATTAAATGACGGTAATTTAAATTGCAAGAAATTAAAATTGCGAGGAATGTAAATGACAGTAATTTAAATTGCAGGAAATTAAAAGTGCGAGAAAATTAAATGACGGTAATTTAAATTGCAAGAAATTAAAATTGCGAGGAATGTAAATGACAGTAATTTAAATTGCAGGAAATTAAAAGTGCGAGAAAATTAAATGACATAATTCGAAATTAAAAAAAAAAAAAAAAAAAATTGTACGGAATAAACTCGATATTTGGAAATGGAGACTGTGTTCTCCAACCCAAAAATCTAAACTTCCAATTAATGTAACCTCTAAAAAATAAAATGAACTCTCAACATTTATAAAAAAAGACTAAAATTTTACTCACTAAATAAACTCAAAACTGAAAATAAAGACTTACAAAAATAAAATTAACTGAGCCATACATTAAAATTAACTGATGAATAAATCACATGAAACTAAAAATTGAACTCAGAAGAAAATAAAAACTGACTGCAAAAATTCACTCACTATTTTTTTTCTGAATTTTAACTCTAAATTTACACTAAAAATATTATATCTTGACAACTCACTGACACTCTAACTCTCTAACATCTGCTGGCTAATTTCTAACACCAGATTTCGTCTACTTACAAGCCTTATATAGGCTTCAAAATAACACTGCACTGCCTTATTCGTCCGTGATGCCAGCTGCAAATTGTCCCCTACCCCATTACTTTTGCCGTGTATCTGTGATAAGAGAATATTCTTCTTTTTTTTGCTTTTCGTTTACTTTACACCCGCTGCATGCACTTTATTCTTTTTTCTTTCTTTTTTTTTTTTCTTCTTCATCCACTCGGTTCACTCCTCTCTTTTTCTCTTCTCTTTTTATTTTTTCTTCTTCCGGTTGCTCCATTCTTTCTCTTCTCTTTTATTTTTCTTCACTTTGTCTTCTTTCAGTGTGATATGCCGTGCGTTTCTATTCTTTGAAAAGAACCCAGCTGCTCGCGGACCCAGCTGTTCGCGTGAATAAACATCTGCATGCTCTCAACCTCATCTAGCAGCACCCGAAGGACTTTTGGCATTCACCACATGATTTTCCGAAACCGTTCAAGCCACTCAACTCCAGCCGAAGTCTTCTTCTTCTTTTTTTTTCTTTCCTTTTTTTTTCTGCTGCACTGAACCGCACCGAGTGATCCGAGTTACACATTTTTCATTCTTTATTTTTCCTTGGCCGTGTATCCTGTGCATGTAGTTGTGCTGGTGTGTACCGTGTGCATGATGCATTCACGCTGGTGCAATGGTGGCCATTAGAGCTTGCATGGATACGGTGCTACCGTGTGCATGCATGCTCTGTTTTCGAACAGATATATCTCGGTGAACGCAGTGGCGCTGTGGGATGGTTGGAGTGGTGCTGTATGGCTTCGGAGCTGATCAACGGCGTCGTCTGGCGTTGCTAGTGGTCGACGGAAGTGCTGCTGTGCACGACGGTTTCATAAATGGAGGTTGGTGTTGCCGTATGCATGCGGTGATGCTTCGTGGAGTTGGACGTCTATTTGGCCGTGCATGGTGGTGGAGAACTGATCGCCGGCGTCTTCTGGAGCTGCTGGTGGCTTCAGGCGGGCGGAGGACCGCTCACGGTGGCAGCTCGAAGCTGCTGTGCACGGTGGCACTGTAGCTCGAGACGCAGTGCGGGAGGTAGGAGATGAAGGAAAACGGCGTCGTTTGGCTCGCAGAGGAAACGGCGTCGTTTGGCTCAGACGACAGCCGGCTCCTCGAGTCAAACGACATGTCGTTTGGCTTACAGGCCAAACGACATGTCGTTTAGCCTGCGCAGTAAATAAAAAAATAAAATAAAATAAATAAAATAAAATAAAATAAAATAAAATAAAATAAAATAAACTAGAACAAATGGAATAATAAAATAAAATAAAATAAAATAAAATTAGAAAAAGAAAATAATTAATTAATTAAAAATTAAACAAAAACTAAACTAGAATATTAAAAATGTGTTGTGCATGTGAGACAATAAAATCAAATTAAATCACAAGTTATCAAATATAAGCATAAACTATGCTTTTAATCAATTTAATTCATAACTTGGATTTATTGCCTCTTGATCATTTTTTCATTTAAAATCAACGATAAAATAATAAAATAATTAAGAATACATTGATTTTAAATGTATAAAATATACAATAATGCAGCTCAATCACATCCCCCAACTAACCTTTTGCTAGTCTCTGAGCAAAATAGTGAAAATTAATTGAGATGAATATTGCATAAAGCTCGAAATCCAAACAAAAGCAATCAAACACAACAACGAATTCTCACAAAATGCGACACGTGACTATCAACTCCCAGGGGCTATATTCACAAAGACTGTCTCAACAATCTTTCATTAAGAGTTGGGAAAAAATCTCAAAATTCATATGTGTGTGTAGCTAAATTGTTCTTCATTACTAACCATGATTCGTCATAGGATTTTTCAACCTTAAGATTAATCATTTCTGATTCTGACTACCTCAAAGCCTAAGGGACTAGCAGTTTTCACGCAAACTCTGTTTAAAAATTGAACACTCAACCCCCAAAGTTTGGGTAACTGTTTCTAGCCCTTTTCTTAGGAAAGCTCACTGCTTCATCCTTTAATTTTTTATTTTTATTTTTATTTTTTTTTTCAAACGGATTCGATCAGTGGGGAATCGAACCCAGGACCGTGCGCCTAATCCACACATTCCCAAGTTCGCCCTTACCGCTAAGACAGATCCATGCTTATTCTCTTTTTTTTTTTTTTTTTTTTTCGAAAGGCTCGGTAGTCCTGCAGTTTACTTCTCCAGTGTTAAATCAACGAATAGTAATGAAGAACACTACAAGTGTAAGCATGTGTAGACCGTTATTCAAGATTTTCCCTTCATTATATAAATCATGCCAAGTCTATCTCAATGAATATAGCATCCTGGTGTTTCAAGTCATACATCAAGCAAAATATGATGCATCAGGAATCATGTTCTATGCTCAGGGTTGAAAATAAATCTTCATAAAATGATTCCGCTCAACTACACCACCAAGGCGCTCAAATTTCACAAAATAATAGAATAGAGTATGTGTCAATCATGTGTATCTCAGTGCATATTGCATTAAGGCAAAAATTGTGTAATCCAATGCACACATACTAACAAAGAAAAAATGAGCAATAAAAGAAAAATTAACACAGAAAATAAAGAAAGAGAAACAATCAACAAACAACAACTTAGAAAATAAGCAATTATGTAATCCATCATACACACGTAAAATTTAAACAAACAACATAGAACAAAAAAAGGCACAAAATAAACAACAAGATGCAATAACAGAAACAGTATTTAAGTAAGTATGAGAGTAGAGAAAACTCCCTCGATCAGTGGGAAATGCTTTGGGGTGAAAACTTTTCTTGCAAAAAATTCTTCATGCACTCCATTCCAGTGTTTAAATATTCTCAGCAATGAAACACTCGAGTTGGATCAAGTTTGAAACAAAGATGATCTGCCAACTGAGTCAAATGAGTGTTCATCCAATTGTAGTAAACTTGGAATTTAACAAGTGTCATAAATCCCAAGATCCGACAGTTGCCATGAGTCACGGAGCCTTGGATCTCATGCAATGGAACCGTTATGACAAACACTTTAAGCCTCGAGCTCCGTCCTGGGTCCATATCGTGCTGTAAATTGCAAACGGACAATTGCTTTATGGCCTCGAGTTGTGCTCCGGGTTCTGCCTGAATCAATCTTTGCTGAGCCTTTGAATGCTTCGGGCCTCTATATAAAGGACCATCTCCACCCTCTTGAAACACATAACAATCTCTGCATCTCTCGTTTTTTTTTTCTTTCTTTTCTTTTCTCATACCTCTCACAGCTTCTCTCATTTTCTTCAAATGGCTGAGCAGCATTCTGTCAATAATATCCCCGATTTGAATCAGGTACCAATTACGCCTCAACAATTGCACTTTTGTCCTGATGCCGTCAACACCATGGTTGGGGCAGAGGTATATTTCTCTACCCGGTCCGATGCCGAAGTTGTTTCAGGATCGAGAATGCTCGGTGCCCAATATGCTGCTTCTATTACAACCATATCCCGGAGGTTACTGTTACGAGTGAGTGAAACTGATCAACTTAAATCTCAAATTTCTAAATTGCAGCAAAAAATTGTTAATAAACGCAGAAAAAATAAAATATTAAGACAAGAAAATAAGCAATTAAAAAAATGTGCGGACTGGTATGCTCAAAACCTGCAACCACGAATAACGGAGCTGGAACGAGAGAAGGAACAAATACTCAGCCAACATCAGCAATTAACAGCAGAGGTCCAGCGTTTGAAAGAAACAGGGAGTCAGTCTGCTGTTTAATCTTTGCTTGCTTATTATAGAGCTTGTTTTGTTCTTTATTTCCAACTCTATAAAATTAGTCTTGAGCATTAAGGTCTTTTTTTTTTTTTTTTTTTTTTTATTTTATATGAAACAAAATCAGAAAAAGAAAAGACTCATTCAAAACGGGTTTTCTAAAACTCAATATCCCTAAAGAAATACCGTCAAACAAATGGGATAACTGGCAAGATAACTACTCTGCCAAAGCGGACACTTGCGATCATTGTGCTATCGCGTGTCGGTATCACTTCATCATGCCAGGAAATCCTGAACGCTGACATGGTATTTTTTTTTATTTTTAGAATGCAATTTCCTCCCCCCAACTGAACAATGCAGTGTCCTCACTGTTTAATGAAAAAGAAAATCAATGCAAAGAGAAAATAATGCAAAACGGAAGAGAGAAATGAATAATTAAACAATCATGCAACACAAGAAATAAACATAAATAAATAAATAAACAAATAAAAAGCACTCAAAAATCACAAGGTGTCTGGACAAGAAGAGTTTCACCTGGATCATACATTGGAATAAAAGGTTTAAGGCGCTGACCATTCACAGTGAAAGGGGTACCTTCATTATTAGGATTTTTGATGTCCACCGCCCCATGAGAATGAATTTTTGTTACCACATAAGGACCATTCCAACGAGATTTCAATTTACCAGGAAAAATATGTAAACGAGAGTTGTAAAGAAGTACTTCCTGGCCGATTGTGAATTGCTTGGACTGAATTTTCTTATCATGCACATTTTTCATTCTTTCTTTTGCTATTTGGGCGTTATCATAAGCATCTCGACGAGCCTCATCCAATTCGCTGATCTGCAATTTTCTCAACCCTGAAGCTTCATCAAGTGACATGTTAACATGTTTTATTGCCCAAAGAGCTCGATGCTGAATATCAACAGGTAAATGACAAGCTTTACCATAGACTAATCGATAAGGGGACATCCCTAAATTAGTTTTGAAAGCTGTCCTATAAGCCCACAAAGCATCAAGAAGTTTGACTGACCAGTCTTTCCTGTTAGGATTGACAGTTTTCTCCAAAATTATTTTGATTTCTCTATTTGCCAATTCAGCTTGCCCATTTGTTTGGGGGTGATAGGGGGTGGAAACTCGGTGTGTGATACCATATTTCTTTATGAGTGTGGAAAATGGTTTGTTGCAAAAATGAGAACCCCCATCACTAATGATAACTTTGGGCATGCCAAAACGAGCAAATAGAGATTGCAAAAATTTAAGGACAACACGATGGTCATTAGTTTTGCAAGCGATGGCCTCTACCCATTTTGAAACATAATCCACAGCTAGTAAAATATATGTGTTTCCAAAGGAAACCGGAAAAGGTCCCATGAAGTCTATTCCCCAACAATCAAAAATTTCTAAAGTGAGAATGGGGGAAAGAGGCATCATATTTCTTTTACTAATGGATCCCAATTTTTGACAAGGCTCACAAGCTTTACAAAAATTGTAAGCATCTTTAAACATGGAAGGCCAGTAGAAACCACTTTGCAAAATTTTAGCAACAGTTTTCTTTGCTGAAAAATGACCACCGCATGCACCCATATGACAAAATCTCAGTACAGAAGAAAACTCATTATCAGGAATGCATCTTCGAATCAGTTGGTCTGAACAATATTTAAAGAGGTATGGGTCATCAAAGTAAAAATGTCTTACCTCTGAGAGGAATCGGCGCTTATCTTGGATGGACCATTCAAAAGGCATTTGTTCAGTCACCAAATAGTTGACTATGTCAGCAAACCAGGGAGCTGTTTGAATTGCAAACAACTGCTCATCCGGGAAACTATCATCAAGAGGAATGATGACTTTTGAAGTGGAGGATGGTGGTAATCTGGAGAGATGGTCAGCCACCACATTTTCGACTCCTTTCTTGTCTTTTATGGTGATATTGAACTCTTGGAGCAAAAGAATCCAACGAATTAACCTGGGCTTGGCATCCTTCTTTGCCAACAAATACTTGAGAGCAGAATGGTCAGTAAAAATGACAACAGGAGACCCAATAATGTAAGAACGAAATTTATCTAAGGCAAACACAACAGCTAGCAACTCCTTCTCTGTGGTGGTATAATTTTTTTGTGCATCATTTAAAGTCCGACTTGCATAATAAATGACCGAAGGCTTGTTGTCTACTCTTTGGCCAAGAACGGCACCAAGAGCAAAGTCACTAGCATCGGTCATAATTTCAAATGGCAAGTCCCACCGAGGAGATTGCATGATTGGGGCAACTGTTAAGTGTTCCTTCAAAGTCTCAAAGGCTTGTTGACACTCATTAGTCCAAACAAAAGCAGTATCATTTTGCAATAAGGTACATAGTGGTTTTGCAATGGTACTAAAACCCTGAATGAAACGCCGATAGAAGCCAGCGTGGCCAAGAAAAGAACGAATGTCTCTCACTGTCTTAGGAATAGGCAGTTGAGATATCAATTCTATCTTGGCTTTGTCAACTTCTATGCCGTGTTTAGAAACCAAATGTCCGAGTACCAAACCACTAGTTACCATAAACTGGCATTTTTCCCAATTTAACAACAGATTTTTCTCCTCACATCTTTTTAAAACAGCAGCAAGATTTTTTAAACAGATATCAAAAGATTTTCCAAACACAGAAAAATCATCCATGAAAACTTCACACATGTCATCAAGCATGTCAGAAAAAATGCTCATCATACAGCGTTGAAAAGTGGCAGGTGCATTGCATAAACCAAATGGCATTCTTCTAAAGGCAAAAGTACCAAAAGGGCAAGTGAAGGTTGTCTTCTCTTGATCCTCTGGTGCTATGGCAATTTGATAATAGCCAGAAAATCCATCCAGAAAGCAATAAAAAGAATTACCAGCCACTTTTTCTAAAATTTGATCTAGGAAAGGTAATGGGAAATGATCTTTTCGACTAACCAAATTTAATTTTCGGTAGTCGATACACATTCTCCATCCCGTTACCTTCCTAGTTGGAATCAATTCACCATTGGCATTTTCAATAACAGTTAAACCAGATTTTTTTTGGACTACCTGTGTTGGACTTACCCACTTGCTATCGGAGATAGGATAGATGATGCCCACAGCTAGCAATTTTAGTACCTCTTGCTTCACCACCTCCTTCATGGTGGGATTCAACCTTCGTTGTGCATCACGAGTTGGTCTCGCATCTTCTTCCAGAAAAATGTTATGGGTGCATATTGAAGGATCAATGCCCTTGATGTCTGCGATAGTCCACCCTATCGCTCCTCGATGTTGTCTCAGCACTACCAGTAACTCCGTTTCCTGCTTTGAAGTGAGTTGAGAAGAAATGACTACCGGAAACGTGCCCTCAGCTGGGCCCAAAAAAATGTATTTCAAGTCCTTGGGTAGTGGTTTCAACTCCAATGTGGGGACTTCTTCCTTTGATGTCTTCATGACTTCTGGTAGATTTAGAGCCTCAAAGACTGGCCTACGCCAATTGCTCATGTAACTCATATTTGACATCTGAGAAGGCCTGTCTTCTTCTGTTAATCGTTCCTCTGAATCTGCCAACTCTAATGACAAAGGAATTGTCTCAAGAGTCTCAGATTGCTCTTGTGGGTCATCTCCAAATATATTTTCAGAATCAAATGCTGATAACAGTTCTGAAATATCGAAATCATATACCATATCAACTGCATGTACTTCTGAATCATCGCACCCACTAGGCATTTTGCAGGCGTTGAACACATTCATTTCCAATGTCATATTGCCGAATGTGAGCTTCAGTACTCCACTTCGACAATTAATCAGTGCATTGGAGGTGGCAAGAAATGGACGCCCAAGGATGACAGGTGCATGGTAAATGGTGGAGGTTGGTTGCTGCATGTCAAGTACTACAAAATCTACTGGGTAGTAAAATTTGTCTACCTGAACCAACACATCTTCCACAATACCCTTTGGTACTTTGACTGATCTATCAGCCAACTGTAGCATGATGGAGGTCTTTTTCATCTCTCCCAATCCCAGCTGCTCATATAATGAGAATGGCAGCAAGTTCACACTGCTCCCTAAGTCAAGTAGAGCTCTCCCAATGCGTGACTCGCCAATCATGATGGAAATGTTGGGGGAGCCGGGATCACCGTACTTTTGCGGAGTCTCGTTCATTATTAGTGCGCTGACTTGCTCCGTTAGGAAAGCTTTCTTCTTTATATTCAGCTTCCTCTTCACTGTGCACAAGTCCTTCAGAAATTTTGCGTATGAAGGAACCTGTTGTATGGCATCCAAGAGTGGAATATTAATCTTCACTTGCTTGAAGATTTCTTGGATCTCAGTGTGATATTTATTTTTTTGGCTAGCTGCTAGTCTCTGAGGGTAGGGAACCACAGGTTGGTACCCTTTACTTGATTCAGCCTCTGCAATTACAGGCTCTTTAGATTCTGGTCTCACCATCTTTGGTTCTTTTTCAGCTTCTTCAGGCTTTGATACATCTTTAGGAGTAGGAGCAGCTTCTTGTTTATCCATGGTCATCTCCGGTTGGGGAACTTCTTTTCCACTTCTCAGAGTAAGGACGGCCTTTGCTGTCTCAATAGCATCTTCTGAGACACTATGTACCTGATGTGATTGTTGCCGGTACACTTGAGGATTGGGTTGAGGCTGTGCTGGGAACTTCCCTTTCTCCAGAGTGCTCAGTGCTATGTTCATTTTATTCATGGTGCCTCGCAATTCATTTATGGCCTGAGTGTTTTGATTGTTTGTGGTGGCCTGGATCTGCATGAATTGCTGAAGTGTATTGGCCATCTGTGCCATACTTTCATCTAAAGATTTTTTTGCAGGGGGTTGTGGCTGAGAATTTTGTGCAGCTACATGAGGCTGAGATCCTGGAAGTGCTGCAAAAGGATAGCTTTGAGGATTCTGATATGGTTGCTGCTGAGACTGGGGTACAATCTGATGAAATGATTGCTGGGATTGAGGAACAATCTGATGAAATGGTTGCTGAGGCTGAGGAACAACTTGATGAAATGGTTGGTGGGAAGAGGAAGGGGATCGGCCAGGCTGATCATTTCTCCAGGAGAAATTTGGATGATTCCTCCACCCAGGATTATATGTATTTGAGAAAGGTTGATTTTGTGTTCTGTTGACCCAGTTAGCTGATTGCATCTGTTCTGGTTCATTCTCCTGAATTACGGGCATGATTGGGCAGTCTTGAGTTTTGTGGTTTGAATCAGCGCACAAAGAGCATGCCTCTACAGCTTTTACGGCCTTCACTTTTTCCGTCTCCATGACCTCCAATCTTCTGGCTAATGCAGCTATTCGGGCCTGAACATCAGTGTCCTCCTTTATCTCATATTTGCCTCCACCAGTAATGGCTCTTAGTGGTTGTGGTGTCAATGAAACTCGATCAGTCCGAGTGTTCCATTGTAGGGCACTCTCAGCAAGATAGTCAAAAAATGATAGTGCTTCGTCAGGTTCTTTGCTAAAGAACTCTCCGTTGCACATGGTTTGGACAAATTGCTTGCATTCTGGAGAGAGACCGGTGTAAAAGTAATTCACCAGTCTCCAGGATTCAAAACCATGATGTGGGCAGATGTTCATCAAATCTTTAAATCTTTCCCAGCTGATATGGAAAGTTTCATCAGGCTTTTGGTTGAACTGACTGATTTTTTCTTGTAATGATTGAGTTCTTTGAAAAGGGAAAAATTTCTTTAAAAATTCACGTTGCATATCAGACCAGCTGGAAATAGAATTAGACTTCAAAGAATTAAACCAAATTTTTGCTTTGTCCTTTAGAGAGAAAGGAAATAATCGAAGTCTAATGTATTCATCAGTATTGGTCCTGTTGATGAACGTGGTGCAAGCCAACTCAAAATCTGTCAGATGTTGGTAGGGACTTTCAGAATCCATCCCATGGAACTGAGGTATTACTGACATCATGCCATGCTTTATGGAAAAATTAGGTGCATCATTTGGCAACAAAATGCATGAAGGTGTAGTGGTGCGAGTGGGTTGCAAATACTCTTTAAGAGTGCGTGGTGCAGGCGCAGCCATTGCTTGCTCGGTTTCAGAGTTGTCGCTTGTAGAGGAGACAAAAAGGGTGTCTGTCTCTAAGCAGTGTGAACTACTATTGGTACTTGATGCAACTCTACACAATCTATTTGAACTGTCTCTCACCCAAAACATGAAACATCAGTCCAAAATAGAAAAGAGAAGATCCAAGCAACTTTATAGTAGGTGAAAAATGCCCCTTTTTTTTTTTTTTTAAATTTTTTTTTTTTAAAATTTTTTTTTATTTTTTTAAATTTTTTTTTATAATAAAAAAAAATAAAGATGAAAATCACGAGTTTAAATTTACAACAAGCATCTTTCCCCGGCAACGGCGCCAAAAACTTAACTCGTTCGAAAATGAGCAGCCCAAAGGCTATCCCAAGTGCAGGAGCGTGTCGTGTAGTAATTAGGAATAAATTCCTAGATCGTCTCCACAGGGAAAGTGCTTAAAAATCAAACTCGTGTAAAATGGTGGAAATAGTTACAATGAGAGAATAAAAATAAAAATGATGATATGTGCAATGAATGTGGGAATGCAATGGAAATGAAAATTTACTAGTCATGGACTAGATTCATGTTTGTTGATTTTGAGTAGATGATGAAAAGTGAAAAAATTAAAATACAAGACAGAAAATTAAAATTGCTGGAAATTAAATAACTGAAATGTAAATGGACAATAAAATTTAAATGACATAAAAGTAAATTGCAAAAAATTAAAGGTGCAGAAAAATTAAATGACAGTAATTAAAATTGCAGGAAATTAAAAGTGCGAGGAAATTAAATGACAGTAATTTAAATTGCAGGAAATTAAAAGTGCGAGAAAATTAAATGACATAATTCGAAATTAAATAAAAAAAAAAAAAAAAATTGTACGGAATAAACTCGATATTTGGAAATGGAGACTGTGTTCTCCAACCCAAAAATCTAAACTTCCAATTAATGTAACCTCTAAAAAATAAAATGAACTCTCAACATTTATAAAAAAAGACTAAAATTTTACTCACTAAATAAACTCAAAACTGAAAATAAAGACTTACAAAAATAAAATTAACTGAGCCATACATTAAAATTAACTGATGAATAAATCACATGAAACTAAAAATTGAACTCAGAAGAAAATAAAAACTGACTGCAAAAATTCACTCACTATTTTTTTTCTGAATTTTAACTCTAAATTTACACTAAAAATATTATATCTGACAACTCACTGACACTCTAACTCTAGACTTACTGACACTCTAACTCTCTAACATCTGCTGGCTAATTTCTAACACCAGATTTCGTCTACTTACAAGCCTTATATAGGCTTCAAAATAACACTGCACTGCCTTATTCGTCCGTGATGCCAGCTGCAAATTGTCCCCTACCCCATTACTTTTGCCGTGTATCTGTGATAAGAGAATATTCTTCTTTTTTTTGCTTTTCGTTTACTTTACACCCGCTGCATGCACTTTATTCTTTTTTTTTTTTTTTTTCTTCTTCATCCACTCGGTTCACTCCTCTCTTTTTCTCTTCTCTTTTTATTTTTTCTTCTTCCGGTTGCTCCATTCTTTCTCTTCTCTTTTATTTTTCTTCACTTTGTCTTCTTTCAGTGTGATATGCCGTGCGTTTCTATTCTTTGAAAAGAACCCAGCTGCTCGCGGACCCAGCTGTTCGCGTGAATAAACATCTGCATGCTCTCAACCTCATCTAGCAGCACCCGAAGGACTTTTGGCATTCACCACATGATTTTCCGAAACCGTTCAAGCCACTCAACTCCAGCCGAAGTCTTCTTCTTCTTTTTTTTTCTTTCCTTTTTTTTTCTGCTGCACTGAACCGCACCGAGTGATCCGAGTTACACATTTTTCATTCTTTCTTTTTCCTTGGCCGTGTATCCTGTGCATGTAGTTGTGCTGGTGTGTACCGTGTGCATGATGCATTCACGCTGGTGCAATGGTGGCCATTAGAGCTTGCATGGATACGGTGCTACCGTGTGCATGCATGCTCTGTTTTCGAACAGATATATCTCGGTGAACGCAGTGGCGCTGTGGGATGGTTGGAGTGGTGCTGTATGGCTTCGGAGCTGATCAACGGCGTCGTCTGGCGTTGCTAGTGGTCGACGGAAGTGCTGCTGTGCACGAAGGTTTCATAAATGGAGGTTGGTGTTGCCGTATCCATGCGGTGATGCTTCGTGGAGTTGGACGTCTATTTGGCCGTGCATGGTGGTGGAGAACTGATCGCCGGCGTCTTCTGGAGCTGCTGGTGGCTTCAGGCGGGCGGAGGACCGCTCACGGTGGCAGCTCGAAGCTGCTGTGCACGGTGGCACTGTAGCTCGAGACGCAGTGCGGGAGGTAGGAGATGAAGGAAAACGGCGTCGTTTGGCTCGCAGAGGAAACGGCGTCGTTTGGCTCAGACGACAGCCGGCTCCTCGAGTCAAACGACATGTCGTTTGGATTACAGGCCAAACGACATGTCGTTTAGCCTGCGCAGTAAATAAAAAAATAAAATAAAATAAAAAAAAATAAAATAAAATAAAATAAAATAAAATAAAATAAAATAAAATAAAATAAACTAGAACAAATGGAATAATAAAATAAAATAAAATAAAATAAAATTAGAAAAAGAAAATAATTAATTAATTAAAAATTAAACAAAAACTAAACTAGAATATTAAAAATGTGTTGTGCATGTGAGACAATAAAATCAAATTAAATCACAAGTTATCAAATATAAGCATAAACTATGCTTTTAATCAATTTAATTCATAACTTGGATTTATTGCCTCTTGATCATTTTTTCATTTAAAATCAACGATAAAATAATAAAATAATTAAGAATACATTGATTTTAAATGTATAAAATATACAATAATGCAGCTCAATCACGTTCGACAAGAATTCAAGCACGATTACGAGGAATGGTGAATAATGATTCTAAAAGTTAGAAATTTAATTACTAATAATTAGAAACATGAAAACAAACTAATGTAGAGCAATATTATCATTTTACCCTCTACATGTGGGAAAATAACCATTCTATCCCAAAACATAAGGATTTTGCATCCTAACTCCAAAAATATCAAAATTTATGCACCTCATGTAAATTTTATCCTAAACTCAAATATCAACTCAGAAAAATTTAGAACTAAACACAACTATGAAAATTCCATAAGGACCGAAACATGCATGGGCTTTTTCCTTTATTTTTATTGCACTTCTTCCAATTTCAAAACTCACGAACAAACCAAATATTTGCAACAAAGATCTTCCTATCCTAAGTTTGAAAACATACTTAAAACATCCAACAAGAATTTACTAGACATCAATGCAAAACTATTTAGTAACAAGATCCAAACTTTTTAACTGAAAACAAACCGTTGAATCACAAGTTTTGACCTTATTCAAAACATCTCTAAGAATTCCAAAAAATTCAAATCTCACTTCTACCAAATTCATAACATCATCCTAAGAACATCCATGCTTAGGATCATCAAACAAAAATACCAAAAATACAAAACAACACTTGGAGTTTTTGGCTTCCTACTAAGTCCAAAAACAGAAATTTTTTCTTAACTAATTTTGATCAATCACTTGATCCATGGCTTAAGAGATGAGATATTCAAACAAAAACAATACATGGTTTAAAAATGTGTCCTATAGAATATACAACCGTTAAAATTAAAATCACATGGTTAAAACAACCCAAAACTTGGATCTAGCTAAAAACATCAATCCTTTGTCCTAACCGAATATCCTCTTGCATAAAAAAAATCATATCTTTGAAACAAATACTAAAAATCTTCAAAATAACATCCTAACATGTATAAAAGAGTTTTAAGAAAATCAAATAAAAATATCAAAGCCATTGGAGTAAGATTAAACCATGAAATACTCAAACTTTCTCAAACCAGAAACTGTTTTTCTTCTTCCAGTTTCTAAGTTTCTAGATCTAAGGAAATATTTCAACAAAAGATTTATTCATGCAAAACATCCTCAATGAACATTCATATACACATGTTGAAAACACTCCATAAAAATGTCTGACCAAGATCTATCCATTAGCTTGGTCAAAACCTCCAAACACACTCTCCAGTTCAACACCCAGAATGACCTTTATATGGTTAAAACAACTTTTGATTAAGAAAATGACTACTAAATGAAACAAATAAGATATATACAGAAACTAAACTCAAATAAGAACAATGTTTATGAAGGAGTCATTGCGAGAAAATGCGTGCAAGGGGTTGAACATCACCACATAAAACGACTCAGAATCTGCCTAAGAAAGCTCTTAAGGGTTTCTCTCTAAGCACAGGGTGGAAAAGTGATGAAATGAAGTGAAGTGTGTTTTGCACAACTTTAGAATTTTTGAGGGGGGAGGTATGCACTTGAATGATTCTTTGATTGGAGGTGCCTATGTCATAAAACGTGAAGAATAGCGAGGGAGAAGGACTGTTGCTGTTGCAATGAGGTATGGAGGGTGGTGAGGTGAACTTTTCTCTCCCATCAAGGAACTATTTGAGGGCTACCAAGGGTAGAGGCTAGTCTGCCATGTAGGGGATGAAACTTCCTCAAGAAACTTTGCTAAGTTGGCTAAATTCGTGAGCCTTAACCAAGTGGGCTTCATTTTGGGGTTTAGAGAGGGTTTGGTTAGGGTTTGGTCCAATTAATTTCTAAGGTTTAAAAGGTTGGATCATGATGTCATAACAAGAATTGATGAATTAATGAATTAATAGCATGTGGAAGTGATTTAATCAAGTGATTAAACACAATGTTAGAAATCAGATAAAAAATAGTTTGGAGGCCAACTTTAGGGTTTGGGGAAACCGTTTAGGGTTTTGGTTTCAACCAAGTTTTTGGAGTTTCAAATGTATTCCAAATGTTTAGGGTTTCAATAGGGTTGAAACCTTCTTTTGTTTGGCACAATTTGGTTGATTAGATGGAAAATAGGGTTTTACTTAGGTGGCATGATCTCACACCTTGATTTCCTTCACAAATCCATCTAATGGTTCCTCATGTTGCCAAGTGTCTAATACTATTCACCAAGTGTGGCTAAGATTTTGCCAAGTGTCCAAATAAAACTTCTCTAACCTAATTTGGACATTCCACATTGTGATTTTGAAAACACTGCACTGGATGCTATTATTGAGATGACTATTCACTTTAGGAAAGTGAAAAGTAAACTTTGCACTGTAAAAATCTAAATATTCATACAGACCTAATTGTTCAATTTGTTTATTGAATTTCAATCCCAAAGTACCTCATAATAAGCAAAATACATTTTCGAACAAGCATATTGTCCGAAATCTAAAAATGAGATTATTATGTCATAAAATCCTAAATAATTAATTGAGTTTAATGGCACAAACCATATTTAGAACTCACACTTCTAACTACCTCAAATAAATATATCGCGCTTCTAATAGCTCTGACTATGCTGACAGACTAAAACCTACGCAATTGTTCGAATCTTGAAAACTTATGATGTTCTCAAGAGGTTCCTAAAACCTATAGAAATTCCACCATTGAATTTCTAGTTGACTGTTGCAATGATAACAAAGAAAGATTTACACAAATATATACACATGTTAACTAAACTAAGTTGAGTGTTTACTTACAAAAATCTTCCAAGAAAGTACTAGCAAGTTGTATATGGAAGTACAACTTGTTAGAACAAGGGTTTTGAACCCTAATATGTGTGTGTGAGTGTGTGTAAGGTAGGTTTCTAGGGTTCATCACATGTTGTTGGAAATAAAATACTTCAACCTTTCGGCTCTAGGGTTTTTGAACATGAAAACCCTTCAAGTTCAGGTAACCATGACTAGGTTATGAACATATGAGATGTGTGTGGGTGTTTGGCCGATTGTATAAATGATGCAAGTCCTCAAAGTTTCGGCTTCTCCTCCCTTCGAAAAACCCTAGGTTATTTCAAGATGAAATAACCTTGAAATCATACATGATCCTTCGAGAATCTCAAGCTCTTTGGAGATTCTATCATCTCCTTGAGTTAGGTGTGAGTAGTGTGAAGAAAGATGAGAAAAACGAGGTCCTTACCTTGAATTCCTTTGTGCTTGGTGTCGTGGTCCTTCCTTGGATGTAAAGAAGGGTTGCTTTTCGTGTTTGGTTGGAAAGAAAACTCAAGAAAGTGAGGAAAACACCAAGTAGTCGTGTGAGAGAGTGTAGAGAGGGTGAGAACATGCAAAATCCAAAAATGACAAAAAGAAAAGCCTTTGGGTTTGTGGTTCCTCTCCTTTTATATAGAACTCTTCCACAAATCCTATTGGTTGCTTGAGGTCCATTGCATGAAGGACAAATGGCGTGTGGCCTTTTCCCCTAGCCGAATGTGTAACATCTTGCTCCTTTCTTCCTTCTGATGTAAGCAAATTTCAGGGATGTAATTTATTACGAAGAGAAGAGGACGTAACTGTCCGCTTCTCTCTAGTGATTACAAGCCCCATTATGCGTGCCAGACCCCGATGGCATGGTTTTAAAGATACTATGTGATTTCTAAAGCTAGATTTGTGTTTTAAAGTTATGGGTATTTTAAATGGGATATTCCCATCGCTATTTGACTAAGTAATATTTTAAATAAGACAATTATAATATTTTTGAAGAGCTCCAAAAATATTATAATTCTGGCAAATTATTTTATTAAATGATTTCAGTTATTTAAAATATTTCTTAATTTAAATTATGTTGGAAGCTTTAAATTAATTTAATGGTTTTACTCTTTTAAGTATATTAAGTAAGACTTCATCATTTTATTAATGATGAAGGAATATTATTTTAAATAATATTCTATCTTAATTCCTCTTAGTGCTTTTAATTAAATTAACGTTTATGCATTATAAATCAGTGTTTGAGGTCCATCGTTAGATCATTTCATAGATCCCAACACGATGGGTTTTAGGATAAAACCCCAACCCTTCTCTCTTTCTTCCTCACTTTTCCCTCCCCTCTCTCTCTCCTCTCTCTCTCTCAGCTTGCCCAGTACGCCTCCTCCCTCTCACCCGATCCACTCCACTGCACAGCCCGGCGCCACCGTGCTCTGGCAAGTCTCACTGCTGCCACCAGCAGCTCCACCTCCCTCCGGCTAGCTCCCCCATCCCAGTCTTTCTCTCTCACGCTCTCTCTCTCTCCTCGCTGGCCGTGCATAGTCTGAATGGGCTTGGTGCTCATTGCACCGCAGTGGGCTGCCCAACGGCTCCACCACCTCCATGGCAGCTTCCCCTCCCACCAGCCATCATCCTTCAGTAAGCCCAGCCTCCACCTCATGGCCACCTTCCTCCCATGCACGTACGTGGCCTCCTCCATGCACGGGTTCACTACGCATGCCCCTAACGCCATCGTGCATGGCCACCTTGGCCAGTGGACACCACCACGAGCATCCTTGAGTCTCCCCCTTCCTCCTCCCTTGGACCCAAGGCCAGTCGCCTTCTCCTCCACCTCAAGGTTCCCCCCTCTCTCACGCACGGATTTCCCCTTCTCCACTACCATACGCCGCCACCCACGGTGTCTAACCACCACTTCCAGCCTCCTCCGGCCACCACCGACCCATCCCAAGCACCCATGGCCCTGATCTACCACCCATGCATGCACACTCTCTCTCGGCCTCTCTCCCTCTCACACACTGGTTATTCCTCCCCCCACCATCATGGACCACCCTGCCAGTACCACTGAGCCATCAAGGCTCCACTAGCAACCTCCCTTGGCCTAGCCCTAAGCCCAACCACCACTTTATGTGGTGAACAGCCACTGTTCATAGCTAGATCTGCCGTGATACGCCTCTTGCTGCCATCATAAGGCCACCATGAGCCATTCCAAGACCACACCTAGCTATCCAAACACCTAAACAGTCACCATATGCAGTGTAGCCACCCCATACGACCCTTCCAACATCATCGACTGTGACGGTTAGCGAGCAATGCACGGGTTATCCCGTCGATGGTATAACTCTCTATCCCTCGTTATTTATGTTAGATGTTAGTTGACTAGGTTGTGGACCATGTTGTGTATGTGAAGTGTACTGTGTAGTGCTGTGGACTGTGCTGTGAAGTGTGGTTGTGGTTTATGTGCTGTAGTAGTGATGTGGCCTATAGTCTAAGGTGACGAGTGTCACCGTGTAGCTGACTTATGGCCGGGAGTATGTGCGAAGTGGCTGGAAGATATCAGAGTAGTGCAACGGAAGCATGACTAGGCAATGTCACGAAGTGACATGGTCGACCAAGAAGTCATGCTGTGATGAGTTAGGATCTATGCCAGGTGACGTGACAAGGTCATCGTGTAACTTGAGAACAGTCTCGAGCTATATGGTGTGACATAAGGTGTAGTTATAAAGGAAGTTCTGTCATGTTAAGTGTTGGGATGAACTGTCAAGAGGTACGGGTAGCATGAAGAATCATGCTAGCCGGGTCAGAGAATGTTGGTATCGGAGTATGGTAATTGCCCATACGAGTCTGTGACCAATGTATTATATGTTGGTCTTAGGTGATAAAGGGGTAAGATACATGTGTAGCCTGGTTAAACACATGTACCGGACTGATTTACCGTATATAATGGGTAATCTATCTTAAGCTTGATGACATGGTGCTTAAGCCTCAAAGAGGCTTAGAGTGACGTGTATAGATGGCCACAAGGATTAGAGTGAGCTAAGATACATGAACGTAATGATGAGTGTACTGTCTAAGATTGGGATGCGTGACTTAGTCGGTCTGAGTCATGTGTCGAAACGTGGTTAATGAGAAGAGTAAGACAGAGGTCTTAACTTAATCCTAAGGTGAATCATGGGTTCACCCTAGTGAGTAAGCACTCGAAGTAGAGTGTTGAGGTTAAAAGGGTAGTGACCGTAAATGGGTCCCCGAAGGTTTTATCATAATAAGGGACATGAAAGAGCATGAGATAGAAGGAGAGTGTTCTAAGTAAAACATAGTTCTATTTCTAGTTCAGTTGCTTATGTACTAGATAGAGAATGACGTTGAGCTTATATGTATATATGTAGGTTGCCATCTGACACGCGCATGAATAGACTACATGGTATGAAAGTAGCATGGAGTCCAGGTAAGTGTTACGTTCATGCCCTTTTAGAGTTTTATAAAAGATAAGAAAAAGAAAACGAAATGCTTTTCCTTTGAAAAGGCAGATGTTTTACGAAAAAGCATGATGTTTTTAAAGCATAAGTATGTAAGGCCCTCTTTGGCAGCCCCTTTTCATGCAACCAAAGTACTATTCTCACGCATGTGAATGGATGACTATACGCAGTATCTATTATATGTATTTTCACGAAAAGACATGCATGAAAAGATTATTTTCGGGCGTAAGTGCCCCGAACGACATTTTCTCATGAAAAGATGTTTTCTTATGAAATGACTATTTTCTCATGAAAGGACTGTTAAACGAAAAGAAAAGAAAATAATGAAAGCTCATGCTCATGCACATGAAAAGAATGAAAGCCTTAGCTCTTTAGAGCTGACATGAATGAATGAAATGAAGAAAAGAAAGGCAATAAAGCATGCATATATGAAGATACATAACGACCATATGAATGAATGGGGTACCCAATGAATGAATGGGTAGATGGCAATGCCGGGTAGTAGTATCTAGTAGTGCATCCAGTGCTGCACCCTGATAGAATGAGATTCCAACCTATGACCATGGGCAAATCCATTGGCCATAAGGCCGCTAACCCCAGCATGCGAGGTGTAACAACATGCTCCAGCCTATGAAAGTGAAAATAAAAGTATGTATGAATGCATGACATTCTTCAAGAAATGAAGGCACTGGTGGGAGAAGCATTTTATGAAAAGAAAACCATTTTCTTTTAAAGAAGAAAGCCCCGCCAATGTTGTTTGCAAAGGAACGCATGTATTCATGTATGTATATTACGTATAGAATGATAAATGCATGACTGAAAACCTACGTTACTATATTTTAACTATATGAAGTAATGCTTACTGAGTATTCGACTCATTTTAATTTTATGTGTGCCCCTCCCCCCATAGGAACTGAATGAGCAGTACACTTCAAGATGGACATGGCCAAAGGGGAAGAGCACATAATTCTAGGCACGTGAGTCTTAACCGGATAAGAGGCCTTTTTATTTTAAGATTTATGTTTTTCTATTGTAAACCTTTTTTATTCTAAAAGCATATTTTATTTTATAACGTCGAGTCTTGCACCCTGGGAACAGAAGTAAAATGTTGTAAATTGAATGATAATTCCCATCATCCTTTCTAAAATATTTTGTAAAAAGACCCACCACAAGGACGGGCGTTACAGAATGTCTCTTCATCTTCTTCATCATTGGATTGCTTTGGCAAGGCTAAAAGGCACATAGTGTGGCATGTAACCTCCCTCTTAGCCAAACCTCTTGGTCTTCTAAACCCCCTATTGTCTTGTCTAAGTGTAATGTACCTTAGGACAAAAGATTAAAATAACTACAAGTATATGTGACATGGCATAGGCGTGTGTTTGTGCCCTTGCCGTCCACCCCTCTCATTTCCGCATGAAGATTGTTCATCTTCTAGTGCTCCTTCTCTAGGTGGCCTTTTCAAATACCCAAGGCTTTCTTATGTAACCCTAAAGTGACAAGTGGCACATGAGTGTGTACCGTTGGGTGTAGTGGCCAAAAATCGAGGGTTAGGATGATCATTGTACTCACAAGTCCCTTCCTCTTCCTTCTAGAAACTTTTCGCTATCAGTGCATGGTTGACAAGTGGCAAATTGATAGAAAAACACTTGAGTGGGTGTGTGGGTGAGGGGAATCTGAAAATCCCCTTTGTGCCTCAGGATTTCCTATGCAATCTCTTGAAAAGGATCCTCTTTTGTCTTCCCTAAGGGCGACTTCCCATGGAAATCTTCTTGGAACTACAAGCAATTGCCACATGGCATGGGGTGTGCGTGTGGGTGGGTTGGCAGAGTGGCCTTTGGCCTTTTCTAGATCATCTCATCATTCATTTCTTCTAGAAGCCATCTTGCATGAAGGATAAATGGCAAACCAAATGGCTTGTCACAAGGGTTGGTGTGCATGCCTCCCTTGGCTTCCCAAACACTCTTCTCTCTCCCCCTTAGCCCACTTACACGTCCAGGTTCATGGGCCTCATAGGTGTGAAAATTGGCACAAGCCTTATGGCTTAAGCATGTCCCTATGTTTCTTCTAGGGTTTTTGGGCTCAAGTCCACTCAATTGGCTAAATTATAGGGATTTGACTAGCCCTTTCTCTTGGGCTTTAGATGCTAAATACAAGTTAAAGGCCTTTATCCAATTACACCTAATCTCATGGCCATAAAATAATACTAAGGCAACGAAAATAATTATGGATGAAATCTAGCTAAGTTTTGGGTTATCACAACAAGGAGAATATTGGATGAATACTAAAATCTGATTAACTTTGCACAATGCTTAGCCATTAGAAGGCTCATCCCTGATGAGGTAATAATAGAAAAACCTCTCGAGGGCTCCTACGATCGTGGAGGCCTCTATCCCCTATCTTAGTATAGGCTTCAAGCTCTTCCATCATGGAGGAGTCCATAGAAGAGTTATGTAAACGTATGGCTCTATCAGAACTCGAGAAAGAGGAGATTCTGGTGGAAGAAGAGCTACTCGAAGAAATGACTCAAAGGGGAGAGTACTGCCTTCTGGTGTCTCTACTTATGGAGAAAAATTACAATCGTGAGGCGCTAAAACTATCCTTGCGGAAACTATGGCATTTAGTTAAAAAGGTCTGGTTTAAGGAACTGGGTTCGAAACTTCTGCTGGTAGAGTTTGAAGATCAAAGGGAGAAGCCGAGGGTGCAACGTGAAGAGCCTTGGTCTTTCGACAGGCACCTTGTCTTGATGAAACCTTTCTCAGGAGGCTTACAGGCAAACAAAGTCAAGATAGACACGGCTTCATTCTGGGTAAGACTCTATGACCTGCCACTGGGGGCCATGAATGAGAGAGTGGTGAGAAAGATAGGCAATAGCATTGGTGTGGTTGAGGAGATCAACATTGAGAAGAATGAAGTGGCCTGGGGAGAGTATAGCAGAATCAGGATCAGCCTGGATATCACCAAACCTTTACTACGTGGAAAATGTATTAACCTCCCCTCCCATGGTGTTTGCTAGGTTCGTTTTACATACGAAAGGCTTCCTACCTTCTGCTACATTTGTGGTATACTGGGACACAATCACAAAGACTGTGAAGGGCGAAAGGCAACGGGTGACACACAAAAGGAAGATGATTATCCTTACGGCCCATGGATGCAAGCCGGCGCCTCCTATGTCAACCACCGTAACCACCAAGCTGAGCGAGGCCAGGAGGTGCCTATTCCGACACCCCACACTAGTCACCATGGTAATGTTGCTGATCCCGTAAAAACAGGAAACAACAAGGACCCTACCATCCTGGGCAGTGCAGAAGGCAGCGTGGTGCATGACAGTGTGGCTCTTGAAGTCAACCCTACTAAGGCTGCAAGTACAGTCACCCATGCTGTAAATCTAGAAGGTACAAAGGCCTTACCCCATATCATAGCTATCCTAGATGAGGGAATGGGCACCCAACAGGAGGAAAAATATGACCTAGAGGAGACTATCATGGATACACCTACTACCCCCTGACAGAGTTTGACTCCAACAGAAGAGTGATTGACGAGGCCCCCCCAAAAGCACAAGTAGTCCTCAACGGTGATCCCCTAACTAAGGTAGAAGGAACAAGGAGCAGGCCATAAGAGGAAAGTGGCAAAGAATGAACAGGAGATCTGGAAAGGAAAATAATCCTTGGGTCCCTAGCTACACATTGAAAAGGAAGGCAGCAAGTGAGAAGGTAACTGAACCAATGCCCTTACCTAAAGTAAAGCAGCAAAAGGTTATGGGTGTGGACAAGAACTCAACTCTAAGATCGGCGGAGGCTGAAAATTAGTCTCGCCAAGAGCCATGAAAATACTAAGTTGGAATTCATGTGGGCTTGGGAACCCATGTGGAATTCGTGCCCTTCACGACTTGATCAAGAAAGAAGATCCCAACTTTGTGTTTCTACAAGAAACTAAATTAAAAAGTAAGAAGATGGATTAGATTAAGTATGTGACTGGTTTCCCAAACTGTTTAACAGTGGATTGTGAGGGGAGAAGTGGGGGACTAAGCCTAATGTGGGGTCACGAAGTTGACTTAACCATTAGAAGTTTCTCAAAGAATCACATAGATGTAGATTTCAAAGACAATAGAGGATAAGATAGTTGGCAACTAACTGGCTTCTCTGGGCTGCCAGAAACTAGTAGAAGGGGAGAATCATGGGACCTTCTAAGACTCTTAAATCTAGGAGCTCATGAGAGATGGCTGGTAGTTGGGGATTTCAACGAAATAGCCAACAAAAATGAAAAGAAGGGTGGTAATGACAGATCATAATCTCAAATGGAGAATTTTCGAAAGGTGATTGATGACTATGCGCTGATAGATCTGGGTTATGAAGGCCTCAACTTCACCTGGTGGAATAATAGGGAAGGGGCCCATGCTATTCTAGAGAGGTTGGATTATGCATTAGCAAACCATGCTTGGTTTCAGGCCTTTCCTTTTGCCAAGGTGATTCATTCCACAGCAGCCAACTCAGACCATTCACCTATTCTCCTTCATACAGAAGGTACCTCTCCAAGGCATAAAGGTCCAAAACCTTTTAGATTCGAAGATATGTGGGTAGAAAGTGAAGACTGTGGTAAGATAATAATGGAAGCCTGGCATAATGATAATGGGTTCGAATCTTTAGATGACATTAGGAGAAAACTGTTAGCCTGCAGTGTAGCTCTCTCCAAATGGAGTAAACAAAGTTTTGGGGCAGTACAAAAGGGGTTGAGGAAGGCTAGAATTCACCTAGAGAAGGTTCAAGTAACAAATGAAACACTGCCAACCCTGCTGCACTACAACAAGCTTGTGAGGAAGTTCAAGCATGGATGGAAAGGGAAGAAATACACTAGAGGCAGAGATCAAAGGCCCTTTGGCTCAAGGCTGGTAACCAAAACACGAAATTCTTTCACAACCAAGCAAATCAAAGGAGGAGAAAGAACACAATTTCTAGATTATTAGCTGAGTCTGGGGAATGGTAGGAAGCAGGCAGAACGGATGAATTGATCATGAGCTACTATGAAAGAAATTTTGAAGTCAGATGCACAACTTTGCAACCTGGACTTCTTAGTTCCTCTAAGAGGCAAAGTCTCAGCAAACATGAATGAGGAGCTCTCCAAAGCATACACCATTGATGAAGTGAAGGCTGCTATGCAACAAATGAACCCCACCTCAGCCCCGGGCCCCGATGGTATGGCTCCCATTTTCTTTCAAAAATACTTGCACATAGTGGGTAATTCAGTGACTAAGATAGTTCTTAATGCTCTAAACAATGGCCACTTCCCTTGTGGTATTAATCACACGTTTATAGCTCTGATTCCAAAACTAAAGAACCCACAAAAGGTCTCAGATTACAGACCTATTAGTCTTTGTAATGTCATTTACAAATTGATTTCCAAGGTTTTATCAAATAGACTGAAGTTGATCCTGCCTAACATTATCTCTGTTTCACAAAGTGCTTTTGTTTCTGGTAGAACCATTTTAGATAACATCTTAGTAGCTTATGAGTTGATTGATTTTCTTAGACGAAAGAGGAAAGGCAAGACAGGCTTCATGTCCCTCAAGCTAGACATGAGCAAAGCCTATGACAGGCTAGAATGGCACTACTTGGAGGCTGTAATGGTGCATATGGGTTTTACTAGTAATTGGATCAAATTGGTAATGATGTGCGTGAAAACCATATCCTTCTCCATCCTCATAAATGGTGAACCTGTTGGACCTATCCATCCAACTAGAGGAATAAGGCAAGGAGACCCCTTGTCTCCTTACCTATTCTGGCTGGGAACCGAAGGCCTCATCTCTCTTTTGGCTCAAGCTAAAGCAAGGAATGTCATCAAGGGAATCCAAGTCAGTAGAGGGGCCCCAAGAGTGAACCATCTTCTATTTGCAGACGATAGCATCTTGTTCTGTAAGGCCTCTAGTCGAGACAATGGAGAGGTGCAAAAAATCCTTGGAATTTATGAAAGGGCCTCAGGTCAAAAGATCAATCATGACAAGACTACTATGGTCTTTAGTAGGAATGTACCTCCAGCAGATCAACTGCTTTTACTCGCCTCCTGGGGCATTCATGACTTCCAAAATTATGACAAATACCTAGGGCTTCCACCAACAATTGGAAAAGAGAAAAAAAGGGCATTTTCAGACATTAAGCATAAAGTCTGGTCAAAACTTTAGCAATGGAAGGGGAAGCTTTTATCCCAAGGGATACACAAAATCTTCAAGGCCAGATACTTTCCTAACACAAACTTTTAGAACTCAAGCCTTGGGCATAACCCTTCCTATGCATGGAGTGGCATATGGTCAGTCAAAGATAAGCTTCTTCAGGCTTGTAGATGGAGAGTTGGCAATGGAACAACAGTAAGAATATGGGAGGATTTTTGGATCCCTGGTTTCAAAAATCTGCACCAAATGAGAGCTCTACTGGGTGGTGGGATGTGCAAAAAATCAGAAGAACTCTACCTCCTAAGCCAGCGGATGCTGCCCTAAAAATCATCCTTAGTGGAACCAATTATGAGGACAAGCTTATTTGGGATCAAGAGAGGAGTGGTTGCTTTAGTGTGAGAAGCGCCTACAAATGCTTCAGAAAACTGTCTTCTGATACAATAGAAGGTGAAAGCTCATCTGCCAGTACAAACAAAGCAATATGGAAGCATATTTGGAGAATGAAGACTCCTCCCAAGGTGAAAGTATTTGCCTGGAGTGCCTGCATTGAGGCCCTTCCCACAAAATGTAACTTGAAAAAAAGAAAGGTGACTGAAGATGAAACATGTCAATATGTGTGTTCTAAAGTAGCAGAAACTACAACACATGCACTGTTCCACTGTAGTATACTTCCATCCATGTGGAGCAAGCAACTCCCTCACCTCAACACTGAAGTGTCGGAAGGAAATTTCAAGGAATGGATAAGTAGAACTCAGGAATCCTGCTCTGATGAAGGTCTGGAAAAGTTATTCATGATAACTTGGGCCTGCTGGTATAGAAGGAACCAGTGGATTTTTT
>CM056945.1:16604775-16792173 GCA_029856935.1 Cyclocarya paliurus | reverse complement strand
ATCCCCCTAGGGATCCAATCTTTGTGCATAGAAATTGACTCTCTGCTCCTAGTCAAAGAAATCTCCAATCCTTTGCCTTCAAATGCCAGTTATGGGAATATCATCATAGACATCCAAGAGCTCAAGTGCAGGTTTCAAAGCTGCTCTATTAATCACACCTTTAGAGAAGCAAATCAAGTAGCTCACAAGCTAGCTAGACTCGCTAGGAATGTTTCTAACACATCTGTATGGTGGGAATCTGTTCCCAACTGTGTTCAATCAGTCGTATGGACTGATTTTCATCTGTAATGTCACCTTGGTAGCTATTAATGAGAAGGTGTTTTACTATCAAAAAAAAAAAAGGCTCATCCCTGATGTATCAAAATTATCTAATCACCATGTGGTCCATATCCATAATGCGAGGTGTATCTCTCCCTAATAAATAGGGTGGCTAGGGTCTTTGTTAAGCTACACGACTCTTTTGACTCCTCTTTACTTGATGGGCCTTGGGCACCCAGTTTGGGCCAGACCAATATTAACTTCTCCAGTTATTTCACTAATTCATCTCGCATGTAAGCGTGGGGAATTCAAAGTGAAAGCATTACAAATATCTCGCTTTACTCAAATATCTAGCAACGGAACCATCAAAAACTTGTTTGCATAAAAATATATTAGCAAGTGCACAGAATCGTAACAAGTAGTACAGTGTTTTAAAGAAAACAGATATCAAACTCACAGGGAATAATTATGCTATTGAGTATTGAAACTCACTACATTAATTGCTATTTAGATAACCGAAATTTGAAGAATGGATTATCTAGATTAAATTGATGAAAATAGCATTAAAATTAATATTTAAAAGGTACTAAAAATAGATCTAAAGTGTTTGATTTCACCTAGCAAATTCCACACAATTTATTATTCTTTGTCATAAAATTTCAATTATCCCAAGTTGATGATAAAAATTCCTTAACTATTCAATATTTTTTCTCGAACAATACAAAAAATATCATCAACTAATAACTCAATATCTCTATGTGAATTTAACTAATTGGAGACTCATTAAGTTCTTTGGATTTTTCTTGAAAATCACATTATTCACAGTAAAGCATCTCTACTTTCATTCAACTAATAGTGCTTAATCCTAGAGCTTTAATCACAAATCATCTCTTGGTCTCATTGTGATTCAATAGATCGAACAATAGTTAGCTAGAAAATTGCAAGCATTAAGAACAAGGAATAAACATTCAATCATGGAAATATCGAAAAAAAATAACTTAGAATATCAATTGTGTGTTCAATGTTAGATTACATCAAAGCTGTAGAAAATAAAATTAGTTCATAACGAAATTAAAAAGAAAAGCAATAAAACTGGTATCTTCATTGGAGTCAATTGACGAAGCATGCGTCTCTTGCCTCTGCTCCCCCGATCTGCCTTCTTGAAAGAAACTCAAATAATAAATTCTGAACTATCGAAACCTAAACTCAGACTCTCTAAAACTCAAAACTTCGACTGTCACTCAAATAAAAAAAACTCTTCTAATCATCCCACAAGATGGGATTAAATAGCTGTCAAAACTCAAATCTGGAAACAAAATAAATACTGCTACAATCTAGCCTAAAATTTAGAAAATAGTTCCTAAAGATAGATGTTAACATAAAAGGAAATTATCCAAAGAAAATTGAAATTATCTAAAATTGAAGATGCAGTGATTTGCGGGTGGAATTGGGGAGCTCGGGAGGACTTGGTGGTCAGCAGATTGATTGTGGAACTCAGAAGGTCCCACTGGGTAGATGCCGTGTACACTGAATATAACTGGCATGGAGGTCACAAATGAACGGGCGTGGAGGTCACAAAGACTACACGGCTCTCTCCTCGCCTACCAAGTGGAAAGACTCTCGATTGGGATGAAAGACTCATCTCGTCTTTTCTAGTTGTTACCCACAATCTCGTTTAGGTTGGTCTTTTAAGTTGGTCGATTATACTAGTCGCCCAATCTAACTACCTGGAGCCTTGCGCCAAGCCTTTGCACCCAGAAGGTAAAATATATTAGCGCCAGGTCTTCACCTAACTCTTGTCGCGCCTTCTCCGCTTTTGTACTAAAATGCTCTTTTTTCGTACTAAATCTTCTCATTCCCTAAAATCCAAGAAAATAAAGAAAAATATATAGAAATAAAATAAAATCAATAATATTGAAGGAAAAATTATACTTTTCATAAATAAAAGAGTAATAAAAATCATATAAAAATCACAATTATCACATGTAGGTGTGGGGAATTCAAAGCAAAGGCATTACAAATATCTCACTTTACTCAAATGTGAACATCTTAGACCCTAGATTACTCCACTAGCCCATTTACTACTTTACTTGTTGTTTCCACTTATCAAGAGGCGGGAATTTCAAACTTGAAAAATGTGTGTACCCAATAACCCTGGCCACATTCTCTTTCAGTCATGCCATTTAGTCAGGTAATAATAGTCTGTAGTTATCACCCACTCTTCAATTTTATACTCCTTCTCATTTTTCTTTGTCTTCTTCCCAATTTCTTCCTTTCTTCTTTACGTTCTTGAGACCCCACTATCTCGAGTTCTTTATCTGAGACTCTAATCTTCCCCATCTCTTCTTTTCTTTCTGCTTCTTTGTCATCCTCATGTCCCAACAAAACACATCCCAACCCCCTACTATGCTGCAGTCTTCCTTTGCGAAATACTTCGTCACAGCTTTGGTCGTGATGGTCGCTAAAGCTTCCGCCCACATGAGTCACACACCTCACAAACATTGTGATAACAAAGTGTATGCAGCTTAATCAAGTGTACAATTGTGAGAACCTGGACTTAGCCAAGTCCACGCCTGTTACTTTACCATTTTTTTGTCTTAGACCAATTGGAATTTAGCCCAATAGATTGTGGAGATGGGAACCAAGTAAATGAATGGACCCTACCTTTCACTAATGAGGTAGACGCCCAAGCCTACAAGAGAGCCCAAAGGGCTAGTAGTTTTTGGCCATTAAGATTTAGAGTTTTTAGGAGAACCCAATTAGGATTTAGGTATATGGAAGAGGTACCCAATGAGAGAAGAGACCCTTGAATTTCCATAAGCACTAATCATTTAAGTGGTTTCAGTTTTGACAAGAAAACTTGCCACTTGGTAAGCACGCGACCAAGCTTCTAGAGGAAGCTTAAAGGAGTAAGGAGAAGGACTATTTTGGCCAAAGGGAAGAAGGTGCCACTTGGCATGTATGCAAGATGAGACTTTTTGAGTTTTAAAGAAGGGAATAAGCCACATGCTACATGCTAATTGTGCAATATCCCTCCACTAGATTCATTGTATTTAGTCCTAAAAGTGGAGGAAGGAAGGAAGAGAAAGAGGTTTTTGGGCATGGAAAAGGTGACACACGCTACATGCCACTTGGCATTCATGCATTTAGCCCCTACTAGAAGCATGCAATCATGATGGATGACCTCTAGGGTTTCAGCCACACACGTCTCTTTGTCTTTTTGTATGGGTTCATTGAACCTAGACCACAAAAGAGATGATGAGAGGCTATAGAATTTTGGCTAGGGAAAGAAACCCCCACTTGTCAACCATGCAAGATGTGCCCCTTAGCATCTCCAAGAGAAGCAATGATGAGGGAAGAGGAAGAGGTATTTTTTGGCCAAGCAAGAGGCAAGGCACCACGTGGCACCCATGCACAAGAAACATTTCGGTTTCCACATCAGAAATAATGATAGAAGAGAGAATGAGTGAGATTTTAAGAAGGATATAAAAATAGGGCAATTAATGGCAGGCGCCTTTACCCCCTGTCGAAGGTACACCAAGAGTCACTTTCACTCACTTCTAATTTTTCCTCTCCTCTCCTTTCTTTCTCACCTACCCTATAAGAAGAAGAAGAAAAAACCAACACCATTCTTCTACCCACATGCCACCATCACACAAACATTGGGAGGAAGCAAGAAATTCACGGGAGGATCAATTATTGGCATGGTAAGAATCTTTGATTTCTATCCTCCACATGACCACGCACACACACACAAAAGTCGAGGTTGAGACCAAGAGGGTAGAGAGAGGTTGAGGGTGGTTCGAAGAGGAAGGCACCTCGACCTATATATAGGCCGAGCTACCCTGTAATTGGCAACACAAAGCGGCGCTCGGATTGGTGGAATGAGCGGCGGTCAAACACGGTAGAGGGAAGGTGAGACCAATGACGCGTGGCTATGTCGGACAAGGTGTGCATGGGCAGGGTGCTTGTTGTGTTGAAAATATCTACAAGTGCACAGAATCATAGCAAGTAGTAAATTGTTTTAAAAGAAAATGAATGTCGAATCCATAAAGATTAATTATGGTATTGAGTATTGAAATTTACTAGATTAATTACTATTTGAAAAATCGAAATTTGAAGAATAGATTATCCAAATTAAACTGAAGAAAATAGCATTAAAATTAAGATTTGAAAGATAATAAAAATAGATCTAGAGCGTTTGACTTCACCTAGCAAATCCCACACAATTTATTCTTCCTTGTTATAGAATTCTAATTATCCCAAGTTAATGATAAAACTCCCTTAACTATTCAATATTTTCTCTCGAACAATACTAAAAATATCTCCAATTAATAACTCCATATCTCTATATGAATTTAACTAATTGGAGACTTATTAAGTTCTTTAGATTTTACTTGAAAATCACACTAATCGGGGTAAAGTATCTCTACTTTCACTCAAATAATGGTGCTTAATCCAAGAGCTCTAATCACAAACCACCTCTCAGTCTCATTGCAATTCAATAGATCGAACAATAATTAGCTAGAAAATTGCAAGCATTAAGAACAAGGAATAAACACTCAACCATGAAAATATTAAAAATACGATAACTTAGAATATAAATTTTGTGTTCAATGCTAGACTGCATCAAAGCTCTAGAAAATAAAATTAGTGCATAATGAAATTAAAAAGAAAAGAATAAAACTAGTGTTCTTCGTTAGAGTCGGTTGATGAAGCATGTGGCTCTTGCCTCTGCTCCCCAGATCCGCCTCCTTGAAAGAAACTTAAAGAATAAACTTTGGAATATTGCACTCTAAAACTCAAACTCTTCTCTCTTAATTACATTCTAATGATGTGCTTATATAGGGTAGAAAAGAAACCCTAATGTTTCCATGATTTATGCCTAAACAATCACCTAACTTTTAAGACTTATATTGGCAGCCTTGTACGCACTCTAAGAGTCAGCATTTAGAAATCCTTATTAGCGACAAAGTTTTAGAAATTTAAGGTAGCTTTCCAACCCATCAATAATATTATCAATCAAATATGTGAGTAGAAAGTTATGATCAAAATACTCAAGTATGTCCAGGCTATCTCCTAGTGTATTCCGAACTTGGACTTCTTGTGGATTCCTTCTGTGATTTCTTTCTCTTTGTTTTCTTGATCAAAATTACTTTCAAACCCTTTGCTATTTGTTTCTCATAATGTCGTTTAGGTTAATCTTTTAAGTTGGTAGGTTAGATTGGTTGTCCAATCTAGTCACCCAGAGCCTTGTTGCCAAGTCTTCTCACCTAGGAGGTAAAATATCTTGCTCATTGCCTAACTCTTGTAGCCAATTCTAATCGCCATTGAGTCTCCTTGCCTAAATCTCCTCGGCTCTCTTTAAATCTCATTGCCTCTTGTTAGTTTGAATCCGTAGTCTCTTCTTTTGTACTAAAATGCTCTCTTTTTGCCCTAAATATTCTCATTCCTTCAAATCCATGAAAATAAAGAAAAATATGTAGAAATAAAATAAAATCAATTGTATTGAAGGAAAATTGACACTTTCATAAATAAAAGAGTAATAAAAATCACATAAAAACCACATTTATCAGTGTTATCGCATGGCTGAGAATCATGAGGAGGTCGAGAGAGGGGCAATGTAGATTAGGGGAGTAAAGAGGATGGTCAGAAGTTACAGACGGGGTCGAGCATCGCTCGATGCCTGGAGGTGAGCTCGGGGTAGGCATGGGTGGTGCTTCAAAGTCATGGATTGTAGAGGGAGAGGGTGCGACACGCGGGAGAAGAAGGGCGGGGGGAGGAGAAAGAAGAATGGAAAGAAAATTTAGGGGATAACCCTCAGACCATCAAAACGGTGTCATTTGGGAGTGGGTAAGGGAGATAGGCTTCTGAATGGACCAGCAGTTAGGACCTCTAAGGGCTTTTCCTTATATTTTCAAATGCTAAACCCATAAGTATAAGGCCTCACACTGAACCAGCATTTATGTTAATGTTATGAAAAGTAATTTGAGATCTTAGTTTATTTTGGTACAATTGGACAAATTTTCCAATGTGATTATGGCCTACCATTAGAGGTATGCTAGGTGCATTGCATACTATCCTAACCTTAACTATTAGAAGCATGCTAGGCGCCTTGCATTGCATATCTCGACATTTTAGTCTTCGTTAAATCTCAAGCGGAGGTTAGGGGTGTCACAAGTAAGTAGGGAAACTTTTCTATCAACATTAATAAAATATGTCTTTCAAGTAGGGGTGGCAAATTGTGTTAACGGGTCATGTTTGTATCGTGTCAAGTAGTGTATATTATACGATATAGGTAAACCCAAACACAACCATTTAAGCTAAACAAGTTAGATTTTCAAACCCTAATACGACCTATTAAAATAACAGGGTGACACGACACGACCCGTTTTGATCTGTCATGAATTAATTAAAAATATATCGATATGGAACAACCTGTTTTGACCTTTGTCAACCAGTTTATGTAAATGGGTTGAATTTACCCAAATAATCTATTTGACCTGATTAACATAATTTCATATAAAATTTGAAATTACAATATCTCCTAAAAATTATAAAAATAACTATATAAGTCCAAAATTACAATCCAAACAATAAAAACACAAATTACAATCGAGAGGAAGTGTAGGAGGTGATCGTGACTCGTGATAACTGACTCAACTTAGAACTGAGAGAGAGTTAGGAAATATGTAATAGGGTTAGGGTATTTTTTTTTTTATGTTGAAAACGGACTGTCTTAATGGGTCAGCCTGTTTTGACCCGAACCCGTTAACATCAAACCCAAAACTGTTAATTTCGTGTCGTGTTAGTGTTGAGTTAATGGATCATGTCACATATTGTCACCCATGCTTTCAAAACAATATGAATGATATAAAGGGATAATTAAAAATATATACGGAAATTAAGAAGGTAGGTGAAGTTATGGATGGTTATTTCACTACAATAGAATTGCTTTTTAGTGACAGTTGGGAAAATTGTGACAATCCCAAAACCGTCACTAAAAAGCATTTTTTGTGACGGTTTCTAGAAACTGTCACTAAAGACAGATGAATTTTTTTGACATTCAAACGGAGGGGAAATTTACTTTCGAACGTCACATATACATTCGAACATTGAGGCTACTTTCATGCGAACGTGAAACGTTTTGGCACCAACATTCGAACGTTAGTAATTATCATTTGAACTTTAATTATAAATTTAAATTAAATATGACTCTAATTTAAAAATTATGTGGTTTTTATAGTGCATAATTTGTGAACAAGTCTAAAAAATTGTAATATATATTTATATATAAACAATTTATAAAATATAATTACATATTTTTATATATAAACATATATTTATGTTTATATATATTTGAAGTGCAGTGATTTAGTATTAAAGTTGGAAAATCTAACGTTAAAGAAGATTGAGAATTGAGATTAAAAAATAATAGATATATTAAATAATGTTGTTCCTTACATATATTAAAAGCAAAATGCAAAATATGATAGAATTTCGTAAACAACACTCAGACGAATGTGTTGTTCATGAAATTCATACTCTGTATCTCCTCAGTTATGGTATCAACCTTCTTGTTGAGGATATCTACACGAAGGGCTATCTTGGTGACAAACTCCTCTATAGCCACGATCTGTCAATCAATATGCGTAGTCAACTGTGAGATCACCGCATCAACCCAAGCAAGCCGTGCATCTCCTGCAAATGTACTCATCGACTACTGACTACTACTCCCCACACTGAGCTTAGGCTACATCAGAGGAACTAGATCTGCTACAAGGGGTGGCTGATGTCGTGGATACCCCCTCAACTATCCAATGCTACGTCGATGCGTGCTCATGTCGAGGGGGCTCATCTGATCTGTGACCCGCTCCTCTTGTTGGAGTGGCACTCTCCGAGCAAGTAATAGCCGGCTGATGATGACATCATATGAAGGTTGTCCGTGGAGACGATGCTCTCCTCATAACGGATCCTCTCAAAGATGCACAATGGAAAATCGATGTGATCGCCACGTGCCACTCGTATAAAAAACTGTGCCATAGGATCCAGGTTTGTTACAACAATAAGTTGCAACATGTGGAAGTAAGGTAGCATATGTATTTGGTTGAAGGCGTTCTTCCTTTGGATTTACGTGCGATCTCTCCTAGTAAGGATGTAGAAATCCTCGTCTCGGCCATCATCCCGAGCCTCACAGTCAATGCCCTCAGCCTCTGACTGGTCTGCATCTCTGGCATCATCTACTAGCTCAAATGGGCCAGTAGATGATGACTGGTCTGCAAACCACGACTGTGTCGCCAGTTTGAGAGTCGTTGTAGTCGATATCTCGGCTACTCGACGAATCCCAAGGAGCTTGGTGATGACATCCGGTGAAGTCTCAAATGAAACACTGCGTACGGTCAAGGTGTGAGAGGATGCATCCTGAGACATGGAGCACATCCCCATATAGAACTCCCGAACCATTGAGGGGTATACCTTCCACCTCAATGTGCAGATATTTCTCCTGCCTCTATTGATGAAGACATATCTGAGGTTCGTCTGCTCCCATCTGAGCTCGTTGAACTCATTGATAAGGACCTCTCGTTCCACCATAATAGCACCAGCCTCGATCCGAGCAGTGTCCTAGGTGGCTCCTTCCCTCTCTCGTTTCTTAGTATGCAAAGGATAAGCCATATCCTAAAAATAGAAAAGGAAAAAAAATTATTAGTACTATTGATGCATCTTTTGTATTAATTTTAAACTGCTCTACATTAACGTTTGAACATAATATAACATATGTTCGAACGTTCAGATAAAACATTCGCACATATGTGTTTAACGTTCAAACATAATAATTAATGTTCGAATGTATAATATACACATTCGAACATTAAGGGCATAATGGCAAAGAATTTTGAAATGTAGTACATTTGAACGCTATGCCTTCTATGTTAGAACGTATGTGTTTTAGATTTATGATCGAACGTCAAATATACGCGTTCGAATGTGGAAGTCAAAATGGTGAATAAATTGAAAAGTAGTACATTCAAACGTAAATGCTATGAAAAGTAATGTTTAAATGTACAAAATATACATTCAAATGTTGGAGGCAAAAGGGTATGTAATTGAAACGTCATAAGTATGAACGTTTTGTCAAAATGTTTGAACATTACAACACAGAATGGCTAAGTAGCCATTCTCGAAAATCACGTACCACAGCTCTAGGTGGCCAAATGCCACCATAGAAATGAAGTATACACTTCAAAAAACTTTTCTGTGGTGACCATTTGGCCAATGACAACTCGTGGTGGCTGGAAAATGGAGTTAAAAATTTGGCCACCACTAACATTCGGTTTACACAAAATCCTACTAGATCTTAAAAAAATAACATGTAAGAAGAAAAAAGAGAGATGCCTACTTTTTTGCAATGGTGGAGAGATAACGGTAATGGTCTGAAGATGACGTTTCCGGTTTCAGTTTTGGGCTTATATACATGAAACGTTCGAACGTCATTCTGAGTCACGTTTGAACGTTTCACCTAGAGTTTCCAAAAATATATTAATAATATGTTATATTATTTATATATGTTATAGATGAATACCTATACTATAACATATAGCATACTATATCTAATATTATATTATAACATATATAGTATATATATAGTGTATTATATATATAATGTATATTATATATAGTTAATATATAATATAAAATATTATATTTTATAGTATATATTATAATATATATAGTATATTGTTGTTGTTAGTTTTATTAATTATAGCCAAATGTGTATGTTTTTTTTTTCTTGATAATGATCCACCTTCTATTCATTAAAAAGAGGACGTACAAAAGTTGACTTAAAAATAAGTCAATTACAAATGTTAATAGCTTCCCAGCACACTTCCGTGAGTGACATGGTCTAGTCCAGACGGCAGATCTCTAAATACCTGAGTCTAAGAGATAGCACCACTCTGTTCATGACAGAGTTTTAAGTAACCAACTAACAAAACTCCATACCTGACTAATCGGAGTATGGAGGGCCAACCCCATCATCACCGCCAAAGCGGAGGGCGGGGCAATTCCATTCGGATTAGCGTCCGAAGGCACTACATTTTTGGATTTTTATTATCTAGAAAATAAAGATAAAATACATTGTGAAACACTGTAAAAATGGAAAATTAGTGCACAAAAAAGGCTGTTGGGGGGAAAATTGATGATTGGACTTGGAAGATCCAGAGTCGCCGGTTTGGGAACTGCCACTGCTATCCTTGGTGGCGCGTGAGGACCACACGCAGGCAATCTTCGAATTCTTTGACCCGCGCGTGGACGCTCCACTCCGGTTGAGGATGCATTTGGTGGTTTTGCAGATCGGTAGCTGGGCAACCTCCTGGTGGGGTGCATGTTGGTTGCTGGGTGCTGGAAAGTCTTGAACAACGATTCTCCCTTTATTTGGCCTAAAAAAACACAAAAGTAAAACCTAAACACTGTGTAAGAAGAAAACAGAGAGGTGGAGGGAAGGAGTGAGGGGGGAGGAGCCTAAGCTCCCCACCCCTCTAACCAATTTCGAAGTTTGAGGGGGTTTGAGAGAGGAGGGAGGAACTTGGCCTACGTAAGAGTTCTTTTATGGAACTAGAAGATTCTTCATCACTATATAATATGTTCACCAAATGTCTATGTTTATATATTAATTTGTTTCTCGTTAATTAAATATATAATATTTTATTTCTAAATGTGGACATCATATTAGTACTTTTAATAAAGCAATTTATTAAGAACTTTAAAACTTCTGAAATAGTGTTAATAATGTTGGATAAATTATTAAAGTATAAAGTAATGGAATTAAATATTAATGAAACTATTTTTTTTATTAACTATAAGTAACAATATTAGTAACAACATTAACATTTTTAGCAATTTCAAATTTGTTAAAAATGTAAAAATTAATTCCCAATAATTGATATTAGATTTTAAGAATATATTGAATAAGTTGTCTAAAATAACATTACATCAAACACATCAATTGATTTAGCATAAATATGTGATATTGTTATTATATTCATAAAATTATTATTGTATATAAATTATTAATTATGCCGTTTTGGCCATTAGCAAACCCTAATTCTTGGTTAGCTGTCTAATATTAATGTTAATATTACTATATAGTGATACTAGATCTGCTTTTGCACCAGATGTATTATATGAATGGAGTTGGAAGTAGAAGACATGAAGAAAGGAAGGTTGATTTACAAAAGATAGATTTTTGGAGAGTGAGAAAGACAGACTAGAGAGATTTGGATGAGAGAAGAAAAGACTTCAGATGAGAGTTTTTGAATGCCTTTCCTTCTTTATAGACTCCTTTATATAGACACTAGAACAATATAGAATAGTAATTCTAATAATACATGAATAGTGTCAACACGTGAAGGTAAACAATATGTACACAGTCATTTGTCGTTTTCTTGGACAATAATTTCGAGCAGCGACAATAATCTGACTTGAATAGTGTAGACAATAGTCTGAGATGAATAGTGTAGACGAAGTTCCTTATCTTGATTCTTCTGAGGAGATAATATTTCTGACAGCTTTAATCTGTCATGCTGGCTAATTGGAAATAACTATGTTGTGTTATATAATATATTTATATACTATAGTATATAGATAACTAGTATATTAATAAATACTAAGTATTGAATAATGTTCTAACATAACATTCGAACGTACATTATTTACGTTCGAACGTGAAAAAAATATGTAGGAAATTTCACGCTCCATTTCCACAGCTTTATGATGAACTGAAACGTTTGAACGTGAATGGATGAAATTTGAGAGGAAATTTATAAACATTCAAATGTTAAATTATATACATTCGAACGTTTGAAAAAAAATATGGGAAATTTCCTGTGGCGCCCCCAACTTTTATGCACAGACACGCACGAAAATCGAGACACCCGAGATGATGACAACACGGTCACGCACCCCAACGACACGTGTTTGACGCAGTGGAAAGGTTAAGTCAGATAACTAAGTACCAGAGTTTAATACAATACAAAAATAGTACTGAAATCCATAAGTCAACATAATACAATTTTCTTGTTCATAAAACAAGTTCAAATAAAATACAAATACAAAATAGAACATAGCCAAATGTCCCTACTCCTCAGGCGGAGCCGCATCCTCGGGTTCAACCTCCTCAAAATCTGCATCAAAATCTGCAGTACCAATAAATGGTACCACAGGTAAGTAAAACTCAAAAATACTCCAAGATAACAAATATATCAATACAACAGCCACTATGCATGCACATGATGACCAAAACATGAAACTCGAGAAAAACACCATTTCTCGTAAAATCACAAGTTTTCCATGCACGCCAAAAATCACCATTTGGCACAAATTAATATCCAGGAATAGTTACATTAATTCCAATTTTAACCGTATGTACCATGGCCTCCCCTAGGGACCATCCACATACCCTGGCTTCTTTATTCACTCCACGGGTAACGGCCGTGCGAGTAATATACCATGAGTGATGCCCAGTTCTGCGCCCACCGCGTACATAGCCAAGCATCCTCTGATCCCTGCCAGCCCGTCGGATCGAGAGCGCTACCATCCCGTCCAAGTCTCGAGCAACAGCTCCAGGGGACGACACTCAGTATATTCCGCTCCCGAGTGCCCAGAAGAGCTCCATCGAGATAATAACCCATCTCGGCTTGGGGGTGATACACACGCACCCAAAAGCCTTTTTATAAAACACAGTTTCCAAAGAAATGCGTGCACAATGCCATGAAATCAACCAATTACCAACAACCAACAGTTATCAGTAATTTCCAAATAACCAACACAGTCTAATCAGATAACCAATTCACAGTTTATAAAACAGGTTATTGCAAAAATATATTTAAATTTTAAAAATCTTTTGGAGAAATACTTACAGCGCTTTAAAATAATTTATAGAGGATCACGGAGGAACTGGAAGTACCAAAACAGCAACTCCACAGTGTAAAAACACTGTGGCTGAAATACACAGTGTACCCAAATTTCAACGGGGTCAAACGAAGACTTGGGAACTGTAGGGTAGGGCCTACGGGAGGTGGTGAAGCTAATGGAAGTGATGGTTGGCCGTGGGTGGGAGCCGAAATGGCGGTTTAAGGCCGGAAAGCTCGAATCAGAAATGGAGTTCGATGGGACGGCTCCGGCGACGGATCGGGGCCGGGTTTGGGTCTAAAAGCTTGCTAGTAGGCCGGTGAAGAGGTGGTGAAGAGATGGTGGCCAATGGTGGCTGGACGGCAGCGAAATGGAAAAATGAAGCTCGCGGCGGCGTTAGCCGGCCTGATATTGGGTGGGCTGACTCGCCGGTGCACGGGGAAGCCGGTGGTGTCGGCGGTGTCGATCACGGGCGTGTTAGGGACCCCGGTCTTGTCCCTAAACATTAAGTCCGCGAGCTTGCCTTAGGGATGATGGTGACCGAGTGTCAAGCCTTCTTGCTTGGTCTTGCACGTATAATGGCAATGATGGGTTCCTAGGTTGATGAAGGTATAGTGTTTAGTGATGGAAATGATGATGATGATGATGATGAGTTTGGGTGATCTAAGTGGTGAATATGCGTGTTTGATGCAATGTGGAACGGCTTATGGGTTGCCCTTGATGTTAGGCCCCTTTGGATGATGTTTAGGGTTGATAGGATGAAGATGGACTAGGGTTTGGATGGTGGCTAAGGGGAATTTCGAGATTTGGAAGAGTTGGCTTAGGGTTGGAGTGTTGGATGAGATGCTAGGGTTGGAAGGATGTGGTTGGTTGAGGCTAGGACTCCTTGATTGATGAGTCACTTTGGGAAAGATGGAAATTAGGTTAAGGATGAAGATGAGTTGTGTTTGAATGGGTCTAGGGTTGTTCCTTGAGTTTAGGGATTTGGAGATGGAAGATGGGATTTGAATATGGTAAGGTAGGATGATAGTTTTTGATTGATTTGAGTTATTCTAGGGAGTGAGTGGTTTGAGGGATTGGATATGGAAGATGAGATTTGGTTATGGTAAGATAAGGAAGGTATGATTTGAATATGGCAAGAGGAGGGAAGTCTTTGGTTGACTTGAATGGTTCTAGGGAATGAGTGGTTGAGGGGTTGGATTTGGAAGATAAGATTTGATTATGGTAAGATATGGAAGGTATGATTTGAATATGGCAAGAGGAGGGAAGTCTTTGGTTGACTTGAGGGATTCTAGGAATGGAGTGATTCTAGGGAAGTTGAGTGATTGGAGGGATTGAGATTCGGTTTTGGCTATTTAGGTAAGTCTTGGGTGGCTAGAGATATTGTAGGAATGGAGAGATTTAAGGGATTGACAATGGGTTGGCAATTCCTTAAATCAAGGGATATGGATTTGGAAAAGAGGTTTGGGATGATGGGTAAGGTGGCTAGGGTTGATCCTAAATGGTAAGAGGCATGTGAGTTGTTGGGAAGTTGGTGTTTGACTAAGGCAAGGGATGGATTTCGAATTTTGATTATTTGGAAGATGGGATAAGGATTCCTAAGTGGTAGGAATTATCTTGTGGGAGTCTAGGGTTAAGTTGGATGAAGGGTGGCGAGAGTTAGGATTCCTCAAGTTTAGGAGATGGTTTTGGGATTGGTAGGATTTGTGGGATTGATTGGAATGAGTCAACTTTCCCTAATTTGAGGAAGTTGCCTAGTGGGACTCTTGAAGGGTGGCTAGGGTTTGTGGAAGACAAGGGTTTTGGCTAGGGCTTTGTTGGATGGATGGAGGCTAGTTTTGGTAAGTGGCTAATATGGTAAGATGGGGAAATAAGGGAGGTTTCGGCTAGGTCAAGTGAGGGTGAGGGAAGGCTAATTTTGGGAAGTGGAGCTTATGAGAGATATAGTGTTTTGGCTAGGGTTTTATGGAGATGATGAATATGGAAAGTGGGGCAAACAATGTGATGGCCGAAATTTATGAGTGGGAAAGATCAAATGGGTGAGTGGATGGTGTTTGTGATATGTAGGGATGCAAGACTATGTATGAACAATGGAAAAGTTATGAACAAGGGATGAATGGACTCAACAATTGAATATGAAGACTCTCTTTGTGGTTTTTATGGATATTTTGTGAAACCAAAGAATACTAAGATTGAGACTTAGGATATCTTTGATTTGCATGAAAATAATGATGAACAAGATGGAAAACAAAAGAACAAAGATAGACAATGGAATGGAATATAACAATACTCAAAAGAAAGATAGATAAATCACCATTGATTCACGAATTGCACAATGATGAAATAGGATAGATTGAATCACCACCTATTCACGAATTGCAAGGTGGGATCCTCTACTAGGGATTCACGAATTGCACCCAAGTAGCCCAAGTGCTAAGCACCGAAAAGTGTTCTTCAAGAACACCCCCAAACCGTTCCACAAGGAAAAATGTCAAATGATCAAAGATGTAAAATGAAATGCCTAAGGGTCCTATTTATAGAGATTACAAAGTGGAAACCCCCAATAGGTCCCTTGAAATATAATTAAAAATAAATAAGGATAAATAAATGATATGGTCTTGCATGGCCAATATGGCTTGTGATATGTCTTGGCCCTTGGTTGGCCTTGGCTAGCCTTGATCTTGGAAGTAACTCTATCTTTGTTGTCCATGCATGCCTAGGACCTTGTCCTAGGGCGGTTTTTGATGAGGTCCCAATAGGGCGGCCGAAGGCGGCGTTGTGTGGTAAATGGCCGAATGGCGTGGGGGAGAGGAGAGAGAGGGTATGTGGGAGAAAGAAGAAATCCGGGAGAAAAGAAAGTAAAAAAGAAAAGAAGAGAAAAGAAAAGATGAGGAAAAGAAATGAGGTCCAATCCTCACAACTTTTGGATCACAACTGATCCTCAAAATAACTATTTTAAAAACAGTAAAATAAATAAATCTATTTAAACCCAAAACTAACTAAAGTAAATTAATAAACTCCGACAAAACAACATTTAAAATAAAAAGCAATTAAATTGCAGAACTCTAATTAAAATTAATCAAACGCAGTGAAATATTTTAATAGAACAATAATAATTTTAAAATCCATAACAAACCAATTTAAATTAAAGATCAATTTAAATCCAAAAGAATAATTAACAATAAGAAAGCCCAATAAAAATAATCTTCACAACTTAAAATATTCTAAAATAATATTCTAAAACTCCCAAAATTCTAAAACAAGATAATCAATCTTTAAATTACTTAAAATAATCCTTCATTAAAATACACTAAAATACGGGGTGTTACATTTCCCACCCGATTTCAGGCTCTGTCACGAGAAGTAATCAAACGTTACAATTTAAGATTCAAACGTTTTAGCTGAAAATTGAGTTTAAATTTCTAAACGTTTGAACATTTCATCTGAAAGTTGGGCGGGATATGTTAACGTTTGAATGTAAAAATTAAACGTTCGAACATTCCATCAAATGAAATATTTTTCAAATGAATACATGCATGGGAGGAAGCAGAGTCATTTCTGCTGCTTATCCCATGCACGAAAGAAAGAGAGAGAGGGTCGTGGGTTAGAGAGAGAGAGAGAGTTAGAGTGAGAGTAGGTTAGAGTGAGAGAGGGTTAATATTTTGGAACTCTCCCTTGATTTTGGTAAGGAAAAACTCTTTTTTTTTTTTTTTACAATTTTATGATATTTATCTTGTGTTTTATATATATATATGTCTCTAACAAGCTAGTGTTGTATTTTTTTCAAGGATTGGTTGTTTTGGCAAGTTGAAAGCTTTTGATTTGTAAGAGGATATTGTGAGTGCTAGATATATTTCTAAACTTTAGTAATATGTTTATAAATTTTGTTGTGATTTTATAGTGGATAATGATGAATATGGGATGTGTATAACGTGAGTTGATTGTGGATTTTGATGAATTGGATATGGGTAGAATATTGTGAGTTGAGTAGTGAATTTTGATTGTATATATATAGTGAATATGTATCAATTGGGTACAATAAATTGACGTTTCTAGCCTTTTTGTCTCTACAGAAATAGGGTTTGTTGTTGGTAGCCGCTCGGTTTGGCCTTTACGTTGGGTTGCATGGCAACCACTGATCGTGGCACCGGTCGGTCCTTTGCTGACTTGGTGGCCGCTGTTCCACAACCCATCCCTGAGATGGTGTTGGTGCATAGACCTCCCAAGATGGTAGACAGGGAGGTGTATTTCTAGTTTTCAAAAGAAGAACTCGCATGGTCTGCGGAAACTTTCCGTTTCTTGGTTGTGCTTAAGTTTTTGAAGCAGCATCCCTCCTTGGATGCAGTACATGCTTTCATTTACAGCAGTTGGGGACTCTCGACCATACCGGTGGTCTCCTCCATGAGGCGTCCTCGACATGTGTTCGTACGTATGGCTAATGAAGCAGATTTTACCAAAGCGGTATCGCTGGATGTTTGCGATATTAATGGAATTTTTTATCGTGCCTTTTGCTAGACTCCAGAATTTAATGAAGATGAAGAACCTTTGAAGGTACCGGTATGGATTTCTCTACTAGGTCTTCCTCCAAATCTTTATCGCGAAGCTTTTCTAAATATACTTATGGCGCATATTTTGACGTTCATTCGTCGAGATAATCCGACTTGATGTGCTACGAGAATGGATGGAGCAAGATTATGCGTGGAAGTTGATGCTGCAAAACCTCTGATGACCCACTTCTGGATTAGGGCTCTGGGGCTACCATCTAGTTGAAAGCAAGAAGTGGTGTACGAAATGCTCCCAGCATTTGCTTTACGTGTAAAATGTAGGGTTGCAATGCTCGGATGTGCAAAACTAGGAAGGTTGGGTAGAATGGGAATGGACAGAAAGGGAAGAAAGGCCATCACGAGAATGGGCAGTCTGTAGCTGTCAATGGGGAAGAGCCAAGTGCAAATGAGTCTGTGGAAAATTCTCCGCATGTTGTTGGTGGGGAAAACGCTATGATAAATGGTAAGGAAACTGAGGGGGTAGTGGAGGATTTGGTTACATCGGAATTAAATCCTCCGTCTGAGCCGATGGGTGATGTTCTGGAACCTGCAATAGAAGACCCAATGGTGCTTGATTATGCCCAAAACATAACGCAGTAGTTGTAGCATAGTTTTCGGGTGTCGATTCCACAGGGAGACAGATTAAAGAAAATACAACAAATAATAAAAAGAACTAAACGAAAATAATTAATGATCAATAAGAGAAAATTGATTTTAATGTGATTTGGACATTAAAATTACAAGGATAACAATTAAGATCACTGAAATTATAAATAGTAAAGCATCAGGAATTCCTTGCACAAATTTGGATATTTCTAATTATTCTTTATTCAATAAATTACACAATTGGAGATTTATTCAAAGTCCCCAATTGGAAGATATAGAATTAAAAAAAACATTTTAATCGAAAAATAATTCTTTAATAAATCATTCACTACTTTTTAAAACTCTGTGAATTATCATCCTCATTGACAAAACCCAGCGATGACAATATATCCAGTGGGCAATATTGCAGCAAATAATTAAATCAATAAAGACAATGAATTAATCCAAACATAATCAAGGATCTTAACCATTCTATAGAAAAAGCATGACTGAATCTATGAAGGGAATCAATTCCTAGATTATTTGGAGATAAGAAAATACCATAAATAATTAGTGAATGATAAACAAGAATTTGCATTAATAAAGAACAATCACATGAATCAAAAATAAATTAAAAATAAATTAAAAACAACCTCAATTGTGCAAGTTCATCCCTAACTTTACTTAAGCACTTAGCTGTCCATTTCAAGAATGACATAAATTCTCAAAATAAATATTGAGTCTGAAACTCTCTCTAGAATTCCTCTCCAAAGTCTTATAAAATTTCTGATGCTTCTCTATTCGTTTCAATCCCTTTTATAGGCTTCAAAAGCCAACAAGAATTAGTTGTCGTAGCCCACATCTATTTCTTTATTTCATCTGGCCGAACCTTCATTATTGTCCAGCCACCTCTCCTTTGTTCCTTGCCCATGTGTTTCGGTGCATGCATGTTATATTATTTTTTTTTATTTCTTTCGGCGTCCATTGGTCCGTGTCCCTCTCCCTTTTTTTTATTTTCTCTTCAACTTACATCCATCGACGTCTATTTGTTGTCCATTGTCCCACTTATTTCTTTTATCTTTAGCTTGCATTGCATTTCTTTACAAACCGAATGAGCTGTTTTTCATCCACCACCATGTTCCGTGTTCACTCATTCCTCTCTTTCTTTTCTTTTCTTTTTCTTTTCTTTCCTTCTACTTCTATCTGTCACTGGCCCATGTCCCCCACGCCAAAAACTTCCCACATGCATGTTAGGCTGCGTTTTGCCCATGTAAAGAAAGCTTTCCAGTGAGTGCTTTCTTTCCTTCATTTCTTTTTTTTTTCTTCTTCTTCTTCCCTACCATTTCGTCGCCTAGCATGCAATTTATTTCTATTCTTTCTTTTTCGATGTAACTGTCATGAGAGAACCCGAGAGGTAGCTGGGCAGAGATGGGTGAGTGCTGGTGCTGCTAGGGTTGTGCTACTGCGTCATGGAAGCTGAAGACGTGGCTCACGGTGGCTGTGCACGGATGGGGCAGCTACGGTTCACGGAGGATACTCTGTTTTTAGGATAGAAAAACAGAGGAGGAACTCACGGCTTGCTCATGGTTGTATTGTTGTGTATGCAGTGCAGTGCATCGGATGTTTTCAATTGGAAGAGGAGTTCGCTGTAGGCAAGGTGGTTCACTGCTGGTGGAGAGGTGCAGCTTCACTGTGCGTTGGTGCTAGGCAACGGGTGGAAGCCGTGCGGAGGAGGTTGCTTCGTGGTGATGGAGTGCTCTCGAACTAGTGGTTGCAGGTGGAAGAGAATGGTGGTTCACGGTGGACTGCGTGATGGAGGAGCACGGTGGCGTGGAGGAGCTGCATGCATGGTGGTGCACTGCATGTATCGCATGCATAGACGTTGGCAGCAAGCTGGAGCTTGAAGATGAACAAAAATGACTTGTCGTTTTTGTCTAACGACTAAATGACAAGTTGTTTAGCAAAGGGGAGATATAACTTGACAGACAAAATGACATGTCGTTTTAGTCCGTGGACTAAAAGACACGTCGTTTAGCAGAAAGCCGAATTTATTAATAACACGAAACGACATGTCGTTTTGGTTTGTTGACCAAACGACATGTCGTTTAGCCTGCGCTAAAAAAAATAAATAAAAATAAAAATAAAATAAAGTAAAATAAAAAGGACAGAATAAATAATAATTACATAAACAAAAAAATAAAACTAGAAAAAGAAAATAAATAATTAAATAAAGATAAAACAAAACTAGACTAAAATATTAAAAGTGTGTTGTGCATGTGAATAAATATTGTACAATTAAATCACAAGTTATAAAAATAAGCATAAACTATGCTTTTAATCAATTTAAATCACAACTTGGATTTATTCCTTCCAAACCAATTTTTCATCTAAAATTAATGATAAAATAATAAAATAATTAAAAATATATTGATTTTAAATGTATAAAATATGCAATAATGCAGCTCAATCAGTACTAGTGGAACCTGAGAATGAAAATCCATTAGTGCTTGACTAGGTCGGTGGCATGATGATACTCAATCAAGTTGTTGATGCCCTGAGTCAAAGACACTCTTTACTTAATACCATACAAGTGCAGGTTTCAGGTTTTGAAATTGTCAAAGAACTTTATAAAAATTACCTTGATTTTGGCGATACATGGAAGTAATGCTCTAAGGGTCCTAACAACCATTTCCTATTACAAGATGGTTTTCTCTTCAAAGATAATCACGTGTGCATTCCTTAATGTTTGTTGCGAGAAGCCATTATCAAAGAAGCCCATGGAGGAGGTCTTACTGGTCATTTTGGTAGAGACAAAACTTTAACTCTTGTGCAGGAACATTTTGTTTGGCCCAAAATGGTGCGAGATGTTGTGCGACACGTGAAACAATGTCGAATTTTCCACCTTGCAAAGAGTCACAAACAGAACACCGGGCTATACATCCCATTACCTGTTCTTAATGCTCCCTGGGAGGATGTTAGTCTTGATTTTGTTGTAGGTTTGCCAAGAACTCAAAGAAACAAAGACTCCATTATGGTGGTGGTTGATCGATTCTCAAAGATGGCTCATTTTGTTCCTTGCAACAAAACTCTTGATGCATCTCATATTGCCAACTTATACTTCAGAGAAATAGTCAAACTTCATGGCATTCCTAAGACGATCACCTCTGATCATGATTCCAAGTTCGTCGGACATTTTTGGCGTACTCTTTAGCGAAAACTTGGCACTATCCTTCAATTTAGCTCTACTTATCATCCCCAAACAGATGGCCAAACTGAAGTTGTTAATCGGAGTTTGGGAAATCTCTTGAGAAGCTTTGTAGGGAAGAACATCCGTCAATGGGATCTCTTCCCAGCTCAAGCTGAATTTGCCTATAATAGGTCTACAAGCCAAACCACTGGTTGTAGCCCATTTGAAGATGCCTATGGTCTAAAACCCATTAGCCCTCTTGATTTGGCTCCACTCCCCACCACTACTCAATTCAGTGGAGACACCGATAAGCGAACAAATGAGATCAAGAAGTTACATGAGCAGATTCGGGGTCATATTGAGAAGCAAAATGAGAAGTACCGCACACAAGCAAATAAACATAGAAAGCATGCTGCTTTCAAGAAAGGAGATTTGGTATGGATACATCTTCGAAAGTAGCATTTTCCCTCGAAATGTTGGTCTAAACTTCTACCATGAGCTGATGGTCCATTTAAGGTACTTCAACGCTTTGGGGAAAATGCTTACAAAATTGAACTCCCTGGAGATTATGGAGTTTCTGCAACTTTCAATGTGAGTGACTTGTCTCCCTATGAAAAAAATGAAGAAATCGTGGACTTGAGGGGAGGTCCTCAACAACCGGGGGAGCCTGACATGCGTATGTCCAACAAGAGCCACATAACATCATGTCAAGTAAACAAGGTTGAAGCCCAAATGGAAGTGATCCTGATGCAACAACCAATTGGGTTTTAAGCCCATCATAATCGGCTTAATATATATCTGTTTTATGACCTTCTTATGTCTAAATTGAAGTTCAAGATGTTATCTTTCCAACTAGACAAGTTTCAATGGATTTGGAGGTGCACACATGGAGATATGACCGTTTTAATTGGAGTGGTCGGGACTGCCCGAAATTTCAGGATCATTGTTTCCTTCCTACTTAACATTTGAAAGCATGTTTGTCCCCTTGACTACTTTCCCACAAATTTAGGGTATTTGTGTTTAGAGGGTTGTTCTAAGCTTCTATAAGTATTTGTGTTTGTAAGTGTAAGGGATAGAGTGTTTTTATGAATTAGACTAGCCTTTAGCTTTGTGATAAGAGAGAATTCTTCTTCTTGTAATTCTGTATCTCTTTGGTATAATCCTTAGAGTGGTGAATTTCTATAGTTCTGTATCCCTTGTTTTAATCCTTTGGGTGGTGATATTCTATATCCCTTTGGTGTTATTTATTGGGTGGTGAACTCTTATCTTTCATTTCTTTGTTTGATTGTTGAGTTTCCTTCCCCTCCATTTCAATCCGGTATCAATTTCCCTAAAAAAGTATGGTCCTTCTTTGGCACTCTTTTTGGTATTCCTATTGGAAGAGCTTGGAAACAGAATTCTGGGACTTGGTTCAGGCATGCTAGCTCATTTTCGCAGGTGGGATTTATTGTGGGCATCATGCCCATCATTGTTACTTGTGCTTATGGAGAAGAAGATGTCTTGCTCGGATGAAAGGTATTCTAGAATCTCATGAAACTGTTGTCCATTCTATTTGTGTGTGGTTAGGTTCCCTTCGTCAGGCGGCTAAGCAACCTAAGCGATTATCCCATCGGGATGGCATGATCCTTGAGGCCCTGCGGATTAAACCGGTGGTTCCTAAAGTCCCTTGTTGCAGAGCAGTAACGTCGGTTAAGCCCCTGTCCAGGTCACACAAACTGAATGTAGATGGTAGCAGTCTTGGCAACCCAAGTTCTTGTGGCATTGGTGGGGTTATTCGTAACGATTCAAGGCAACATGTTTAGGCTTATGCCTCACATGTTGGTTTTGGTTCAATAATAAAGAGGAACTCATGGCGTTCCTTCAAGGTTTGAGAATTTGCAAAGCTTTAAATATCACTAAGGTGATAGTAGAACTGGATTCGAAGGTGGTTATTTCTTGGTGGCTTAAAGGGAGATGTGGTGTGTGCTACCTAAAGGGTTTTTGGGAGGAAATTGTTGGGTTGTCCCGTACTATGCAATGCCATTTTCAGCATGTCTTTCATCAAGGTAATAAGGTGGTGGATTGGTTAGCCAAGTCTGGGACTTCAGGCGCAAAATTGGCTTTTTCTAATAATTGTAATATGCCTCGGATTCTTCGAGGATTGCTCTGTTTGGATTTTTAGGCTTTCCCTCCTTACGATGTTAGGTCTGGTTTTTTTTCTATGTTATTCTTGATCCATAGGGTTGTAATAGAAAAGTTTTTTTTTGGCTGCGGCTTCCTTGGGTTTCTCCTTGGGCCTTGTTTTTGTTTTTACGGTATTCCTCTGGCACAAGTGAGGGTTTTATTTCAATAAAGATGTGAGGGGGTCATTATTGGACATGTGACCTTCCGCTCTTTTTTTTTTTTAAAGTATCAATTGGGTATTGATGAATTAGATGGAATTAAATTGTTTATATTGATGAATTAGAAGGAAATCTTTATGATATGGATTGTGTAATATGATGAATTAAAATGATTAATTGTGTTGTGTTTATGCTTACTCTTGAAATATTGTGATTATTATTTGTGAATATTTTGTGAATTTATGGTGTTTATTGATGAATTAATATGTTTAGAAATATTATTGTGGTAATAATGTGAATAGGTTGTGATATGGATCTGAAATATTGTGATTATTGTTTATGAATTTTGTAAATATTTTGTGATATGGATTTGAAATATTGTAATTATTGCTTATGGATTTTGTGAATATTTTGTGAGTTTATGGTGTTTATTGATGAATTAATATGTTTAAAAATATTGTTGTGGGAATATTGTGAATAGGTTGTGATATGGATTTGAAATATTGTGATTATTGCTTACGGATTTTGTGAATATTTTGTGAGTTTATGGTGTTTATTGATGAATTAATATGTTTATAAATATTGTTGTATGAATATTGTGAATATGTTGTGTTATGGATTTGAAATATTGTGATTATTGTTTGTGAGTTTTTATTGAATATGTTTATATGGTTAGAAATATATTGTGTTTAGTTTGAGGATTTATGTGAATTTTTTGATATAATATTTTTTGATGTTTTTTGAATTTGTTCTTTCTTAAGAAAATTATAAGTTTAGGAACTTAATTTAAGTTAAAATTAAAAACATTTAATATAAATTTAATATGGGAATAAATATTTAATATTTAATAAGTATATATAATATATTCATACTAGTTTAATTAGAATATGATTATTATGAAACTTATAAGTAAATAACTTAATTGTATATAAAGTATAATATACATATAATAACTATAACTAATAATAACTTATTAATATTCCTACCATTGTGAGGATCCAAATCATTATATTATTAAATATAAAAATATATAAAAATAAAGAAAGTAAAATACTCTTCAAGAAAGAAGTCTTGAATCCACCAAAAAAATAGAGAGTTGGAATAAATAAATATACTTATTTAAAATAAAATAGAGAGTAAATAAGTAAGGATCAAATAAATGCTTAATTACAAATTATATACTTATTGTGTATATAAATATATAACTCACTCAACTAAGTATATAAATATTAGTAAACATTTTCGACATAATAACTAATTATAACTAATATGTGCTTATTTTTGTAAGTAATTAAAATAAATCAACTTATACTAAGTTATAATATAAATAATAAGAAATAAATAAGTATCAATTATAATAACAATTATACAATAAAAATAAAAATTAAATAGGTATCAATTAATAAGTAACTAAGATATATAATAACAATTAAAATTATAATTTAGGAATAATAATTCGAGATCAATCATTATAGTATTTGGCATAGAATAACCCTAGCCAATCCAAGATCACTATAAAATACTTTGTTGCCTGTTGAAAAATCTGAAACTTCTTTTCCATAACTAATAATTTTTATTTTATTTTATAAATTAACAATATCAACCAAATAGTAGTGTTATATTGTTAAACTAAAGAGAGATGGAAGAATATGCTCGGAAGCTTCCTGTCTCGTAGACAACATGGGAGAATTATCTTGAAGAAATATTTGTCAAATTGCTTGATTGTCAAATTCTCTCCGGCCTTGAGAGTTGTCAAGGCCGAAGAGTTTGTGTGTAACAACCCGACCTTAAGATTATAATAAGTTTTATGTATTTTTTTTATAAACTATAAATATTCTATTGTTATTATTATTATTATTATTATTATTACTATTATTTTATCATATTTTGCAATTATTAGTTTTAATAATTATTATTATTAGTATTATTATCATGATTTTTACATTGTTATTATTATCAATTTTATTATTAGTATTTTATCATGACCAGATTATGTGCTTTAGCCACGAGAATTTTAGTTTTGAATTCAAACTTTATTCTCTATATCTACCCGTAAGCCAAATCTTTATCTCCTAATTGATAAATTTCCTAAGGAAAACCAACTCAGTTCTTAGTCGGTTTCTCCACCCCCACACATCTTCGCATAATTTCACATGCACATGCACGTACGTCTCTCTTCTCCTTAGCTTTAGGGTTCTGTTTTTATCATATTTTCACTCGTTAAACTTCACAGTCCACGCACGTCTCCATTCTATTTTCTGCAACCGTCCCTTTATATATAGAACTCGTACGTGATAGACGAAAATACCTTCTGCCGCAGCAGCTCCATGGTTTCGCAACAAACCACACGGACACTACTCAGTGATACGCAGCAACCGAAAAGGGACTCGACGATGGAAACACCGCGGCGACTCCACTACCCAGACCATGCATGACCGTGAAGGCCCTCCAATACTTATCACACGTACACCACCCTGTGGCATCTTGCATCGCGAATGAGCACCTTCATGGCCAGCCGTTTTCTACCCAAGCAACCCGTGAGCTTCACTCTTCGGATCATCCCAATAACCAGTAGCCACCCACATGGAAACCACCCCAGACTCCTCCACGTCACCTCCCCAGCACCAACCATCACCCTCGGCACCTCCACTCCCCCAGCCAACGTGAACCGTAGCCCCTGTTTTTGCACCCATAAAACAGAGCATCAACTGAACCAGCCGAGAACCCTCCTCCCTCAACCAAGTCAGCCACCCCACCGGAAACAGCCACAGAAACCGCCGTCCATCTCTGCCCCGTCGAGCCCATCTCGTTCCGATAAGCTCATCGCCGTCCAACCTCCTCTTTCTCTCGGTTGTTTCGGTGACAGCACTCTCTCTAAACTCTCTCCCTCTCACGGCGTCGCACCACCCAACCCAGGAACCCAGCCGCGTCGCCTCACTCCGGGCCACCCAGAGCCACCTCAGCCGGTCCCCGTCGCATACCCTTCTCTCGGTGAGCCTCTGTTCTCTCACCGGCACTGCGTTTTTCTTGCACAGAACCTCTCCTTTGCATCTGCCGAATGTCTATGTATCACATGAGTTCACAATCGGGCCTTGGGCCGTATGCATACTGGGCTTAATTGTAAGTTTATGTTTTAAAATGTAAATTTGGGCTTAGTTTAATTTGTTTGTTGTTTAAATCTGATGGGCTAATTTATTTGTGGGCTAAGTTTGAGGTTAATTAGACATATACTATGATAAGATTTGTAATTTATGTTTCAATAGTTTTTAGTAATTTTATTAAACTTAATAATTCAAGTTGAGTTATATTTTATTAAATAAAAATATTAATAATAAGATCATTTTTATAAGAAAGTGTTTAAAGGAATTAAAATATATTTTTAAGTAGACTATTGAATCTAATATCTTAGTTAATACTTCCTTTGTCGATTTAGTCAGTTTTTAATTATTAAGTTATAATTTAAATAGAAATAAAGAAATATGTTAAGAGTATTTAAATAATATTGATAATTATTATATTTCTTATAAGATTGATTAATTATGTTAAGGAAGGGAAACTATTCTAAGAATTGAGGTTTTATGACTTATTTTAAATAGTCCAAATATTTTACTAAGTTATAATATGTTATTAGTACTTTTTTAAGTAATTTAAGATATTAAGATTTATTGCTTATAGTGTTAAGCAAAATATTTATTTGACTAACTTCTAGATTATGAATTCAATTAAGTAGGTTATTAGTACGTGTTGGTTCTAAACAGATTTAGTGATAGTTAATATTGTGTATAGGTGATGAGCTATGAAGTGAGATTCAAGAAGAAGTGCAGCAAGGTAAGTTATTTGATCACAAAATTAGGATCATCACCGTTCAGCTTATATTTAAGTATTATTCAAGCCAGTTCATTAACAGCCTTTGTTTATGTACCACTCATGTCATATGCAAACATGTCATTCAACATAACATACGATCATGTCATTCCGCATCATGTTCAGATTCAGAAATTATAATTATGTATGTATTATGTCATGCATCTCATGGTCATAAGACACGTAAACTATCTTAAGTTCAAGTGCAAGATAAGATCAGATCAGTTAATCAGATGGCCATTCAGATGCATGGTACCAATGCAGTTCAGTTTCAGGGTGGATGTGCAAGCCACAGACTCAAGCATGGTCCACCATAGTATGCCAGAATACTATCAGCGGCTCCCCTCTTGGCCACAGGACGTGGGGCCGGTGCACAACCTCGCACACAGGGTTAAGTGTGTTGGCCAGTCAGTTTAATCAGTTAAGTCAGAATAGTCAGTTAATTCAAATAAATCAGTCATGCATAAACATCAGTATGAACAGTCATGAATTTTAAGCTCTCAGCATGAAAATTTTTATGAAAACCTTATGTTTAGTATGTTAATAATGTGATGGATTTCTTACTGAGTATTCGACTCATTTTAGTTCATTTTCATGTTTTTAACCATCTAGGTGATGATGATGATTACGAGCAGATAGGCCAAGATTAGAAGGAGCAGTTAATTTAGTTTCAGACATTCTAGAATTAAATTTATTTTATTGCTTTCATGACATGACTTTTATTCAGTTTATTCTTTTAAGTTTTTTTGAAGACATTTTTATCAAGACAAAGTTTTATGAAATAAATCTTAAATTATTTTATTAAATATAAGATCTCTTGCCGGGTTTTATTTTATGAAAAACACGTGACACTCCTAGCCTACGGGAAGGGGGTGTTACATTGTGGCAGTTAAGTAATTAGACTAAAATTTAGACATTTCTTTAAGATCATTCTTCCTCATTGTCTACTAACAGGAAGCTTATGAACATATTCTTCCATCTCTCTAGTTTAACAATATAACACTACTATTTGATTGACATTGTTAATTCAAACAATATGGAAATATTATTTGTAGTGTTATTTTGTAGATATTGTGTGACATTGCATAAATAACCTTAGACCCGTTCTAATTCCTGAATTGCCCAATGTGGACAGTTTGAGATTATATTATCTGTATCGCAACTCCAGGTGTCGGATGTGTATTGATTACAGAAAATGGAATGCTGCCACCCGAAAAGACCATTTCCCCCTGCCTTTTATTGATCAAATCCTTGAGCGAGTTGTTGGTCAACCTTTTTACTATTTTTTAGATGGTTACTCTGGTTACTATCATATTGAAATTGCATTAAAAGACTTGTTTAAAACCACCTTCACTTGCCTTTTGGTACGTATGGTTTCCATAGAATGCCATTTGGATTGTGTAATGCAGCTGCTACTTTTCAACGCTGCATGATGAGCATATTTAGTGATATGGTTGAAAATTGTATGGAAGTTTTTACGGATGATTTAACTATTTTTGGTGACTCCTTTGACACTTATTTGATAAATATGAAGAGAGTCCTTGTTCGTTGTGAAGAGAAACACCTTGTGCTCAATTAGGAAAAGTGTCATTTCATGGTATCCTTATGTATTGTATTAGGTCATGTTGTTTCTTTTAAGGGTATAGAGGTTGACCCATCCAAGATTGAGTTAATCTCAAAGCTGCCAACTCCAAAAACTGTTAAAGGGGTAAGATCCTTCCTTGGTCATGCTGGTTTTTATAGAAGGTATATACAAAATTTTCTATGATCTCACAACTTTTGTGTAGCCTTCTTGTTAAGGATGGTCCATTTGAGTGGACAGATGCTTGTCAAGGTGCATTTAAAATGTTAATTGATAGATCAACATCCACACCTGTTGTGCAACCACCTGATTGGAGTCTTCCTTTTGAAATCATGTGTGAGGGAAAACCTTATGTTATTTACTATGATAGTAGAACTCTGAACACCGCTCAAATGAATTACTCTACCACCGAGAAAGAGTGGCTAGCTGTAGTATTTTCATTAGATAAATTTCATGCTTATTTGATTGGATCACCTATCACTGTATTTACAGATCATGTGGCTCTTAAGTACATTCTCTCCAAGAAGGATGGTAAGGCGTGACTAATCCAGTGGATTTGGATTTTGCAGGAATTCAATCTCATAATTAAGGACAAGAAGGGTATCGAGAATGTGGTGGCTGACCACCTTTCTAGGTTGATGTTTGAAGATACCAGCACTACTCCACCTATTCAGGATGACTTTCTAGATGAAAAGTTATTTGCTGTCATTCACCTTCCATGGTTTGCCCATATTGTGAACTATTTGGCTATAGGCAAGATTCCTTCTATTTGGAGTGCACAGAACAAACGTAAGTTTTTGGTTGAGGTATGCAATTTTTATTGGGATGATCCTACTTATTTAAATATTGCCCTAACCAAATTATGAGATGTTGTATTCTTGACGATGAGATTGTAAGTGTTCTTAACTTCTGTCATTCACATGCAAGTGGAGGCCACTTTTCTATCAAAAAGACTACTGCAAAAATTTTGTACTGTAGATTTTATTGGCCTGCCTTGTTTAGGGACACTAAGAATTATTTAGGTGTTTTGTCCCGTAGTAATATGATGCCTCTAAATCCAATTTTGACTATTGAAGTATTTGATTGTTGGGGTATAGATTTTATGGGACCATTCGTTCCTTCTCTTGGCTACCTTTGTATTCTTTTGGCTGTTGACTATGTGTCTATGTGGGTTGAAGCTATACGATGCAGGAGCAATGATCATGCTACTATGGTGAAATATTTGAAAGAAAATATTTTATCTCGGTTTGGTATACCACGGGTGATCATTAGTGATCAAGATACCCACTTTTGTAACCGTTCTTTTGAGGCTTTGATGCGTAGGTACGGTGTGGTACACAAGGTTTCTCAGCATACCACCCACAGACCAATGGAAAAGTCGAGCTTACAAACAGGGAAATCAAGTAGATTTTGGAGAAAATAGTTAACCTCGATCGCAAGGATTAGTCCTTATGCCTATCCGACATACTTTGGGCATAAGACACAACTTTTAAATCTCCTCTTGGAAAGTCCTCTTATCAACTTGTTTTTGGCAAACCTTGTCATTTACCTGCAAAACTAGAACATAAGGCTTACTAGGCTATCAAGGCCATTAGCTTTGATTTAAGTGTTGCAGGTAAGCAAAGAAAACTTCAATTGGTAGAGTTGAGGAACGATGACTATGGCAACTCTAGAATCTATAAGGAGGAGATGAAAGCTTTCCATGATAGACGTACTGTGAGAAAATAGTTTGAGCCTCACTAGTGGATCAACTTATAAGATTCTAGGCTGCATCTCCATCTAGGTAAGGTACGGTCTAGGTGGACCAGTTTATCGTGAAACATGTTTTTGAGAATGGAGTTGTGGCCCCCCTAGCCCCCACTTGGATTTGGACAGTGGCTAAAAAGTCAGGATATTTAACACAAGGCTACATACCCCTCGTACATGACAAATAATATGCTATGCACCTAAGTACACTAGCAATAAGCAATATTGTTGCAGCGGAAAATAGTAAAGTCAGAAGTTCTAAGCAACGTAAATAGCAATTGTAAATTACATGGTACCATACTATAAAAACATTAACACTTTGTCCATAACCATAAAACTATATCAGAAGATAAAAGTATCCCAAAATATCATGTAATAAAGTTTAGTCTCCCAAAACACAGGACCTTCACAAAATATTGTTACTCAAAAGCTGAGATCTAAAAACCATAAGTTCTTTTCACAAAACAACTAAGTTTCCTTTTTCCTTCATTGGGGTTCGGGTTTCACCCGCTTCTCTAAAGTCTTATCTTGGTCCAGGTTGTTACGCCATCTGAACCCCTCCATGGACTCCAATATTCTAGTGATATCTCAACCAATAGCCTCGAGTAGCTCCAGGATGGAGGGCTCAGGCCAACTAATGGCCATTTTAGGCACAATCCACTCCAGAGGAGGAGGTTCCGTTCTCTTCCTCTTCGTCATAAGTATCGTCCTCTATACCTATAACAACTTCTACCATTCCGGTTGGGGAATGCTAGTGTAAACTACCACAATGAGATTTTGAGAAATCTCAACAAGTAATCACACAACATACCAAAGTTAACGCAAGTATATAGGAGGTACATCATGAAATGCATGCATGGACATGTACTTGACTTAACCAAAAACTTGACATATGCGTTTGACCATTTTTAAATTACTTGTAACAGAGACTTTGAAATTTTCAAAAAACTTCTTTGATTTTCTTTTTCATATCAATTCTTAATCAGAACTTTTCTTATCGAAACATATCACAAGATTTGCATTGAGTGATCCTTATCATATCATGAGATTTTCATCAAGTGATCCTTATCTTATGAGCTCTTATTCTTGTTCATAGGATGGACACAACACGGCTCCCCCCCTTGCACCACGTGTTCCTACTAGTTACTGCACCATCAACGATCTATAGGTGAGAATCACAGGTGGGACTCTACCACCATCCCTGCTTACCACCATCCCTACAACTTGAGATAAACAAAGAATCATATTAACTTGACCTTACTTCGTTGAATTTCATGCCTTATGAACCCATTAGTGTTAGCTGCTTCCTCGCTCTAACATTCTTTAAAAAGAATCCATTCGACGCTCATCGACTATTCTTCATTGAACTAAGGGCTATCATTCCAATCTTAAGCACTCCAGAGTGGACAGAGGAGTTCCACTAGGACAATCCCCCATCCTAGTACTTGGGGTCGTGATAGAACATTTAGACTCTTTTCTTCAAAAAGAAGCACTTTTCTTTAAAAACATTTTCCCCAAATGCATGTGACATGGAACTTAAGACATATGTACTCATACTTGACATGTGACATATGGAATGTCATGCATGACATAACCAAGCATAACATGTTCAATTCATAGCATGATTACATGAAACACATGAAACATCCAAACACATTCATGAAACCATGAGAACATGCTTAGGCCGAAACCCATAGGGGTAAAAATCATGAGATTGATCACTTAAACATACTCCAATCTTCAAGTATATAACATAGAAATCGAAGATTAGTAAAACAAAGCATGAAATCATAACATTTGACTAAGATCCGAATCATTCAAGACATGGTATGGCTGAAACATCATGATACATAATCCATCATTCTTAAATAAGTCAAAACATATGAGAGTATTTTATCGCATTTTCATCACAAATTTCAAGCATATAATTCCTTCCATAGATTCATACACGTTCATATTAACATAATCAAACAATCAATCAAGAAATAGCAACAAAGCAAATATGGCAATGAAAAGATTTACACAAATATATACTAGTATTAACCAAGAGCAAGTTGAGTGTATACTTACAAAAATTCGTGTAAAGAAATACTAGTAGGCTGTAAATCCAAACATTCTATATTAGAAAAAGTAACTAAAAACCTTATTTCATGCTCTTGAGTGTGTGTGTGGATTTCTAGGGCAATACTTATCCATATCCCATTCAGCTTCTAGGGTTTTTGGGTTAGAACTCCTTCATTTCACTCATAGAGTAAAACAAAACCCTAAGGTAAGCAAAGATACATGTAATGGCTTAAAAACATGGAGGATGAACTCTTCTCTCTACTTAGCTTCAAAGGTTTCTTAATAACTCTAAGTCCTTTCAAGAAAACATAAGAGAGTGTGGGAGTTCTATCACTCTCATAATCCAAATGAGATTTGAATCTCATTTTCGGGTTGAACATGTGACATGTGTGTGCAATACCTAATAGAAAACCAATTCTTACCTTGTCTAAACTTAGTGGTGCCGAAATCTCTCCTTGAATAAGAAGTCTTCTTGCTTGGTTGGAAAGAAAATACAAGAAAGTGAGGGAATCTTCAATAGAATATGAGAGAGTTGTATGGAGAGAGTAAAAGCATGAAAAATCCGAGTTTGGAAAAAAGAAAATCCCTTGGGCGTGTGGTCTTTCTCTCCTTATATAGGAAACTCCTCATTCCCTCATTGCTTGTTGAAATCCATTGCATTCAAGACAAGTGTTACAGGTTTTTCTTCCTCCTTTCTCTTTAACTAAAAATGCCTCTTGTAATTCTCCACTTGGATTGCATTGCCACATTGGGAAGGGACATCTTTGGGTGGCATGTAGGGTTCCTCTTCCTTGGCCAAAATCCCCTTCCTTTCCTCTTATGCCCCTCCTTTCTTCAAACAAATAAGTGTTTCTTCAAGGGTAACATGGTAACATATTTAATGACTCTTCCTTTTCCCAAACAAGTAACATTTGGCATCAATGACAAGTGGCATTAGACATGTGCCCTAGCCTTAGTTGTCCCCCTCCTTCTTCTTTTCCCAAGTTGATGCTTCATCTTCCTAGTGCTCCTTCCCTTGGTGACCTTTCACGTTCCATTGGTCCAAAATAACCTAGATGACAAGTGGCAAATGAACAAAGTGCTTGGGAGTGTGCTAAGGGAATTCTTAAGGGTATTCTTGTCCTCCAATACAAATGTCTCTTCACATATCCTTCTAGAAGTCTTATCCATGCTTGACACTTGGCAAAATCTAACTTAAATTCAAAATGCCATCTTTGGTTTCCCATGAAAATCTTCTAGAAAAGCTCCATTTCACTTCCCTAAGCTTCCCTTCCCAAGATATCTTCCTTGGAACTCAAATTTGGGCAAGACAAAGGATCTAGACATGTGGGAAATTAATCTAGCCAAAAATCTCTTAGTCTTCCTAGGTTCCTTTTGTCGCTTAATCCATCTAGAAGATTTCTAACATAGTGACAAGTGGCAATTTCTCTAGGGTAGGTGTGTAGGCCACTCCTTAGTATTTTCCTACACTTCTCTCTCTCCCTTAACCCATTATCAAGTCTAAATTCACAATATAGCACCTACATGCCACATGGCACTTGTGACTAACATTTGGGTCATAGGCCGAAAGCTATTGGGCCTATGTTTCTAAACAAGGCCAAAATTCACAAAGCACTCTAGGGTTAGTCCTTTATTGGGCTCAAGTTATCATTTCAAAGATTCTAAGACTCTCTAAATAGCTAGAGCTCCCAAAGTAGTCACGGCTACTAAGCATAAAATCTATGAGCCATGCTTACGCAAGTTTGGGTCATCACAGGAGTTGTAGAGGTTGAAGATCCAAAGGATGGGCATGTATTTAAGGTCAATGGATAGCGCTTGAAATCACTTGTGGAGCGTTTGAATCCTGCAAAGGAGAACACTCTTCCTGCAGACCCTGTTTATGAGACGTAGTACCATTGCATGCCCTTTTGTAATTAGTTAGCTTCTTTATTTTTCTCTATTTTTATTTTTGTTCTATTTTTGTTTTTTTCTTTATTTGTTCTGTTTTTGTTTTGTTTTTGCAGTAATGAGCTCCTTTAGTTGTTTCAAAATTTTACTTCACTTCCCAATTTGATACCTTTCTCACTTCATCTCTATGCCCTTGTGCTTCCTGTTTTTCTCATTGAGGACAATGTCAGCTTTTGGTTGGGGGTTGGAACATACCCAAGTGCACAATTTTTGCATGACTAAAGCTTTGACATCTAGATTAGATTTCAATGTATACTTTTGAGTCTATTCTTCTACCTTAGTTCTCTATTGAGATACTCTCATAATTCTCTTTGAGCACAAAGTAAGTTGCCTTCATGGTAAGATGGATGTTAAACACGTACAATTAGCGGACACCCTTGAACATTAGTTGCAACTTCCACATGAGTGACTATGAGAGCTATTTCTTGAGTGAAGTTCATTGACTTATAGCATGTTCTCCATTTTTCCTTGTTTAATTATTGAGAATGTCATTACATGGTTTGTGGCATGATGGTTGATTATACTTAAGAGATGATGAATGTCAATTTAGGATGAATGTTTGAGCCTTTCAAGCTATCCCATGTTTTATCCATTAGAAACCATTTTGAGCCCAAATAAAAACAAAAAATTAGCCTTTCTTTTGTAAACTCGTGTTTCTCTCACCCCCTCCACATTGGAGTTGAGCCTAAATTATTATCTCTTTCATACCTTTTACCTTTAAAGTATGTACTAGGGATGTTAAATGTTGATTTGAAAAACAAAAGGAAGCCAAGGAAATGAATTTACTGTGGTGGTTTCTTATTGGTGCTGGCAGGTTCATTACAAGGGATTCCATGATTCAAAGAAAAAAAAAGAAGGAAAGAAAGAAAAAAGAAAAAGTACAATAAGTTGAGGGAGTTGTGCTTAATGTATTATCGTGTGAAGACCTTCGGCATGTATTTATAAGCTCTTGTGAATTCTTTTATCTTCCCTTGTTTTCTTAACCTGACCTTAGCCTCATACAACCTTTGATTATTGACCTTTTTTATCCTAAGTGGACTTATGGTAAGAGTTGTTGAATTCTCAATAATTAACATTTCAATTGTGGTGATCTATGTCTGTTTGTCATTTTTTCTATATACACTTATACCTATACAATTGAGTGAGTAGCCTTATTCTGTTGTCGAAAATGAGAGAGGTGGAGTTAATGCTTTGTTTTTAGGGTGTGCTCTAAGTTGTATGTGTTTGGGTTGTTGGTAAGATGACTATGGCTTAGCACACAGACACAAACTTTGGTAGCACTACAGATCTCTTATGAATATGTTGTTTGATATGTCTAGATGTTACTGCCTTGTTTATGTGGTAGTTTTACATTTCGGGTTGGGCATATTTTTCTTTCCGCTGCCTTGACGCTTGAATTACTAGAGACTAGCAATAAGCTAGTTGAGGGGTGTGATGAGTACATGAAAGTGTACTGTGAACATTGCTTTTATGAATTTAATTGCTAGATTATATGTGTTATTTCGGCATTTTGGTTATGTTTTTCCAATTTAAACATTAATTCCATAGTGCCCAAGTGTTGATTCAGTGTCTAATGATTTTATTGCAGGAATGAATCTGAAAATGATTAAGCTGAAAGCTAACTAATAAGGAAGAAAATAACAATCAATGGAGAATTTCATACATCCAAAGTCAAAGAGATTCGTGTCCTAAACATGAAAGGAAAGAGCAATTAATGAAAAATATTCAGAATCTGTAGCTCCTCTAAGTATCCATTAGTTTTATGGTCATATCGTCCCCGCCAGATTTTCAATTGAGGCGATTCAAGATGCGTTGGAAAGCTAACTCAATGGGTTACATTTGTTATAGAAATAGCAAGTTTCTTGTTCGACCATTTACTAAGTGAAAAAGGGCCCGCAATCAGCACATGGAAATCTGGAGTATTACCTACCCGAGTTTGCATGTGATTTTCTTTCCTTATTGGGATGGCTTGTGAAAAGTGAGGAACTAGAGAGCAAGGGGTTAGAAAAGAGGAATCCCTTCTTGTTTTGGTAGAGAGGGTGCTAGGGTTTGGAGAAATTCATCTTCCAGAAAAATAATCCTTGTTTCGAATGGAGAGTTAATTCCATGGTGAAGCTAGGGATCAATTGGCTTGAATGATGATGATTTCAATTCTATTGGATTAATTTATTAAACTTTCGTGTCGATACAATTCTTGTTTATCATCTTTTATTAGTCTTTCTTGTACTTGAATAATTTTATAGCCAATGTTTTCATAGATTCAGTCATGCTTTCTCTATGGGGTTGTTGAGGTGTTTATGTTCCAGGTTTGGTTGTCAATCTTATTGGCGTGATTCTCTACTATAGTATTGCCATTAAGTATAATGTTGTCTTTGAATCTAAGTCTAATAGGATAGAAATCTGTACTTTCAAAAGAAAAGTGGTTTTCAAGAATTACATTTGAACAAATTGGTTATAAAGATATATTTTTCTATTAGAGAGTCTGGTGCTATGATTTCTAATTATCCAATGAATTTGCTATGAATAGAATTATGAAGTTCAAGTAAGGGATTCCCGATGCTTTGCTGCTATTAATTATGGTCAAACATTTTCATTATTACATTTTGGCTCTTGAATTTAGTTCTTTTCAGAAAGGATTCATCTTACATTGCTACTTTTATTTTTGTTCTCTTAAATGTTTAGTCTCTTTTAGTGTTTCTACCATCTCCCTGTGGAATCGACACCCGAATCTATATTGCGACAACCGCCTTATTCTTTGAGCGTAATCATTCTTGCATAGTTCATATTCAGTTTCAATTCACGTCATGTTTATTTCACGTGCAGTTTAGTTTGAAGTCAGTTAAGTTCATGCCAATTTAGTTGATATCAGTTTCTAGATTATGTCAACACATGTCATGCTATTTTTCAAGTAATGTCACATTCACTCATGTCCACGTCAGCATTCATGTCTTTTTATTGTCAAGCATGCAATTGTATAATGTTAGCTTAAGTTGGTTTTTAACCTGTTGAGATTTGTTATCAAATTTCACATGGTAGTCTCAACTACCATTCATCTCGAATGATAGACCATGTGTTAGGATCTGGAGGATCTACAAAGGATCATCTGGACGAGGTCGACTAGACCGCAACACAACCACGAGGAGCTCATCACGTTAATGTCCTTTTTTTTTATAGGATTATGGCTATCCTAGCCGAGTTGTGAAGCTACTCCTTAGGCTAGCCTAGTAAGTATTATGTTTGTTTTATTATATACATGATGTAACAACCCAATCCTAAAAGTATATCATAAGATAAGTGTTATGTATTTTTTTTAAATATAACTTATCAAATTATTATTATTATTTATTTTATCAGATTTTACAGTTATTAGTTTAATAAAATTATTATTATTATTATTATTATTGTTGTTATTATTATTATTATTATTATTATTATTATTCTATCTAAGATTCCTAAACCATACCAACTTAGTTTATGACCGGTTTCTCCACCCCACACGTCTCCACATAATTTCACATGCACATGCACGTACGACTCTCTTCCTCAGCTTTAGGGTTTTGTTTTTATTTTGTTCCAAACTCATATTCACACATTAACTTCACAATTCACATGCGTCTCCATTCTATTTTTTGCAACCGTCCCTTTATATATAGAACTCGTACGTGATAGATGAAAATATCTTCAACCTAGAGCTAGGGTTGCTCCATGGTTTTGCACTAGCAGCCGTTGCCCCTGCCGTGAACTACCATGGGAACAAGACCCACGACCCTTCCTCTTGCACGGAAGCAGCCATGTTTTGCACCATGCACGCTGCCCTCCACTTCATGCACAGCCTCCAGGCCACGTCCAGGAAAAACAACTGAAACTAGCCTGGTTTTCATCCACTCGAAAAAAGGTGCAAACCTCCTTGCACCACCATTAGCCCAAACTACCAACTCTGCCCAGCCCACCCTCAACCTCACGATAGCCCCCTGCACTCGCACCAAGAAACAGAGCACCTGCTCCCGCCCCGTTCATGAGAGACCAACGAATCTCCACACACGGCAATCACCTGCACAAGAAGTAACGGAAGCAACTCTGTTTTACTGCTAAAAAACAGAGCAAGATTGGAGCACTCGGAGACCACGTAACCCAGGCTTTTCCATCGTCAGACTGCCACCATCCGTCGGAGACAACCCAGTTCCGACCATCTCCATCACTGTCAGCGGCGCTGTAAGTCACCAACGCACTCGTAATCTCCCTTTGCTCCTCCCGACGTCCAGCTCTCTCCCTCACGCCGTGTTTGCTTTTCCCGTAATCTCTCTCTCCCTGTCTCAAACTTTTGGTTTCTCTCTATCTCTCCAGCCTTGAGCCACCGAGGAACCACCCAGCTCAGCCACGTACTCCTCCTCCACTCGGTGAGTCCCTGCCTTGCACTCCACTCCTGTTGCCTTTTGTTTCTCTAGATTATATCAATTGCTTTGGGTTTTAACTTACCAAGTGCAGGTGCTAAGTAGGAGATTACGTATATACCCTTTTAATATAGTATCTTGAAGGACTGTTTTAAGAATAAATTATATTTATAAACCTACATTTAAGTCTATGTTAATTATGGATATTATTACATCATTTTATTTGAAGTTGTGTTGGGCTTAATATTTTAAATGTGAACTTTTACTTAAATATATATTATATATATATATATATACTAGTTAAAGACTCATTTATTATAAAGAAGTGCTTAAAGAATTTGAATATATGTTCAAGTCTAATATTGAGCCTAATAATTTAGTTAATATTACTTTGCCTATTTAATAGAATTTATTAAATTTTTATATTATATTTTAAATAGAAAAAAATTAAAGAATTTTAAACTATATTATTTGTTATTAAAGTAACAATTAAATTTCAACGGTAAATAGCAAGTGTTTAATCATTTATTTTTAAATACTTTAAATCTATGATATGAAATAAACCTCTAATATTTTTATAGTAGATTTTGATATATTTATGCTATTGAAGGGTACATTTTCAAAATAAAGAAATATGTTAATACTATTAAAATAGTATTAGATTTTTTATAAGATTGAATAATTATGTTAAGAAAGGAAAAGTATTTTAAGAATTGAAGTTTATGACTTATTTAAAATAGCCCAAGTGTTTTAATTAAGTAAGAATATGCTATTAGTATTTTAAATAATTTAAGAAATAAACATTCATTGATTTTATATTAAACAAAATATTTTATTCATTATATTCTACAGTATAAATTTTATTAAGTAGAATATTAGGATATGATTTCCTAGACAAATTTAGTGACATTTAATACTTCATATAGGTGACGAGCTACGAAGTGAGATTCAGGAAATAGCATTACGAGGTAAGTTATTTGATCACAAAATTAGGATCATCACAGTTTAGCTTATATATAAGTATTCAAGCCAGTTCATTGACAGCCATTGTTTATGCACCACTCATGTCATATGCAAACATGCCATCCAGCATAGCACACAGTCATGTCATTCCGCATCATGTTCAAATTCAGAAATTATAATTATGTATGTATTATATCATGCATCTCATGTTTATAAGACACGTAAGCTATCTTAAGTTCAAGTGCAAAATAAGATAAGATCAGTTAATCAGATGGCCATTCAGATGCATGGTACCAATGCAATTCAGATCAGGGTGGATGTGCAAGCCACAGACTCAAGCATGGTCCACCACAGTATGCCAGAATACTATCAGCAGCTCCCCTTGCTGCAGCGGGACGTGGGGCCGGTGCACAACCTTGCACACAGGGTTAAGTGTGTTGGCCAATCAGAACAATTAGTTAAATCAGATCAGTCAGTTAATTCAGATAAATCAAGTCATGCATAGCATAAACATCAGTATGAATAGTCATGAATTTTAAGTTCTCAACATGAAAAGTTTTATGAAAACCTTATGTTTGGTATGTTAACATTGTGATGGATTTCTTACTGAGTATTCGACTCATTTTAGTTTGTTTTCAAGTTTTTAACCACCCAGGTGAGAATGACGATTACGAGCTGACAAGCCAGGATTAGAAGGAGCAATTTTTTTTAATTTCAGACCTTCTAGAATGAAATTTATCTTATTGCTTTTATGACATGAGTTTTATTCAGCTTATTCATTTAAGTTTTTGAAGACATTTTTATCAGATAAAGTTTTATAAAATAAATCCTAATTTTTGTTTATTAAATATGAGATCTCTTGCCGGGTTTATTTATGAAAAACACGTGACACTCCTAGCCTGCGGGAAGGGGGTGTTACACATGAGGAGCCCCATCTCTAGTACTAGTAATGCAACAGACATTTTGGACAAGTACTATAACTTTTGGACATTAGTTATTATATGTTTATGAAATATGCTTATGTTAATTTTGGATATGTTATATCTGGTGCATAGTGTTGCTCAAGAAAAAATAAATTATCCACTATGAATATTGCATATTATTAGATGCATGTTAGGTGCAGTTCATCTTTATCTGTCATGAACTAGAGAAGGTAACCTTGTATTGCATGTCCCGACGCTTCAAGATCCACGAAATTCCAAGTGGAATCTGGGGGCATCACAAAATTAACCATTATATGAGTATTTCCTCATGATAGTTTGTATTAACCATTACCAAAAGTTTAGTGGAACCCAACAATGTTTGATACCTTCGACTATGCTCCAGCATCTTTTGACCCTATTCGAAGCCCATTTACGGTTCTTTGTCAACCTAAGGGATTCCACTCCATTTTATACCCTCCAGAGTGGACAAGGGAGTTCCACTAGGACATTCCCCCATTCAAACATTAGGTTTGTGAAAAAATTTTAATTACATGCTTAACTAATGCTTCAAGACAGATGTTCATGTTTCAAGACAATTGTTCATGCTTCATGATAGATGGCAACATAATATGACATAAAAATTTTAGATATTGATATTGAAATGAGGCATGGTCTAGTAAAAAAATTAGCAAAGAAAAATCTGCAATGTTTCTCTCTAATAAAATTTCTGTGTTCAGGAAAAGAGCGCTTAAACGACTGATAGGTTTTTCTAAAGGAAGATTCCCATTCAAGTACATGGGGGTTCCTAATGTTTCGGGGAGACTCAAAATGGGGGATTTGGAGGAATTGGTGAATAAGGTTGGGAATAAAATCACCGGCTGGAAAATGAAGTTGCTTTTTGCAGGCGGGAAGGCTCATTCTTTTGTAATATGTTCTTACTGATAAAGTGTCACAAACTGCATGATTAGGTTGCTAAATTGAATAAATTGCTTCACTAAAAAAATGAATTAAGCACTTAATTATGCAGTAATTTTTAGTACTTGACTTATTGATAAATTCTGATATTTTGCACTTAAAATGATTTATAATGCAGCTTGTTAAATCACATCAGAATTAATATCTCAATTTTACCCCTCATTGTGAATACTTAATCTTAATTTTTGCAGGACATATTTGGAAAGGAAAAAATAAAATAACCATACAACAATTATTTCCTAACCCTTGCTGAGATGCCCGTCCCATGTGAAGTGCGTTGGATATGTGCAAAGGAAATGAAAAGTGCAGGGGCATGTATGGGCTTGCTACACGCTGGAGTGCACTGGAATTAAAGGCAAACTCATGCACATGCAGAGGACTTGACCCACTAGGAACAGAGCTGCGAAAATGATGAAAATGTGTAGAACATGAAACCAGCAACCATTAGTGCGCAGGACAAGCAGTAGCAGATTCACATCTGGTTTATTTTTCTTGTCGATTGGCAATGTCACACACAACAGACACATGCACCTGCAGAACGTGGCCTCAAGCAGGATGTGGAGCAGAGAGTGATCCTCGCAGTAGAGCATCTACGGGCTACATGCTAGAAATCAAAAGGGAAGGCACTCGAGTGGAAAGAACGTGGCTTCAAGTGCAAAAAACACAACAGCAGACTCACATGGGCAGCATCTGGCCTCAACCTAGAAACTCACTCACGCAGGACTGCAGGGGCTAGAAGGAGATCACATAGATCGCACCAGGAAACACAGCAGCAGACCAGAAAACAAGCAGATCGCACCAAAAAACACAACAGCAGATTCTCACACACAGCTGCAGAACGTGGCCTCAAGGAGAGAAGTGAAGCAGCAGATTTTAATTTATCTTTGAGTTGGTGATATCTCGCGCAAGCAGCTGGAGTAGAGAGAAGCGTACATCAAACATAAACCAATATATATGTCCTATTTTCTGTGGAAAGGGTAGTTCTTTTTTTGGATTTTAGTTTTCTACAGTTTTTCTTTTCTTGGGTTCGATTAGTTTTGGGCATAGTAGGGAGCAACACTTTGTTTCCTCTACTGAAATTTTATTTTAGAAAGAAACTTCAAATGTTAGGGTTCATCCTTTTGGGCATCTTTATTAATTTAGAGATGATAGGCTAGATTTTCAGCTTGGGATTCAAGGAGTAATCCATGACTGTTTTGGGTTAGATTTTCTTTGATGCTTTGTGGTTTGATGATTAATTTGTTGGATTATATTTCAGTTTGCATCTAGAAAGGATTGAAGTTCTTTGTTCTTGGTTTAGCTCAGTTGTAGACATAAAGGTACAATTGATTCCTGAACAAGTAGCAAGACTTTGATGGTTTTCTTTCACTATTTTTACAATTGCTATATAATCTGTCAAGTAGTCTTATTAAGCTGAAATCTGTGGTTCATTGCTATATCATTTAACCATGATTTCTAGGAATGAGAGAATGGTTGAAAAAAGATGAGAAGAGAAGTAAATCCATCACCAAATCAGTGAGTGAAAATTGCATCCCAAGTGTTTGTTTTATTATTTCTTACAAGTTTAACTAAATTTCTATACATTTCCTCTAAATCCCTTGGTTCTTGGTAATTTTAGAAACATAGATGCACACTTATTTTTTAGTATTACTTGTGCTTGAACTTCCAAAACAGCCCCCATTTTGGTATTGATATAGTTATTGGATGACCTTTGAAATTCATTTCCCATTTCATATTTTTTTAGTGTGTGTTCATTGTTAGATCTTTTAGTTTAGTACTTTCTTATCTTTTCAAAATTTCTTATCACCATAAACGTTATCTTGCAAATCTGAAAAGTTTGGTTAATTCTCTTTGTCCCTATGAATTCGATCTTGGGATTTACCCTTGTATTTGTGACACCCCGACTCCCATGTACAAAAATCCTCGGGAATCGTGACGTCAGGATAATGAAAACTCGGTCACGCAGCCCAACGACAAGTGTCAAGTGTGTGCAACAAATAAACAGTGCACAAATAAAATACACAGCGGATAGTATTTAAGTCAACTAGTACCAGAATTTTAGTTTAATACAAATATCCAAATACAAAGCGTTTAAAAACATAACCAAATGTCCCAATAAAATATAATACAAAGCTGAAAAAAAATAAACATAGCATGAGTGATCCCAGATCACTCCTCCGGTGGAGCCAGATCCTCAGGCTCTGCATCTGCATCATCATCAGCATAAACTGTAGTACCATTAAATGGTACTACAGGTAAGTTATAACCTAACCAAAATCTGAGATAAAAATATATCTAAGCAACTAACCATGCATGCATATGATGCAATATCCAATAAATGCAACACACGCCAAAAATCTCTTTTGGCCCAAAAATATTTTCAATAAAAACATTTCCACCATTTTCCCAGAAAATGGCCTAAAAATCAAGATCCATCATTTTCCCAAGAAAATGATACACAAAAACATACTTACGCTATTTTCCCAGAAAACAGCCATTTTTCCAATTAATCCAATTAAACCATATGCACCATGGTCTCCCCTATGGACCATCCGCACGTCCTGGCTACTTTACGAGCGATGCCCAGTTCCACACCTGGTGCGTTCGTGGCTAGGTCATCCTCTAGCCCCCACTAGTAGAAGGGCCACGGAGTCGGCACGTCCAATGTCCGATCCCGTTATCACCTGGCGACAGCCCAGGGGACGTCACTCAGTATATTCCGCTCCCGAGTGACCAGAGGAGCTCCACCGAGATAATACCCCATCTCGGTTTGGGGTCGTGATACACACGCATCCATAAATCCAGTCAACACATGAAAACCCAGTTTTCAAAATAGTCACATGAACATGAATGCAATACACGAAAACCCAGTTTTCAATTTACAAACATGATCATACGTGCATATGCAATGAACCAAACCACAACCATAATACTCAATAACCGAATCCACATCACGATATAACCGATAACCAACAATAATCCAATCACAATAACCAACACAAAAAAATACTCCGCACTCAACCATCCACCCCCGAACTCCTCGGACTCAGTCCGGAACCAACCAGAACACAGTAAAAATAATTAGTGTAAAAATATATTTAAATCTCAAAAGATTGTTTAGGAAATACTTACAGCGCTATAAAATATTTTTAGCAAGATCACAAAGCACTGAAATCACCAAAACAGCAACTGTCACAGTGTAAAAACACTGTGGCCGAAACACAGTGAAATCTAAATTTCACACGGGATCAAACGAAGACTTGAGAACGATAGGGTAAGGCCTATGGAAGGTGGGGAAGCTAATGGTATCGAAGGTTGGCCGTGGGTGGCGGCCGAAACAGCGGTGGAAGGCCAAGAAACCCAAATCGGAGTGGGTGTTCGTGGGGGCGGCTCCGGCGACGGATCAGAGCCGGGTTTGGGTCTAAAAGTTTGCTAGTGGGCCGGTGATGATGTGGTGAAGATGTGGTGGCCGGAGGTGGCCGGACGGCGGCGAAATGGGTGGAGGAAGGCCGAGGCTTCGCACGGCTTCCGGAGGCTAACCGCGGTGCGGCGTGGTCTGGGATTTGGAGGGGTGACTCGCTGGCAGGTGGGGAAGCCGGTGGCGCCGGCGGTGGCTCAGGGAGGATGAAGCCGAGTTGAGCGTGGGAGAGGAGAGAGAGAGAGAGAGAGGTATCGGGCTGGGGGATCCAAAGGAGAAGAAAGAAAAAGAAGAAAAAAAAAAGAGAAAAAGGAAAAGAGAAGGGAGAAAAAGGAGATCCAGTCTTTTCATCTTGGGTCCCGAAAAAAATCCAACGAAGAGGATTTTAAAACTGACAGCTAACTAAAATTAATCAAATGCAGTGAAAGATTTAAATAAAATAATAATTATTTTAAAACCCATAAATAAACCAATTTAAATTAAAGATCAATTTAAATCCAAAACAATAAATAATATAAAGAAAATCCATTAAAATGATTTTTTCACAACTAAAAAATATTATAAAATAATATTTAAAACTCCCATAAATTTAAAACAAGAGAATCAATCACCAAATAATTAAATAATTCTTTCATTAAAAATACACTAAAATCCGGGATGTTACAGTATTACTTTGACAGCTTCTGCACTAGGAAGTCGAAATTATAAGCTGATCACTTACTAATATGTCTCTTCATTCCCTAGCAGTTCTAAAACTTCCCAGTACTCTTATCACTTCTTTGCACATAATGATGAGTAACTTTTTCTGGAGGTGAGAGTAACGGTAAAGTGAAAAAGAAATAGATTGCATTGCATAAAATCTACAGACCAAGTGATGAAGGGGGTTTGGGTATTTGAAGTTTGGATGGGATGCAACAAGCTCTTCATATGAAATTTGCATGGAAATTGTTGACTGGAAATTCTTTATGGTCAAATTTCTTTCGAACTAAATATGTTAGAGATAAGCCTCTATCTCTTCTGGGCAATCGAAAGGGATCTCAGTTTTGGAGGATGATAGTGAAAGGTATTCCTTTGATAATGAATAGTTTCTAAATGGAAGTTGAAGGAAGGAAATGTCTTTTTTTGGTACGATAAATGGATGGACTAGGGCATTCTAGCATATCATCTCCCACTAGTGGAATTGCCTGTTTTGAAAGTGAAGGAATGTCAATTGTCGATTGGTTGGGATGTAGCTCTTCTCGATAGACTTGCGGACCAAAGGAATGTTGATAAAATTCTAGACAGCTTTGCAGGTTGCAAGGAAGGGTGTACTCTTTAATATGCCTTGAGTATTAATGATCAACTCAAAAGGACAGGCAATAGTTCTCGCTTCTAAATATGATTTTTATGTTAACAGTCAAATTGAGGAACTTAGTAATGTTCTATTTCAAGGAGAGTTTGCTCTTTCTGTCTGGAAACATTATCCACAAATGGAGAGTCTATCACTAGGTAGTACATGGAAGGAGACAGTTCTTAGATGGTTTTGAAAGGCCTCAAACTCATCTCAACAAGGTGCCATCATGGGATTACTTCTAGCTATCATTACTTCGCATTTATGGCGTAGAAGATGCTTGGCTCGCATGGAAGGGAAGTTTGAATTTGTCGAGGAAGTGTGACATTCCATCAAACACTAGGTGGGCAGAGTCTCTCAAGATATTAAGATGGTTACAAAACTTTCAAGTCTAACCTTTACATTTTGAATAAATTCAATATTCCAGTCATGACAATTGCACAACACAAATTGAAGTCTATTTCATGGTCCAGACCTGCACAGGGAATTGAATTTGGATGGAAGTTCTTTTGGTAACCCGGGTCTTATGGGTCCGAGAGGTGTTCTTAGAGATTCAAATGGTCATTTGGTTCAAGCATATTCTGTTTATCTGGGAAATGGAACTAGTACTAAAGCTGAATTGGTTGCCTTGTTGGAGGGTCTTTGACGATGCAAACAAATTGTGATTCAATCTGTTGACATTGACTTAGACTCTCAGGTTGTGATTTCTTAGGTTCAAAAGAGCATATGCCAGGTTTGGTACTTAGAAGAGTTTTGGGAAGAGGTGGCTTCCATTCTTTCTTCCATGGATTACTCTATTTCGCATGTCTACCAAGAAGACAATTCGGTAGCAGATTGTTTGGCTAAGCAACATTTATTATTTAGCATACTAGCATAACCAGGAGTAAGTTAAAAACTAACTTACAAACTACTCTTAGTCACAGAAACATTTTCCATAGTTGAGATGAAGACACACTATGCAACACTCGGCCTAAATCGTGGCCTAGGCCCATGGAGGAAGCCAACCCGGTTGTAGGAACGTCGTCATTTTGGTAAGTTGGTTTCTTCTCCTCTTCACTCTTTTTCTTCCCCTCTCCCCGATAGTTTCTTCATTTTTCTTTCCCCTAGCCATTGACACATAGCGCTCTTCCTTCTCAATTTTCTCTAGTTTGACTTTCTCTCTCTCTCTAGATTTCTTCATTTTCGCTGCCACCACCGCTAGCCTCAAGCCATGGCAAGCCTTGAACCACTCCAGTGCAAGTCCTGCACCACCCATCTGGAGCCAAGCATCCCATGACAGCAAGGCCACCGAAAGCTCCCTATCTCGATTTCTCCCTCCCTCTCGATCTCCTTTTTGCCAAGCAGTCAGCCCTTGTCTCTGTAGCTAGTAAGTCTCCCCCCATTCCTCTCTGTCTCTCTCTCACACAATCTCAATTTTAATCGGGGTCTATTACACCTCTTTGTGCCATCATCGTCTAGCTCCTTGCCACCAGCCTTAATAGCCAGACCACCCGACTCCACCATAAACCACATCAAACACCCATGCCATCACTCACAAAAGACCCAACCTGCTGCTAACCTCCATTGCGCACAACTTCCCTATTTTCATAATAACCCAGTAGCATCTCCATCGCGTTTGACGGTTACCCACTTAGGTCAAAATCATAGAGGTATAACTGGCACTTGATTTCTAGAAATTCATGTGTTGTGCTAATTATGAATTTTTGTGTTGAGATTGTTGCTTGAGTGGACCATTGTAATTGGTGGTTGGGAAATTTCTTGTTGTTAGATGCTAGTCAAGTGTATGGGAGAGCCTAATAGAGTGTTGTGCAATTGATTTTGGTGTTTGCTGTAAAAGTATTATGCCTCTATTTGTATGGTAGAATAAAAAAGTCAAGAAAACTCATGGTGTGTTGGCGTGTGAAGGTCCTCTTGATTTTGTTGTGGTAGGTCAATGATGGAGTGGACTTGGTAATGCGTTGTTTGATTATTCAGTATGTTGTAGTTTAGGTTGTTTAGCTGACATGTTGTTGTGAATAGCAAAGCAGAATTGAGGAAGTGGGGTTAAAGTATTGGTGTAGGGAGTTTGGAGGTTGTGCTTGTGCCATGGTTAGAAACTGAGGCATTATTATGGATTAAGTGTGCTGGATTATAGTTAATAATTATGGGATTTTTGTTAGTTAGACTAGTTTTTTGCATGTGTAGATTATTAACATGTTAGTGAATATTTTCTGGTTTAGGTTGAGTTCAAGGCTTAATTAATTCTCTAAAGAGTCAAGTAAGTTGTGCTCCTATGCTAGACCTTTCATGAAAAGAATGGATTGAATTTGATTTTATGAAAAAACAAATTTTTCTTTGTTATGAAAAACTTGAAAATAACCTCTGTCATTTTATCTACATTACTCATGAAATTCGTATAAGAAGGAACATATTTTTTCATGACTAGTGTAGATATAAGAAATTTTAGGCATTTTGTTCTTAGTTGTATAATAAGAGTGATTATGAAAATCTGAAAATTTGTACATGATTATATGAAGATTATCTGTTTCTATTCAGTACACTATTATGATTTGATGTTGCATTTGGAAAACCTCTTGTAATACCCTGCTCCTTCCTTTCTTCTGACGTAAGCAATTATGTCAGATGCGTCAGCCTGCCCACTCTCCTCTCTAGTGTCTAAGAGCCCCGTTACGCGTGCCAGACCCCGATGGCGTGTTTTTAAAAGATACTACGTAATTTATAAAGCTAGTTTTGTGTTTTAAAGTAATGTGTATTTTACATGGAAGATTCCTATCACTATTTAAATAAAGAATATTTTAAATAACTCAATTATAATATTTTTTAAGAGCTCCAAAAATATTATAATTGTAGGGAATCCTTTTATATAAATGATTCCAGTTATTTAAAATATTATGTGATTTAAATAATAATGGAATCTTCATTTATTTAATAGTTTTACTCTTTTAAATATTTTAAGTGAGACTTCATCATTTTATAAATGATGAAGGAATATTATTTTAAATAATATTCTATCTTAATTCCTCTCAGTGCTTTTAAATAAGTTAGCTTTTATGCATTTTCAAATCAGTATTTAAAGGTCATCGTAGATCATTTTATTGATCTACAGACGACGGGTTTTAGGATAAAACCCAGCCCCTCTCTCTTTCTCCCTCACTTTTCCCTCTCCTCTCTCTCTCCCTCTCGGATTGCATTGCACGATACAACCCCCCCTCTCTCACGCCCGAACTCCTCCGGCCCCAGCCCGGCGCCGCCGTGCCTCACCGCCTACACCACTGGCACCGCCTCCCTCCGGCGAGTCTCCCAGCACCGGCCCCGCTCCCTCATGCTCTCCCCTCCTCCTCCCACGGCAGTGTAAGCCCGAACGGGTTTAGGAGCCACAACGCCGTCGTGCGCCGTCCTCTGGTGCCACCATCACTAGGGTAGCTTCCCTAGCCACCGACTGACCTCCCCCTTTGATCTCGGCCTCCCTTTCCCCGCTGGTAGCTACCATGCACGAGCTTAGGCTCCTCCACGCACGGGTTCACTGTGCGAGCCCCTAGCGCCGCCGTGCACGGCCACCTCGACCACCGGCCACCACCACGAGACTCCTGAGGTCTCCCCCTTCCTCCTCCAGCAAACCCACGGCCAATAGGCCTCTCCTCCACCTCCCGGTGTCTCCCGTAGCGACTCACGGGTTTTGCCCCGATCCGCCACCTCCGCCACCACCCACGGCGAACAACCACCCTAGCCGGCATCCTTAGGCCACCACAAGTCCAACGGTACCACCCACGGCCCCGATCTACCACCCACGGCCCCTCACTCTCTCGCACTCTCCCACGGCCTATCCTCCCTCACAGTGCATGGCCAGCCACCGTAGACCACCGTGCTAATCGCCACCGAGCCTCCACGGCTCCACTAGCAACCTCCCCTAGCCTAGGCCAAGCTTAAACCACGACTTTATGTGATGGGTAATCATTGCACATGATGGACAGTTACTGTACACAGCAAGATCCGCCGTGTTACGCTCATTGCCATCATCATCAAGGTCACCGTAGACCCTTCCAAGACCACACCTAGCTATCCAAACACTTAAATAGTCACTGTACGCGGTGTAGCCACCCTGTACGCTCCTCCGGCATATTCGTTGTGACGGTCAACAAGCGACGCACGGGTTATCCCGTCGATGGTATAATTCTCTATCCCTCGCTATTTATACTAGATGTTAGCTAGTTGACTAGGTTGTGGACTGTGCTGCTAGTATTATAGGGTTTCTGTGTAGTATTGGTGATGTGATGGCCTGTAATGTGAAGTGCTGGGCGTAGTTGGAAAGTGTGCTGTGTAGCATTGTGGACTGTGCTGTTGATGTTGTGGTCTGTGCTGTGTAGTCTTGTGGATTGTGCTGTGAAGTGTGGTGGTAGCGTATGTGCAGTAGTAGTGACGTGGTGTAGTGCTGTGAGTGGAGTACACAAAGAGTGTATGGAGTACACGTGGGATGTGCTCCATGTGGTGGAGATGTTGCACCATATGGCGTATGTGCCATAGCAGTGATGTGGAGTAGTCTTGTGAAGGGAGTACACGTGGAGTGTACTCTATGTGGTAGAGCGATACACCATGTGACGTGTGTGCCATAATGGTGATGTGGCGTAGTTCTGTGAATGGAGTATACGCGGGGTATACTCCATGTGGTGAGACGATGCACCGTATGGCGTGTATGCCATAGCGGTAATGTAGTGTAGTGTTGTGAGTAGAGTATACGCGGAGTATACTCTATGTGGTAAGTGTTGCACCATATGGTGTGTATGCCATAACGGTGACGTGGCGTAGTTCTGTGAATGGAGTACATGAGGAGTGTACCCCATATTGTGAGACGATGCACCATATGGCGTATGTGCCATAATGGTGATGTGGCGTAGTTCTGTTAATGGAGTATACGCAAGGTATACTCCATGTTGTGAGACGTTAGACCATATGGCGTATGTGCCATAGTGGTGATATGGCATGGTTCTGTGAGTAGAGTATACGCGGAGTATACTCTATGTGGTAAGTGTTGCACCGTATGGCGTGTATGCCATAACGATGACGTGGCGTAGTTCTGTGAATGGAGTATACAAGGAGTGTACCCCATATTGTGAGACGATGCACCATATGGCGTATGTGCCATAATGGTGATGTGGCGTAGTTCTGTTAATGGAGTATACGCGAGGTATACTCCATGTTGTGAGACGGTACACCATATGGTGTATGTGCCATAGTGGTGATGTGGCATGGTTCTGTGAATAGAGTATACGCAGAGTATACTCTATGTGGTAAGTGTTGCACCGTATGGCGTGTATGCCATAACGGTGACGTGGCGTAGTTCTGTGAATGGAGTACACGTGGAGTGTACTCCATGTTGTGTGACGATGCACCGTACGGCATATGTGCCGTATTGGTGACGTGGCGTAGTGTTGTGAATGGAGTACACGAGGAGTGTACTCCATATTGTGAGACGATGCACCATATGGTGTGTGTGCCATAATGGTGATGTGGCATAGTTCGGTGAATGGAGTATACGCGGAGTATACTCCATGTGGTGAGACGTTACACCATATGGTGTATGTGCCATAGAGGTGACGTGGCATGGTTCTGTGAGTAGAGTATACATGGAGTATACTCTATGTGGTAAGTGCTGCACCGTATGGCGTGTAGGTCATAGCGGTGATGTGGCGTAGTGTTGTGAAGGGAGTATATATGGAGTGTACTCCTTGAGGTGCAGCGATACACCGTATGGCATGTCGCAAGGATAAGGATGGTTGCGTAATTGTCAGGGGAAGAACTTGGTGTATGGTGTCGAGAACTATGGAACAGTGTCCCGAAATGGCTGCGAAGTATGGCTGTAGGCCAAGGCGACTAGTGTCGCCATGTGATTGGCTTATGGTCGGGAATAAGTGCGAAGTTGCTAAGAAGTATCAGAGCAGTGCAGCGAAAGCATGATTGGGCAACGTCATGAAGTGACGTGGTCCATCATGGAGTTGCGCTGTGATGACCTAAGACGTATGTGAGGTGATGTGACAAGGTCACGGTGTAGCTTGGGAACAGTCTCGAGCTATATGGCGTGATGTGAAGTGTAGTTATGAACAGAGTCCCATCGTGTCAACAGTTGGGATAAACTGTCATGAGGGCCTGGTAGTACGAAGAGTCATGCTAGCCGGGTATGAGAAGGTTGGTAACGAAGTATGGCGTTCGCCATACGAGTCTGTGACCAATGTATTACATGATGGTCTTAAGAGATAAAAAGGGTAAGGTACGTGTGTTGTCTGGTTAGACACATGTACCGGTCGGATTTACAGTAAATAATGGGTAATCTCTCCTATGTATGATGACACGGTACTTAAGCCTCAGGGTTGGCTTAGAGCCATGTGATGTGTACGGATGGTCATGAGAAATAGAGTGAGCTAAGATGCATGAGGGTAAGGATGAAGGTACTGTCTAAGAATGGGATGCATGACTTGGTTGGTCTAAGTCGTGCGTCGGAATGTGGTTAGTAAGTAGAACAGGATGAAGGTCCTAGTGTCTTAACCCTAAGATGAACAGGAGTTCATCCTAGTGAGTAAGCACTCGAAGTAGAACGTTAAGGTTGAAGGAAGTAGAGACCGTAATAGGTCTCTAAGGGTTGTATTATAGTAAGAAACGTGAAAGAGCACGGGATAGAAGGAAAGTGTTCTCTAAGTAAAGTATAGCTCTATTTCTAGTCAGTTGCTTATGCACTAGATAGAGAATAACATTAAGGTTATGTATGCATGTAGGTTGCCATCTGACACACGCATGAATGGACTGTACGGTATGAACGGACTGTATAGTATGAAAGTAGCATGGAGTCTAGGTAAGTGTTACGTTCATACTCTTCTAGAGTTTTCTAAAGATATGAAAAAGAAAAAGAAACGTTTTTCCTTACGAAAGCTAAGAAAAGAAATGGTCTCCCTTCTCAAGGGCAGACGTTTTTATAAAAAGAAGAACGAAAAGTAACGCATTTAAAGTATAAGTATGTACGGCCTCCTTTGGCAGCCCCTTTTTACGCACCCAAAGGTATTAAGCGTATGCATGTGAATGGATGACTATACGTGGTATGTATTGTATGTATTTTTAACTAAAAGACGATGCACGAAAAGATGTTTTCGGGCTCTCGCCCCAAAAGAACGTTTTCTCAAGAAAAGAATGTTTTCTCACGAAAAGACGTTTTTCCATGAAAGCACGAATGAAATGAAAAGAAAGGAAAGGCATGCTCATGCACATGAAATGAATGAAAGCTGCGGCTCTCTAGAGTCGACATGAATGAATGAATGTAAGAAAGAATGAAAGAAAGGCATGAGCGTGCATAAATGTATGAAAATACGTAACGGCCACATGAAATGAATGAACGGGTACCCAAATGAATGAATGGGCAGATTGCAATGCCGGGCGGTAGTATCTGGTAGTGCACCCAGTGCTACATCCCTGACAGAAAGAGATTCCAACCCGTGGCCACGAGCTAATCCATCGGCCCAAAAGGCCGCTAACCCCAGCACACGGGGCGTAACAATGTGCATTGGCCTATGAAAGCGATAAGAAAAGAATGTATGAATGCATGGCACTCTTCAAGAATTGAAGGCAGTAACGGGGTAAAGTTTTACCAAAAGAAAAATATTTTTAATTATGAAAACCCCCGTCTACTGACGTTTACGAAAAGAAAAAGTAACGTAAGAATGCACGGCATTCTTTAAGAAATGGAGGCACTGACGGGAGAAACGTTTTAAGAAAAGAAAACCCGTTTTAAAGAAGAAAAACCCCGTCAGTGATGTTTTGAAATGAAAGCATGTATGCATGTACATATAGCATGTATGGAATGATGAATGCATGACTGAAAACCTATGTTTTTATATTTTAATGGTATGAAGTAATGCTTACTGAGTATTCGACTCATTTTAGTTTTTATGTGTGTCCCTCCCCCCCCACAGGAACTGAATGAGCAGTATGTTCAGGAGGGACACAGCCAAAGGAGAAGGGCATGGAAGTCTAGGCATGATGGTTTAAAATGTAAGAAATGCCTTTTTATTTTAAAGATTTATATTTTCCACTGTTTTAAACCCCAAGCCTCTTTTATTGTAAAAGAAAAAATTTATTTATTAACGTAGAGTCTTGCACCCTGGGAAGGACTGTAAAAGATGTTTTAAATCGAACGGTAATTCCCGTCGTATTCTCTAAAATATTTTGTAAAAATACCCACCACGAGGACGGGCGTTACACCTCTAGCATGACTTTCGGTTTTTGTTTCCATCCTTACTTTATGAATGTAAAACTGTGGCCTTTGTTATAATGTTGGTACCAACATCTTTGTTTCTGGTGCACGAACTTTGGAAACACAGTAGTTTTCTGCGTGATCTTTCCTCTGTGCACACTCGGGACTCCGAGAATAATTAGGGGAAGATTTCACATTCTATTTCTGCTAGATTGGCCAATAGGGTTGGTAAAACACTACAACAGGGGTTAAACATAGAATACAATCTATTATGGTGCTTTTTAGTTCTGTTTTTGACAAAGGATTTTGTATATTTTGTCACTGTAAATAAATGTTTTTTGAAGTTCACTCTGATATATGTTCATGTTTGCTCAGTTGTTGGTAACATACTATACTTGTTCATTTTTACATACTAATATATGTTCACAGCTAAGGGTACTATGATTTTGGTTAGTGGATATAGTACCTAAGGGTATTATGATTTTTGGGGGATTGTATTCAGTAGATTGGATCTTATTCTATAGATTTGGTTTATTGAGATGTTGAAATTTTATTGAGACTTTGTGGACTTTTTTTTTTATTATTATTATTGAGACTTTGTGGAATTGTTGATTTATTTCGTTGGAATCTTGTCGATTTATTACACCTTGTGAAGTTCTCTAAAATTTCTAGGTTTTGAAGGATTTCATTGACATTAGTTTTGTGGAAGTATTTATATTTTCTTAAAAGAGTATTGGGCCTTTTTCGAGTTGTAGTGTTATTTTCCCTATGATCCGAGGAGTATATATATTGTATTGTTGGGAGATGACTTAGGTAATAGGAACAAACACCATGGACCTCTGGGTATGGCAGTAAGGTCCCTTTCCCGATTTCTCCCTCCCTCTCAATCTCCCCTATGCCAAGCTGTCAACCCTTGTCTCACTGGCCGGTAAGCCTCCCTCCATTTCTCCGTCTCTCTCACTCTATTCCTCAAGCCTTCACGGCCAGACCCCCCGAATCCACCTTAGACCATGGCAAACACCAATGCCATTACTCACAAAATACCCAAAACACTGCTAATCTCCATTGCACACAACATCCCCTATTTTCGCAACAACCTAGCAGTATCTCCAAAGCATCTAGGATTACTCTCGTTGGTCAAAACCCTAGAGGTATAACTAGAACTAGATGTATTGAAATACATGTGTTCTAACTATGAATTTTGGTGTTGAGATTATTGCTTGTGTGGACTACTGTAATTGATGGTTGGGAAAATTCTTATTGTTAGACGCTGGCCAAGTGTATGGTAGAGCCTAATAGAGTGTTGTAGAATTGATTTTGGTGTTTGCTTGAAAAGTATTCTGCCTCTATTTGTATGATAGAATCGATAAGTTCAGTAAACTCATGGTGGTTTGGCGTGTGGAGGTCCTCTTGATTGTGATGTGGTAGATCAGTGTAGGAGTGGACTTGGTAATGTGTTGATTGATTATTTAGTTTGTTGTGTTTTAGGTTGTTTGGTTGACATGTTGTTGTGTATAGTAAAGCAAAATTGAGGAGGTTGGGTTAAAGTATTGGTGTAGGGAGTTTGGAGGTTGTACTTGGGCCAAGGTTAGAAACCGGGGCATTATTATGGATTAATGTGCTGCATTATAGTTACTAATTATGGGATTTCTATTGGTTAGATTGGTTTTCTTCTTGTGTTGATTATTAACCTGTTAGTGAATGTTTTTTGGTTTGGGTTGTGATACTATTAAAGCTTAGGTTCAAGGCTTAGGTAATTCTCTAAAGAGTCAGGTAAGTGGTGCTCATATGCTAGACTTTACATAAAAAGAATGGACTAAGTTTGATTTTACGAAAACATGGATTTTACTTTGTTATGAAAAATTTGAAAACAACCTCGGTCATTTTATCTGCATTACTCATGATAGATAAACATATTTTGTCATTACTAGTTTAGACATGAGAAATGTTTGGCATTTAGTTCTTAATTGTATAATAAGAGCGATTATGAAAATTTAGAATTTTGTACATGATTATATGAAAATTATTTGTTTCGGTTCAGTACTCTATTATGATTTGATGTTGCATTAGGAAAGCCTCTGGCATGAATTTATGTTTCTATTTCCATTTTGACATTACGGGTGTAAAATTGTAGCCCTTGTTAGAAGGTTGGTACTAACATCTCAGTTTCTAGTGCACCAACTTTGGAAACACAGTAGTTTTCTACATGATCTTTCCTCTGTGTACACTCGGGGCTCCGAGAAGAATAATGGGAAGATTTCACATTATGTTTCTGTTAGGTTGTCCTCCAGGATTGGTACAACCCTACCACAGGGTTAAACATGGAATGTGTTATGTTATTGTGCTTTTTAGTTATGTTTATGGCCAAGGATTTTATATTTTTTATCGTTGTAAATAAATATTTTCTGAAGTTCACTCTGATAATTTAATAATCTATTTTGTTCTGCATGCTATAATGGGTCATGTTTACATACTAATATATGTTCACTGCTTACTGAGTTGTTGGTAACTTACCAAATTCCATTCAATATTTGTAGATGGTTTCGATGGTTCAACCGAGAATCAAGAATTGGGGGCATGGATAGAATTAGCTAAGGATAGTGGATATAGTACCTAAGGGTACTATGATTTTTGGGGGGATGGTATTCAATAGATTGGATCTTGTTCTGTAGATTTGGTTTATTGGGATGTTGATATTTAATTGAGACTTTGAGGAATTGTTTATTTATTTTTGTGGCACCCCCACCCCCCGCTTGGGATTGGACATTGACTGAAATGCCGGAACATGTAATACAAGGCTACACACCCGTTGTACATGACAGATAATATGCTATGCACTTAAGTACACTAGTAGTATGCAATATCGAAGCAGCAGAAAATAATAAAGGTCGGAAGTTCTAAGCAATGCAAACAACAATTGCTAAGTACATGGTACCATACTAATATAACATTAACACTTTGTCCATGACCATAAAACTGTATCATAAGATAAAATATCCCAAAATATAATGTAATAAAATTTAGTCTCCCAAAACACGAGACCTTCTCAAAATATTGTTTCTTAAAAGGTCTAAACCATAAGTTCTTTCACAAAACAACTATGTTTCCTATTTCTTTCATTGAGGTTCAGGTTTCACCCACTTCTCTAAAGCCTAATCCTGGTCCTGGTTGTTACGCCATCTAAACTCCACAATGAACTCCAATATTCCAGAGATCTCCTAATCAATGGCCTCAAGTTGCTCCAGGATGGAGGGCTAAGGCCGACTAATGGCCATTTTAGGCGCAATCCTCTCCGAAGGAGGTGCCGTTCTCTTCCTCTTCATCATAGGTGTTGTCTTCTATTCCTGTAACAACTTCTACCATTCCGGTTGGGGAATGGTAATATAAACTACCACAATGATATTCAAGAAATCTCAGCAAATAATCACACAACATACAATAGTTAACGTAAGCATACAAGAGGTACATCATGAAATGCATGCATGGACATGAACTTGACTTAAACAGAAACTTGAGATATGCACTTAACCATTTTCAAAAGACTTGTAATAGAGACTTTGTTTATTTTCAAAAAAAATCTTTGACTTTCTTTTTCATGTTGATTCTTAATCAAAACTTTTCTTATCAAAACATATCACAAGATTTGCATCAAGTGATCCTTATCATATCATGAGACTTTTATCAAGTGATCCTTATCTTATGAACTCTTTATTCTTGTTCATAGGGTGGACACAACATGACTCCCCTCCTTGCACCGCGTGTTCCTGCTAGTTACCGCATGTTCATAGGGTGGACTCTACCACAGTCCCTACAGCTCGAGTTAAATAGAGAATCATATTAACTCGACCTTACTTCATTGAATTACATGCCTTATGCACCCACTGGCGTTAGGTGCTTTCTCGCTCCAACATCCATTAAAAAGAATCCAAATGAGGCTCGTCGACTATTCTTCCTTGACCTAGGGGTTACCACTCCATTCTTAAGCACTCTAGAGTAGATAGAGGAGTTCCACTAAGACAATCCCCCGACGTAGCACTTGGGGTTGTGATAAAACATTTAGACTCTTTTCTTTATAAAGAAACACTTTTCCTTGAAAATATTTTCTCCAAATGCATGTGACGTGGAACTTAAGACATACGTGCTCATACTTGACATGTGACACATGGAATGCCATGCATGAAGTAACCAAGCATAACATGTTCAATTCATAGCATGATTACATGAAACACATGAAATACCCAAACACATTCATGAAACCATGGGAACATGCTTAGGCCCAAACACATAGGGATAAAAATCATGAAGTTCATCACTTAAACATGTTCTAATCTTCAAGCATATGACATAGGAATCAAAACTTAATTAAACAAAGCATGAAATTATGACATTTGTTTGGCTAAGGTCCGAAACATTCAAGACACATTCAAGCCGAAACTTCATGTTGCATAAACCATCAATCTTAACCATGTGAAAATTGAAACTCATAAGAGTATTTCATGGCATTTTCATCATAAATTCAAAACATATAACACCTTCCATAGATTGAAATAAGATTATATTAACATAATCAAACAATCAATCAAGAAATAGCAAACAGGGCAATGAAAAGATTTACACAATCATATACAAGTATTAACCAAGAGCAAGTTGAGTGTATACTTACAAAAATCCGCGTAAAGAAATACTAGCAAGCTGTAAATCCAAACATACTATATTAGAAAGAGTAACTAAAAACCTATCTCATGTTCTTGAGTGTGTGTGTGGATTTCTAGGGCAACACCTGCCCTTAATCCACTTGGCTTCTAGGGTTTTTGGGTTAAAATTCCTTCATTTCACTCATAAAATGAAACAAAACTCTAAGGTAAACAAAGATACATGCAGTGGCCGAAAAACATGGAGGATGACCTCCTCTTTCTAATCGGCTTTAAGGGTTTTCTTAAGAACCCTAAGTCATTTTCCAAAAAAAAGTTAGAAAGTGTGGGTGTTCTATCATTCTCAAAGTCTAATGAGATTTAAATCTCATTTTCGGGTTGAGAAAGTGACATGTGTGTCAAACCTAAGAGAAAACTGATTCTTACCTTGTCTATCCTTAGTGGTGCCGAAATATCTCCTTGAATAAGAAATCCTTTTGTTTGGTTGGAAAGAAAATACAAGAAAGTGAGGGAATCTTTAAAAGAATATGAGAGAGTTGTGTGGAGAGAGTGAGAGCATGCAAGAATCCAAAATTGGCAAAAAGGAAAGCCCTTAGGAATGTGGCCTTTCTCTCCTTATATAGAAAATTCCTCAATCCCTCAGTGGTTGTTGAAATCCATTGCATGCAAGACAAGTGGTATAGGTTTCTTCTTTCTCTTTAGCCGAAAATGCCTCTAGGAGTTCTCCACTTGGATTGCATTAGAAAGGGACATCTTGGGGTGGTGTGTAGGGTTCCTCTTCCGTTGGCCGAAATCCCCTTATTTTCCTCTTATGCCATTCCTCTCCTGAAGCAAATGAGTGTTTCTTTAGGGGTAGCTTGGTAAAATATTACAGGTCACTTCCTTTTCCCAAACAAGTAACCTCTAGCATGGATGACAAGTGGCACTGGGCATGTGCCATAGCCTTAGCTGTCCCCCTCCTTCTTTTTTTCCCAAGTTGATGCTTCATCTTCCTAGTGCTCCTCCCCTAGGTGACCTTTCATGTAACATTAGTCCAAAATAGTCTAAATGACAAGTGACAAGTGATTAGGGTGCTTGGGAGTGTGCTAGCCAAAATCTTAAGGGCATGTTTGTCCTCTGATACAAAAGTCTCTTCATATATTCTACTAGAAGGTTTATGCATGCTTGACACTTGGCAAAATCTGACTAAAATTCGAAATCCTATGTCTCCCTTCAGTTTCCCATGCAAATCTTCTATAAAAGCTCCATTTCACTTCCCTAAGCTTCCTTTCCCAAGATATCTTCCTTAGAACTCAAAATTGGACAAGACAAAAGGTCTAGGCATGTGGGAAATTGGTCTAAACAAAAATCTCTTAGTCTTCCTAGGTTCCTTTTGTCCCTTGATCCATCTAGAAGGTTTCTAACATACTGACAATTGGCAATTTCTCCAGGGTAGGCGTGCAAGCTACTTCTTGGTACTTTCCTACATTTCTCTCTCTCTCCCTTAACCCATTATCAAGTCTAGATTCACAATGTATTACTTACATGCCACATGACACTTGTGACTTAAATTTGGATAATGGACCTAAAGCCATTAGGCCTGGGTTTCTAATCAAGGGCAAAATTCACAAAGCATTCTATGGTTACTCCTCTTTTGGGCTCAAGTTGTCATTTCAAAGATTCTAAGGCTTTCTAAAATAGCTAGAGCTCCCAAAGAAGTCACGACAACTAGGAATAAAACTATGGGCCATGCTTATGTAAGTTTGGGTCATCACACAATAATACGCTTAATGAGACTTGTTACTCTTATCACTTGGTAACAAATAAAATTCCGAACTAGACTCTCGTACAATACCATAATCACAAAAAAAGGGACTTGCTTGAATCAAATAGCATACCTGCTACAAATCTTAATGGCTTGTCATTACTCCAAAACAACAATAATGTTGTAATACAATCAATTCCAACCCAATCAAATGACTAGTTCAACAACCTTCAATATCATTTGATCGATCAAATGACTAGTTCATCAACCTTCAATATCCTTCCTCTAACCGCTAAAGGGTATTCTATATCTACATCGATATAGACAATAATACGCTTAATAAGAATTGTTACTCTTACCACTTGGTAACAATTCAGATTCCGAACTGGATTCTCATACAATACCACAATCACTGAAAATAGGGACTTGCTTAAATCAAATAGCGTACCTGCTACAAATCTTAATGGCTTGAGATTACTCCAAAACAACAATAATGTAGTAATACCATCAATTCCAACCCAATCAATCCTAACTAAGCTTAACAATACATAGGTTTGAAGGGTTACCATGGATGATGTTTGTTTCTTCTGTTCCTTAGACATCTACATCAACCTTTCCAAGAGTGGCTCACTTGAGCTAGTACTGGAGGTCGTGACATTGATTTGGAAACTTCATTAGGAACGGTCCCATTCTTCTGAGTTCTTTTGGGACAATTTTAGAGTAGATGGCCAGGTTGGCCACACCTAAAGCAGAGTCCTAGAGTAAGTTTGCACTTGCCTCCATGGTTTTTACCGCACTCTCTGCAAATTGGGTTTGTGGTCGGTGTCTGACTCTTACTAGTGGTATCTTTAATACTCCGAGGCATGGAGGGGTAGTCTCCCTTCACATGGCCTAGCTGATCAAAATTGAAATAGGCCCCTGAAGTGAGCCTGCATTCGCCTTTATGCTTCCTGCCACACTTTCTACAATCGGGTAGTGGAATGGGCATTTGTCCTCCAGTCATGATGCCCTTTCCTTTGTCTGCTCTAGTCCTCACCCTCTTATTATCTAAGCTTCCACTACCAATGAATGTGAATGGCTTCTCTCTCTTTCTTTTTGAGCTGGTAAAAGTAGCTAAGCCTCCATATATGGCTTTTGCAATAATCGCCACATTAACCATTTCCTGGAAGTCTTTGATTTGAAGACGGTTCACCATTAGGCGAATCCTTGGTTGTAAACTGCCTTGAAACTTTAGTACCTACATATCCTTTGTGGCAATCAAATGAGGTGCAAATCCTTCAATTTTCATGAACTGGATAGCGTATTATTCAACCGTCATGTCTCATTGCACTAGAGACTCAAATTCTAGTGCCTTCTGTCGTATAACCGATTCTAGGGAGAATCGACTCCCTAACCTTGCTTTGGATCCTTCCCCAATCTGAACAACTACGTTTCCTTATTCTCTTGTCAACAGATGTAGTTGCTGACTTTGGATTAGCTCTTGTTGAAGCTTCTTCATTTCTGACAGTTGATGAACAGCCTCTGACCCATCATACCCTCTAACCATAAAAAAGTGTTGTCCGTCCTGATCATCCCCTTCAATTGGATTTCTTGTCAAGCAATTATGAGCCATGTGCTCCGTCTTGGGACAATAGGGACATGTACATTAGACTAAGAATTTAATATAGCTACTCCACCCTTCAAGCTGATAAAAACACTATTAGTTCCATTTTATAAATGATTCACATAATCTTGTCTAAAGTGAGTAACACACCTAAAAGGTCCAAAACCACCTAGACCAACAAATAATGAGCATCTACCCACATTCATCCTATCATACTCTTAGCCTGGCTTAATCACATTCAACACCACCAAAATCAACAAGGACATATGGACATATTGCTCTGATACACCCTGTGATACCCCCATTCATGACATATAAGATGCAATGTTCCGAACATGCATCTAGCATTATGCAAAATTGACAGCAAATAAATTTGTTTTGAGCAATACTATGCACCAAACTGATAATATCTCAAATAATTAAAACATAATCCATGATTACAGTAGGGGTCTCAGAAGACTGTAATCTCAGAACAAGAGAAGCCGAGCTTTCATTACCAAAATATACCAATGGGTTAGTTCATCGAGTAACTCGTATAACTCGACTAATGATGCCAAAATACTATCCAAAAACCTAACTATGGAGGCCGTAAGCTCCATGTCGCATCTGCGGCATCTAGACAACCTCTTCCAATCTGTCGATGTTCGCTCCCTGTCCTAGTTCTACACATTGCCTACCATTTGGGGGGGAATGATAGTTGGGACTATCACGGCGAGATTTGATTACAAATCTCAGTAGGCTAACAGGAAACTTCTACATAGGTTAATGATGCATGCATGACAGTAAAGGCATGAATGCATAATCAAAGTTAATAATATACATAACATAACTTGACATGAAATAACATAACTTGAACTGAAACGTTAACTAAATTGGAAACTCGACATGACATGAACTTGAAACTGAGACTTGACTTGACTTGACATGACCTAAAAGTGAATTAACTTGGACATGAACATGAACTTGTAACATGACTGAGTGTGAAATTGAACGTGAACTAACTTAGACATGAACGTGAACTGAAACATGACGTTAATGTGAAATTCGATGCGACCTAAACTTGAACTGACTTAGACATAAAAGTGAATTGAAACATGATATGAACGTGAAATACATGAACTTGGAATCTTGTTTGATAAACTTGATTAATAAAGTGACCGTGTGGGTGCTACAAGGGTCCCCTTGAGCCGTGTGTCCATGCCGATTATTGCATCATTACACATGGTATCTAAACCATCTCTAAGGGCATTAATACATTCTCCACAGTTTTTGTGGCCCCACGTATTCTACGTATCACAATTGATGTGTCTTACGTAGTGTATTCGCCACAATTGCTATGTCCTCATACGTCATGCATCACAATTGTTGTGGACGCACATTACATAAAAAATGGCTCCATCGGTGTTAGTAACTAGCATGCTCTAGTGACCAGCTAGTTAGGTCCCATTAGAAATTCATTGCCTGTAGTTTGTCAACCCAAGGAATTTCATACTTATTTAGACATTCCAGCATGAACAAAGGAGTTCAACTAGGATATTACCCTATCCTAACACTTAGGGTCATGATAGACATGAACTGACTTGATATGACTAGCGTGCCAAGACATGAATGTAAGTTGATAGACATGACGTATTTGAGAGAAAATATTTCTTAGCATGACATAACATGTAATAGACAACATTTTGTAACATATCATAAGATGTAATAGACAATATTTATAACATGAAATAACATGTAACAGTGAATATTACGTGACATGACATACATGTAATAGATGACATATGTAACATGACATAATTGCAATAGATAGCACTACATGACAGAATATATTACGTAACAGATAAGTATTTCATGACAGTATACATCATTTGTAACAAATAAACATGTGATGATGTGACATGGCATGGCATATATGATAACATACAATCATAATTGTACTCCTCTTACTCATCACACATACACAATAATCTGATAGTAAATTAAGAGCTAATTTACATTGATCGTCGCGTTCTACAAGAATTCAAGCACGATTACGAGGAACGGTGAATAATGATTCTAAAAGTTATAAATTTAATCATTAACAATTAGAAACATAAAAACAAACTAACGTAGAATAAAATTACCGTTCCTCTACATGTGAAAAAATGACCATTTTATCCCTAAATTTAAAGATTTTGCATCCTAACTCCAAAAATATCAAAATTTACGTACCTCATATAAATTTTGTCCTAAACTCAAATATCAACTCAGAAAAATTTAGAACTAAACACAACCATGAAAACTCCATAAGGGCCGAAACATGCATGGGCTTTTTCCCTTATTTTTGTTGCACTTCTTCCAATTTCAAAACTTATGATCAAACCAAATTTTTGCAACAAAGATCTTCCTACCCTAAGTTTAAAACATACTTAAAACATCCAACAAGAATTTACTGAACATCAATCCAAAACTTTTTAGTAACAAGATCAAAACTTTTTAACTAAAAACAAACCCTTGAATCACAAGTTTTGACCTTATTCAAAACATCTCCAAGAATTCCAAAAAATTCAAATCTCACTTCTACAAAATTCATAACATCATCCTAAGAACATCCATACTAGGATCATCAAAAAAAATTCACCAAAAATCACAGAGCAACACTTGAAGTTTTCGGCTTCCTACTAAGTCCAAAAACAGAAACACTTTTTCTTCACTAGTTTTGATCAATCACTTGATCCGTGGCTTAAAAAGATGAGATCTTCAAAAAAAATCACATGGTTTAAAAATTTTTCCTATAGAAGATCCAACCACTAAAATTAAAATCACATGATTAAAACAACTCAAAACTTGGATCTAGCTAAAGACACCAATCTTTTGTCCTAACCGAATATCCTCTTGCATACAAAACATCATATCTTTGAAAATAATACTAAAAATCTTCAAAATAACGTCCTAGCATGTATAAAAGAGGTTTAGGATCATCAAATAAAAATATCAAAGCCATTGGAGTAAGATCAAACCATGAAATATTCAAACTTTCTCAAAACAGAAACTGTTTTTCTTCCTCCATTTTCTAAGTTTCTAAATCTAAAAAAATATTTCAAAAAAAGCTTTATTCATGTAAAAAATCCTCAATGAACATTAATATACGCATGTTGAAAACACTCCATAAAAATGTCTGACGAAGATGTATCCATTAACTTGGTCAAAACCTCCAAAATATAACACACTCTCTAGTTTAATGCCTAGAATGACCTCTCTATGGTTAAAACAAATTTTCATTAAGAAAATGACTACTAAATGAAATGAATAAGATATGCACAGAAACTACACTCAAAGAAGAACAATGTTTATGAAGGAGTCATCCCGATAAAATACTTACAAGGGGTCAGATACTTGCAAGGGTTTCTCTGTAAGCACGGGGTGGAAAAGTGATGAAATGAAGTGAAGTGTGTCTTGCACAACTCTAGAATTTTTTGAAGGGGGAGGTATGCACTTAAATGATTCTTTGATTGGAGGTGCCTATGTCACAAAACGTGAAGAATAGTGAGGGAGAAGGACTGTTACTGCTGCTATGAGGTATGGATGGTGGTGAGGTAGACTTTTCTCTCCCATCAAGGAACTATTTGGGAGCTACCAAGGGCAGAGGCTGGTTTGCCATATAGGGGAGGAAACTTCCTCAATAAGCTTTGCCAAGCTGGCCAAATTTGTGGGCCTTAATGGGCCTTAACCAAGTGGGCTTCATTTTGGGGTTTAGAGATGATTTGTTTAGGGTTTGGCCAAATCAATTTCTAAGGTTTAAAAGGTTGGATAATGATGTCATAACAAGAATTGATAAATTAATAGCATGTGGAAGTGATTTAATCAAGTGATTAAACACAATGCTAGAAATTGGATACAAAATGGTTTGGAGGCCAACTTTAGGTTTTAGGGAAACTGTTTAGGGTTTCGGTTTCAACCAAGCTTTTGGGGTTTGAAATGGATCCTAAATGTTTAGGATTTCAATAGGGTTGAAACCTTCTTTGGTTCAGTACAATTTGGTTGATTAGATGGAAAATAGGATTTTTCTTAAGTGGCATGATCTCACACCTTGATTTCCTTCACAAATCCATCTAATGGTTCCTCGTGTTGCCAATTGTCTAATACTATTCACCAAGTGTGGCTAAGATTTTGCCTGGCGTCCAAATATAACTTCTCTAACCTAATTTGGACACTCTACACTCTGATTTTGAAAATACTGCACTATATGCTATTTTTGAGGTTACTATTCACTCCACAAAAGTGAAAAATAAAATTTGAATTTCAATCTTGAAGTACCTCGAAATAAGCAAAATGCATTTTTGACCAAGCGTATCGTCCGAAAATTGAAAATGAGATTATTGCATCATAAAATCCTAAATAATCAATTGAGTCTAATGGCGCAAACCATATCTCAAACTGACATTTCTAACTACCTTAAATAAATAAATCGCACTTCTGGTACCATAGTGAGTGATAGCTCTGACTATGTTGATAGCCTAAAACCTATACGATTGGTCAAATCGTAAAAACTTACGGTGTTCTCAAGTGGTTCCTAAAGCCCATAGAAATTCCACTATTGAATTTCTAGCGGACTGTTGCAACAATAACAAAGAAAGATTTACACAAATATATGCACATGTTAACCAAACTAAGTTGAGTGTTTACTTACAAAAATCTTTTAAGAAAGTACTAGCAAGTTATAAATGGAAGTAAAACTTGTTAGAACAAGGGTTTTGAACCCTAATATGTGTGAGTGAGTGTGTGTAAGGTTTCTAGGGTTCTTCAAGTGTTGTTGGAAATACTTCAACCATTCGGCTCTAGGGTTTTTGAACATGAAAACCCTTCAACATATGAGATGTGTGTGGGTGTTTAGCCGATTGTAAAAAGGATGCAAGTCCTCAAAGTTTTAGCTTCTCCTCCCTCTGGAAAATCCTAGGTTATTTCAAGCACTCTAGAGTGGATAGAGGAGTTTCACTAGGACATTCCCCCGCCCTAGCACTTGGGGTCGTGATAAACTTTTAGACTCTTTTCTTTGAAAACACTTCTCCCAAATGCATGTGACATGAGACTTAAGACATACATTATTATACTTGACATATGACACATGTAATGTTGTGCATGAAATAACCAAGCATAACATGTTCAATTCAATGTATGATAACATAGATCACATGAGATATCAAAACACATACATGGAACTATGAGAAAATGCCTTGGCTGAAACATATAAGTGCAAAAACATGAAGAATCATCACTTAAACGTGCTTCAAACTTCAAACATATTGCTTAGAAATCAAAGTATAATGAAACAAAGCATGAAATCATAGCATTAGGCTAAGATCCAGAACCTTTATGACATGGTATAGCCGAATCATCAAGCATCACAAAATAACAATGTTGTTTTCCTTGAAACCGAAACATGCAAAGGACATTCTTACCATTTTTATCTCAAATGAAGACATGACATTCATGTCATATTCATATTCCAAGATCATATAAGCATACTCAAGCAAGCAAACAATAAATAGTAATCAAAACAACCATAATAATAAAATGATTTACACAAATATATACAAGTATTAACCAAGAGCAAGTTGAGTGTGTACTTACAAAAATCCATGAAATGAAATATAAGCAAGCTGTAAATCGAAATATATTACATTAGAAAGAGTCTCTAAAAACCCTAATCCATGTTCTTGAGTGTGCAAGGGTTTCTAGGGGTAGCACTAGATTTTAAACCATTTGGCTACTTGAGCTGCATTATTGCATATTTTATACACTTAAGACCAATATATTTTTAATTATTTAATTATTTTATCATTGGTTTTAGATAAAAAATTGATTAAGAGGCACAAATCCAAGTTATGATTTAAATTGATTAAAAACATAGTTTATGCTTAATTTTATAACTTGTGATTTAATTGAATAATATTTATTCACTTGCACAACACACTTTTAATATTTTATTTTTCCCTTCTAGTTTTGTTTTATTTTATTTATGTTTTGTTTTATTTATTTATTTTTCTGTTGTTGTTTATCTAGTTTCATTTTTTATTTTTATTTTTTATTTTTTATTTGTTTTACACCCCACTGTCAAGCGACATGTAGTTTTGTCCATGGACCAAAACTACATGTCGTTGCTTCCATCTTCAACCTGAACGTCGACCCGTTGCACCATCGCCATGCACAAAGCCATCTACACCCGTGAATCTCTACCCAGCAAAGCAGCACCTTCACGCTTCAATCCTTTGCACGTTCGGCATCACCAACATGCTGCACCTCCTGCTAAGCGCTTAGCAGCACCACTGCATGCATGCACCATGCACGGCCTCGCCGAAAGCACCCACGGCAGTAACTTCCACATGCTGCCTCCTCAGCCACCTACACATGCCGAACCACCATCCTCTGTTTTAAGAGGTGAAAACAGAGTAAAACTCCATTGCCCAACCAAGCAGCTCCTCTCACGCCGCAATGTTCTCTCCATCGCCATACACTGCCATCAGCGGCAGCAACAGTCACAACCACGCTGACCAGCACCACCTTTCGAAGCTAGCACCACCTCCGCCAGCCTCCATGCATGCGTTCGGAGCATGCACAGCCGCAGCCCACAGCCTCTTCATGCAAAGCTCAATCAAAACCATTCCCCTGTTTTTGATACCGAAAAATAGAGCAAGCTTCCAGCTCTGCCAAACACTGCAGCACCAGCCACGCACGTCGCCAGCCTCACCCGAAGCCACCACGCTGTCCAGCCGTGCCAGCATGCACGGCCATGCACAGCAGCGCCACTCTTGAGGAGCAACCCGTTGCAGCGTTCCACAAGCAAGATGTTCATGCTTGCTGTCACGGTTAGCATTGAGCCAGAAAAGAAATTGGTGTAGCAGGAGATAGTGAAAAGCATGCAGTAAACACGGGAACACAACGCACGGAAGAGAAAGAAAAAAAATGAAAAGCTTCGGACGCAACACTCACGCAGCAAAGGAGAGGAAATGAAGCAAAAAGAAAAGAAAAGAAATACAGAGGTTCGGAACGCAGCAACGGAAGATGGAAGAAGAAAAATAATAAAAAAAGAAAAATTTTTCTTTCGGTGGATGCGACTGAAGAAAGAAAAGAATAAACAGAAAAAACTCATGCGGGACAGCAACGAGGACGAAGCATTGGAATGAAACACGGGACCAGCTTCTTTACACATGCAAGAAAGTGAATTGAAAAAGAAGAAAAAGGCTAGTTGGCTGGTGTACTTTTGGATAGGCACGGACGGATACAGCGCAAATAATTTTTCTGAGTGGGAGACAAGTAGCTGGCTTCACAGACGAAACAAGTTAAGCACAGCGCGAATGCAGTGGCTTTTGAAGCCTATATAAGGACCTGAAGATAGACAGAGAATGGGTGGTCGATGTTAGACACCCAGTAGAATAGTTTAGGATTAGTCTGTAGTTTTTTCAGTTTTGGAGAAAGCGCAGATGAAGTGAGGGAGTTCGGTGATGCAGTGACCAAATGTTGTTACCGAGCTTTCCTCCTTCATCTGTAGTCTCCACTTTTAATTTTATTTTTTTTATTTTAATTTATGATGATTTATTTTCTTTCACTTTAAATTTCTATACTTTAAATTATTGTCATTTATTTTTCTGCACTTTTAATTTCAGCACTTTAAATTTCTGTCATTTATTTTTCTGTATTTTTATTTCCTGCAATTTATTTTTATGTTATTTAATTTGCTTGCTCTTTTAAATTTCAGTCATTTAATTTTCAGCAATTTAGATTCACTGTATTGCACTTTAATTTCTTTACTTTTCATCACTGCATCTAAAACACTCAAAGCCAACAAAAAAATGAATATGGTTCACGACCAGTAAAATCTTCTTTTCATTGCACTCTTTCATCCATTGTACATATCATCACTTTTTATTTTTATTTTCTCATTGTAAATATTTCCACCATTTTACACGAGTTTATTTTTAGCACTTTCCCTGTGGAGACGATCTAAGAATTTATTCCTAATTACAACGCGACACGCTCCTGCACTTGGGATAGCCTTTGGGCTGCTCATTTTTTAACGAGTCATTGGCCTTTAGGGTTTTTAGTTTTAAACCCCTTCATTTCACTTGTGTTTTCATACAAAACTCAAAGTATGGTAAGAACACATGATGTTGGCCAAAAACATGGAGGATGAACTCCTCCCACCATTCGAATTTAGATCTCCTTTGAGATTTAGATATCTTCTTTGAGATTTAGATCTTCTTTGATATTCAAATCTCTTCTTGAGTTGTCAAAATGGTATGTGTAACACCCAGGTCTAGTGCCAAATTGTTTTCAAAAAAATTTAGATTTTTATGTGCGAAAAACCCATTTAAGTTTTTAAATAGTTTTTTTAAATAGACTATGGGCCTAAAATCTCTGATTTAGTGTATTATATTTTTCTGTGGGTTGGATATTTGGGTTAAAAAAAAAAAGAATCTTTTTATGAACCGAGATAATTTTTTTTTTCAAACAAGTTGGATTTATTTTTTTTTTACTTGAGTCAAGGTTCAAAATTCAAGAAAGAGCCTTTTATAGATTTCTTTCACTATTCAAACCGTGGGTCCAAATATTTAAAATGTGCCCTAGCCGATCACCCAAACCTTGCACTGAAAGCCCAAGTCCATGAGATTTTCTTTCTAATCTCACTTCATGCACGGTTTCACGTTTCCCCTCTTCATGCACGTATCTCCTCCCTGTTTTCTCTAGGTTTTATCTGTTTCCTATTTATACTTACACGTTCATCCTCCTCAACCAAAATCAAATTAGCCACTCCAATTTTTTTCACCCTTTTCTCTCGGTTCCTCACTGCCGTCTCACCACCAAAAAGTAGCCACAACCCAGCCAACTCCATGCATCCCAGCCACCGTTAGCACCACCGCGAGCCACAACCTTCGTCTAACAACCGAAAACCACCCTGTTTTTGCAGCTAATAACAGAGCACCTGCTCCCTCCACGTTGAGCCACAACCCTGCCACCCACAGCGTCGGCTCTCGTCATTACCTGCTCAACCACACGAAAACGTAGCCACCGACGCAGCAGCCCAGTGCTCATCTCATTCGGCCCCACCATCCAGCTCACGGAAACTCAGCCCGTGTTGTCCCCTGTTTTCCTCCACCCAAAACAGAGCCGAACTTCGCACCTCCACTGCCAACCACTGAAGTTTCCCAGCCTTTTGCCGCTATGCACCACAGCCCAGTCGCGAGGCACTTCCAGGTCGATCTCCTTTCACTGCCGTAAGCTTCCGTTTCCTTCTCCTGTGTTCTCCCTTTCCCTCACTCTCCGTCTCCCTCTCGGTATTCTCATCTCCTTCTCTCTCTCTCTCATCAGTGCTCAGCAGCCCATCTTGCCGATACAACCTCCACATCCTCCCAGCCCCGCCGCAACTTCTTTCGGTGAGTCTCCGTCGCACCTGGGTCTCCCTCTCACTTGTGATCTTTTACAAACTAAAGTTTTTTTTTTCCTATGCTTTTTTCGTAGGAGAAGACTTATTTTATAATAATACTATTAATTTACCCCCAAGGTTGCTTTATTTTTATGGAAATACCCCCAAGGTTACTAGTCAAATTATAAGGGGTTTTAAACTTTTAATATATATTTGTAAACTCTAAGTTTTCCATGTTTACACAAATTATTTTGGTAAGTTAAATTTATTTTAAGTAAAGTTTTATTTCAAAAGTAAGCGATAATGTTGTATTTTTATTATGATCTAGTTTATTAAGTTTTTTATATATAATTCAAAATATTTTGTTATAATTACATTATTTAATATTAAATTTTATAATTTTATTTCAATAATAAATAAGTTAGTTTTTTTTATATCTTAGTCGGAAAAATTAAATGGATGTTGATAAATTTTGGGAAGTGATGAGATTTTAGGGTTATGAGAAGTTTAAGTGTTGAGGAATTAAAATAGGATATTTCAACATTTCAGGTTTACATATCGAAATACATGTTCGATTTAATATTTACAGAGGTTACATGAATATTTTTATACTTGACAATTTATATTTGTTCGGCATTATTGAGAAAAATTCAAAAAAGTTAAGAAGTCTAAGTAAGTGGGGTTCTTATGCTAGACTTTGCATAAAAAAAATGAATTGAGGTCCCTCTTGAAAAATATGCATGTTTTGTTATAAAAAGAAATCTGAAAAGACTTCAGTTATTTGTTTCTGCATTACTCATGAAATTCTGTATAAGAATAAAGTATTTTTGGCATGACTGGTGCAGATATGGGCTTATTTTCTGACATTCTATTTCTGAATTGTGCAAAAGAGAGTGAATATAAAATTTTGTGCATAAATTATATTTCTGTGATATGATTCTGTTCTGTTTTGAATATGTTCTATACTCTGATATGATATGATGTGATTTTTGAAAACTTTTGACATGACATTCTGAATTTGGATTTGGTTTATGGATGGTGATCTATTTGACCTACCACGAGTGCTAATAGTGGCTTCTGTTTGGGTTGGTACCAACTATTCTGTTTCTAGTGCACCCACTTTGGAAACAAAATGATTTCTCTAGTGGTCTTTCTTATGGGCACACTCGGGGCTCTGAGAATAAATAAGGGGAAGATTCACATTTTGTTTCTACTCGGTTAACTACCAGGGTTTGTACAACTCTACCACGGGGGTTAAACATGGCCTCTGATGTGATATGATATTCTAGTATGATAGTAGTCAGTTATGTTATGCCAAAAGACTTTGAATAAAGGATATTTTTGAATGAAATTATTTTTGAAGCTTTCGCTCTGATATTTTTGTTAACATGTTTCTGATTCTGTATTTTCAAAGTAAAAGTATTTTGTTCTGCATTCTGAACTCTGTAAATGCTCATATTTATTTACACACTAATATATGTTCTTCGCTTACTGAGTTGTTGATAGCTCACCCCTTATCTCCAAATACTTTTCATATGATTTCAAATAGTTCAGCTAAGGATCAACATTATGGAGCATGGGTAGATGATTATTTAAGCATAGTGGATTACTCATAAGAAGATTTTCTGAGAATTGGCGAATTTTATTAAGAGATTTTGTAGTATTCTAATGACTTTATATTTTGGAGTCTGTAATTATATTGATGAAATGTGAGTTTTAAGTTGCAGGGTGTAACTCTCTGACCCCTGTGGGACTGGGGCGTTACAGTATGTGTGTGTAGAAATTAAGAAAAAACCGAGTCTTACCTTGGTCTCTCTTCGAAGATAGCGAAATCTTCTCTTGAAATGAATCTTCTTTGTTTGGTTGGAAAGAAAGTGTAAGAGTCTTCAAGTGACAGTGTGAAAATTGTGTGGAGAAGAGGAGGACACATGCAAATTCTAAAAATAGTCAAGAGGAAAAGCCCATAGGCGTGTGGCTCTTCCCATTTAATAGAACTCTCCTCTCCTTCCTATTGGTTGCCTCAAAACCCTAGCATGAGTGACAAATGGCAAGTGTTTCTTCTTCCTCCCTCGCTTTTTCCGAAAAGACTCTTAGAATCCCATCTTGGATTGCATTGGGAAGGGACGTGCACAGGTAGTGTGTAGGGCTTCCTCTCCCTTGGCTGAAACCCTCCATTTCCCTTTATGCCATTCATTTTTCTTAAGCAAGTGAATATTCTCCAAGGGTACTTATGCAATACACTTCATGCCTCTTCCTTTTCCCAACAAACAAGCCTTGACATGAGTGACAAGTGGCATAGGCGTGTGCCTTGCCCATTGCCACCCACTCCCTTCCACTTCTTCCTACTTTGTTGCTTCATCTTCCTCTTGTTCCTTCCCAAGGTGACCTTTCATGTACCATTGGTTTGTTTTGTAATCTAAGTGACAAGTGGCAAGTGATGGTTAGGTTTGGAATAGTAGTGCCCGAAATTATAGAGTAGATTAGTCCTTTGTGTAAAAGTCTTTTCATCTTTCCTTCTAAAAGCTTATTGCATGGTGGACACTTGGCAAAAATTGAAGATATTTTGAGTGTAGGCCAAGTTTTTCGAAATTCCCTTGTGTCCCTTCGGTTTCTCATGCAAATCACTTGGAAAATCCCATTTTTTCTTCCCTAGGTTCCCTTTTCCAAGAACATCTACCTTGGAACTCGAATTTTTGCCAAAAATAAGGTGGAGGCATGTGGGGAAAGGGCTTGTCTGAAAATCTCTTAGTCTCCCTATGTCATCTTGCCATTTGATTCTTTTAGAAGTCTCATCCATGAATGACAAGTGGCAAAACCCTCTAGGGTAGGCATGCAAGCCATCCCTTCGCTTCCCTACACTTCTCTCTCCTCCCTTAGTCCACTATCATGACTTGATACATAGTGGCTCACATGTATGACACATGGTACTAGTAGCAAGGGTTTGGGTCATGGGCTTTGGGCCATTGGGCTTAGGTTTCCTTATAGGGGCTGAAATTCACAAGGCTTTCTAGGGTTAGCTTATCTTGGGCTTAAGTTGCTTAATCCAAAAAAATCTAAGGCCTCTCCTTCAAACTAGAAATTCTAAGGCCCTTGAATATTTATGGCAACTAAATAATTTACGAAAATGACTAGTCAAGCTTGGGTCATCACATCCGCCGTGCTCCACCACCCTCCATCGCAAGTTTACCTTCCTCCCCCATACATTTACATTGGATCTGCCACCCTTTAATTTTTCCCATTTGTAGATCTCCCCATTGTGTACAGATTCACCACTTCCTCTGCCACGCACTGCCATTGTCGCTACCACCTTTGTAAGCCATGTGACCCCAGTGGTTATTTTTAATTTGTAGTTGAGGTTATTAATTACTAACAGATTATTCCCACTCACAGTGATGCTCAAGCATGCACACTCGCGGGATCTCTCAAACAGCATGTGCGATCATCTAGAATTTTCATTCTGTGTGGTAAGTAAATTTCCAGACTGACCCTTGAATTACTACAGTTGAAAAGTATCATTGAATGCTAATGGAGTCTAATTGTGAAGGAAAGTGGTCGGGGGCCTTGTGAAGCTTTGGTTATAGTATTATAGTTGGTGATGATTGTCGGCCTAGGGCCGGGTGCATAGTTCGGAATCGTGTGTAGTTTCAAAAATTGTGAAATTGTTGGAACTGTGACAACTGTGATATCTGTGTGATGAGTTGTGTGTTGTTTTATTTGTATTATGCCAAGCCATCCAATAATTGGCTGCTGTATAAGTGCATATTTATTATCTTCTCTTCCGTTATTAATTGTGCTTTATTCCTTGTTTGTTCTGTGAAACTGGAAACTGTGGTTTTAGTGTTATAACTAAAATGTGGATTTTGTGGGTGCATGCGTATCAAGACCCTAAACCGAGATGGGGTATTATCTCAGTTGAGCTTGTCTGGTCACTCGGGAGCGTGTAAAATCGAGTGACGTCCTATTAGATATCTTCGAGTGATAGCTAGCTTGACCAAGATGATAACGCTCTCGGTACGACTTTGTGGCCCTTCTACTGGCAGAGGCTAGAGGATGTCTTGTTACGTATGTGCAGAGTGCAAAGTTAGGCTTCGCTAGGTTACGAAGTCACACGCACGACCATTACCTGTGGTATGACGAAGTTAGGCCAGATGAAATAAAGAAATTCTCAGTGGACTACACGGCAATTATTCTTTGTGGTTTTTGAAGCCTATAAAAAGGCTTGAAGTGAACGAAGAAACCATCATCAGAATTTTGAAGAGCTTGTTCCTATTTCTCTTCGGCTTCTCATTTCTATTTGCAGTGTTTATTTAAGTTTATTTCAATTGAGTATTAATTTATTTTCTTTAAGCTTTTATTTATAATATTTGGTGTTGTGTTTTATTTTAGTTTTCTTATGGAGAATATATCATTAAATTCCATAGTTCTTGTGATGAACATGGTTGGCTAAATTTTCATACTAAGGTTAAGAGGTGAAGTCTAATAATTTAAATATTATTTTAGATCAATAATAGAGTTCATATTGTGAGTTTGATCAATTGATTGGTGTTATTATTAGAAACTTTGATTATCTATATATTTCTCTTGATTCATTGTGATTTTCAAATACAGTGAATGCTTGAAAATTTCCTATGATAATCAATTGGACTTTTGAATGTCTCTACCATCAATTATTCAAACTTAATATTTGGTGACTAATTTTCTTGGGCTTAATTGTTAAATCTTCCAGTTAGACAGAATCATTATTCTAGTCTAACTGAGCTAATTTGATTGGAAACAATTTCATAAATTATTAGACGGATCCTCGAAACCTTAGTCTTTCTCCATATTAATTCATCTCATTATTTCAGTTATATTTTGTTACTTTAAAAATCTTCATCCCAGTAATCTCCTATTTTTGGTTGTACATTCATTTTAATAATTTCTTTTTATTTTATTCTCTTTATCACATTAGTCAATCCTTGTGGATTCGATCCTGTAAGGTACTACGACACCTGCATACTTGCAGGTAAAACTGCTTTGAATTTTTATTCATTATTTTGAGTGAAAGTTCAGACGCAACACTATTCACTCCAGGAAAGTGAAGAATAAACTTTGAACTGTAAAATCATAAATATACAAACTAAACTAAGCGTGTAATTCATTTATTGAAACTCACTCCGAAGTGCCTTAAAATAAACAAAACGCGTTTTCGAACAAGCGTTTCATCTGAAAACTGAAAAATGGAATTACTGCACCTTAAAATCTTAAATAACCAACTGAGTCTAATGGCGAAAACCATATCGCATTCTGACACTTCTAACTATCTCAAATAAATAAAATTGCACTTTTGGCACCATAGTGAGAGGAAACACTGCCTATGCTGACAAACGAAAACCTACGCGATTGGTTAATTCATGAAAACTTATGGAGTTTTTACGAGGTTCCTAAATCCTAAAAAAATTTCACAATTGAATTTCTAACATGCTGTTACATTGGCTGCCAGGGTTGGTACAACCCTACCACAAGAGTTAAATATGGAATGTGTTATGTTATGGTGCTTTTTAGTTATGCTTGTGGCAAAGGATTTTGTATATTTTGTAGTTGTAAATAAATTTTTTTTGAAGTTCACTATGATAATTTGATAATCTACTTTGTTCTGCATGCTATACTAGCTCACATTTACATACTAATATATGTTCGCTACTTACTGAGTTGTTGGTAACTCACCCAATTCCATTCAATATTTATAGATGGTTTTGATGGTTCAAGCAGGAATAAAGAATAGGAAGCATGGACAAGATTAGTTGAGGATAGTGGATATAGTACCTTAGGGTACTATGATTTTTAGGAGATTGTATTCAGCAGATTGGATCTTACTTTGTAGATTTTTCTTATTGGGATGTTGATATTTAATTAAGACTTTGTTTGAATTGTTAATTTATTTTGTTGGAATCTTGTCGATTTATTAGACCTTGTGAAGTTCTCTAAACTTTCTAGGTATTGAAGGATTTCATTGATGTTAGTTATGTGTTGAAGTATGTATTTTTTATTAAAAGAGTTTTCTGCCTTTGCCGAGTTGTAGTATTGGTTTTTTTTTTTTGAAGTTAGGGCCATATGTTCAATAGTGATCCCTCCCCAGTTTTATTAATAAAAATCCTCCTTTATGGTAAAGGAATACCATATAAACAAAAAAACTCATTGCTTATCAAAAGGACCTAACAAAGCTAAGAAAGAAATTACATAATAGGCCTATGAATACGACTATACACCTCAACTATTGGAATCTAACGCCTCAGTAAAATATCAACATGGGCAATATTGAGTCTTTTTCATTTTAATAGATATGTTCCTGAACGAAAAAAGTATCTACTCCCAACAAGATTGAATCGACATATTTCTATCTTCCATGCGCAACCTACATCGGTGAATCCAAAGAATCCATACAATGAAAACCAGCGTGATACCCCCTCAGATGTTCCAGTTGGGAAGACCGTTTACCTTTAGAAACCTAAGTCCACCACTGCTCTCTCCAACTTTGTTGATGTTCATATTCGACCTCAAGCATAACTGATGCCTTCCTCTAGAGCTTCAGCGGAAACTCCCCCTCTCCCAGTACATGGTCTATTGTTTCAATCTTTGGCTACTTATAACATACATACGTAAAGCATAAGGAAATGCCCATGTGCTGGACATTTGTGTCCATGCTGAATGCCCCTTGTAACCCTTTCCAGCATATGAAAGAAATTTTGAGAGGAATGACAGGATCCCAAATAGACTTTTCCCACATGACATCCTCATACTTGGATTGGCACAACTCCCAACTGGATTTCACAGTGACATTCCTTTCCTTCGAAGGCTTCCAATACACCTTATCTTCCATCTCTGGCCTACCCAGCTTTACCTTCAAGTAAATGTGCTGAGCCTTATCTCTTCCTATCATCGCCGTAAGCATGTCTTCATATGACTTTGTTCCAATAAGCATCTCCCACAACAATAATTTAGGTTGGTGTATAATACCTATCTGTTTGCCTAGAATCAAAAGACCAGACTAGTTTTCCCACTAGAAAGGGATTTATGCTTCATTAATTTGCCAACCTGACTGCTCTATGACAACAGAAAAACAAGATGAGATTGACTTCCGTAAAGGGGAGGCCTTCCACTGAACCACGTCTTGAAAAGGATGATGTTTTTACAATATTTTTCCCTTATGAATGTCTCCCATAAGGAATTACCATATAAAACACTCCAAGCTAGTTTCAATCGAATAGCCTTCTGAACCTCCCATAAATCAGAATGCCTAACCCTCCCTCTTGAATCGGTTTAGCAACTTTTTGCCAAGACACCCAATGCTCTTTATGGTGCTCTTTTGTGCCTCCCTAAAGAAAACCAGAGAAAATGGAATTAAGCTTCCTAATGACCATCTTTAGAACATTCATAACGTACATAAGATGGATAGGTAAGCTAGAGAGCGCATGTCGAAGCATGACAATGCATTCCCCAGCCAATAGAAGAATCCCTTTCCAGTCATCTAGCTTCCCCCGGACTTTATTTAACATATCCTCAAAACAACGCACTCCAATCATAGAAGAGGCTATAGGAATGCCCAGATATGTACAAGGAAAATTTCCAAGACCATATCCAGTAATCCTTTGTAATCGTTTTTTCCTCGCATACGAAATACGATTAGAAAAATAAATGGCAGATTTATTCGTGTTCACCTTTTGTCCCTACCACTTAGAATAAGTATCATTAACTTTCACCGATTTTTTATCCCCATTTAAAATGAACACAACATCATCAACAAAAAGTAATTGGGATACCTGTGTACGTACACACTCTAGGAATTGAGAGAGGTTTGATTTTCTTATGGTCCACTGCTTGCTTAACCATCCTTGTGAACACTTCCTCCGCTAGAATGAACAAGTATGGTGAGAGGGGGTCACCCTGCCGAATCCCTCTAGAATATTGAAAATACCCTCGGGATGTTCCATTAAGTATCACAGAGAAACTACAATTCTACACACAACTTTTTAGAAGAGCAATAAACTTATCTAAAAAACCATAAGCATTTAAGGCCTCCCATAGAAAATTTCACTCCAACCTATCATATGCCTTCTACCTTGCTCTCTTGAAATAATGCTAGATAATAAAGGCCAAATTCTACCAACTAAAATTTTTGAGAAGCTCTTATAAATTACCAAACATAAGCTAATCAGGTGAAATTTAGCAAAACTATATGGCCGGTTTGTTTTAGGAATAAGGACCAAGAAAGTGGAAGTATAATATGGACCTAATGGAATGCCTGAAATAAATTCCCTGGCCACTTTAAGAAATCCTTCCCAATAATGTCCCAGTAGGAGATAAAAAAATTAGCCCTAAATCCATCAGGCCCCTGACTACTATCCTCAGGAATAGACATCATAGCTGCTAACGTTTCGTCCATGGAAGGTGTCTTGACAAGATTAAAATTATCCTCCTCTGAAACAGTCGGTTGGACCAGCTTACATATTTCTTCTTATGCACTTTTATGCCCCTCAGATTACAAGAGCTTCTGGAAGAACTCCATTGCACTATCATGCACGACAACCAGGGTCTGAAGCACAGAACCATCTTGCATCTCCATATGCCCAATACACGCCTTCCGTCTATGATTCCTGAACATACCATGAAAGAATTTGGTATTCACATCTCCTTCTTTTATCCACTTTGCTTTAGCCTTTTGAGCCAATGAAAATCTCTTCTCTATGAAGCCAATGATGCAGCCCCTTCCGAGCTTCCTATAACAATTTATCATCCTCTACCTAACCTGACTCAAACACCTTTCCTTCCTATTGAATGATCCGATCGTCCCAACGTGAAATATTAGAGAAGATATTACCAAAGGACATGCGATTCCACTCCTTTAAAGTATGCTTCAGGTGCTTCAACTTAGCAGCCAAATTCAAGAGCCCATCAAATTTTGTAGCTTCCTCCCAACTCTTGGCAACCACGTCTCTAAACTGAGCATGTGTAGTCCTTGGACCATAAAACCGTCTAGCAATTGAAATTTTGTGGTGCCGCGGACAATGATCTGAAGTGCTTCTGGCCAACATGATTACTTTCGCAGCCGGGAATCTCCATGTGAATTCTTGATTAACAATTACCCGATCTAACTTAGCCCATATTTGGCCACGCCCTTCTTGCCCATTATACCATGAATATTTTGAGCCTTCTTCTTGAATCTCCATGAGCCCACAATTCATTATGTAGTTGTTAAAATCATCTTTAACTCCCTGAAGTTTTAAGAGACCTCCAATTTTCTCATGATCGTACCGAATGACATTAAAATCACCTCTAGCCACCAATGGAATATCTCGTCTTTGAACTGTCTCCAACTCTCGCCAAAGGTGCACTCTCCCAGATTGAAAACAGCTCGCATAAATAAATGATAGCAGTATCTCAACCTCACCATTTTTATGAAGACCAGAAATCTATTGCTTAGTACTGGACACCATTTGCATTGAAACATCCTTCTACCGAAAAACCCATATCTTGCCTTCTTGATGATAGTTGGTCATGAAACTAGCAAACTTCCACTTCCTTACCCATTTCTTAATTTGACATTCAGCTGCAAACGGTTCCAAAATGGCCAGCACACCTGGTTGCGTCTCAAATATATTCTTCTGTAATTGTAAAAAAGAACTACCTAGCCCCCGAACATTCCAAACTAAAATGTTGTGTAACATATCAAACTTGTTTGGAAGATCGAGTAATCATACTCGGGGATGCAATTGTAACTTTTTTCTTCTTCTTCAACTTAACAATCGGCATCTTAGTTTCCTGCTCTATCTCCACTTCTATGTTCTCTGTATTTTCAACTCCTTTGATGTCATATCCATCCTAACATAAACTATGCTCCATCACCGAAAGCACATCTGTTCACACATTAGTAATAATAGGCAATTCCACTTCAGTTACCATAGCCTGCATATTAATTTTCTCAGCATCCAACTTCTTGGCCATTCCCTCCTTTATTCGGCATAACTCTAATGACTTTTCGGCTATGTCCTCCCCCACTACCTGAATATTGCCATACTGTAATTGCACTCCTCGTATAGGGGTTGAACGCGAATCTGGCGTGTACGCATGCTCCCCTGCCTATTCATTGATGCCCGTGGTGCTCTTTGTTCCCAGATCACCATCTACCACCAGATCAGATGTTCTTTCTAATTCAGCATTTACAATTTCTTCCAAAAGTATCGATGCTTCTTCTTGGATATTTTCAACCCCTTGTGTATTCCTCGGGGAATTAGATATGTTTACCAAACTCTGAACGACTTCCACATTCGTATCCCTGTCACTCAGTTCTGCCTCTTCTCCTTCAATACATAACCATGTTTTGCCATTATGCTATTTTAAATTTTGATCATCCGCTGTTATGGACCACACCATCACCCCATCCTGTATCACGTACAGAATCAATTGCTCAGTTTCCTTTTCCTCCTTTTTCTGATCTTGCACTTGGTCCGTTTTATACACTGATTTCCACACCTATTTTTTTCTCTCAGATCTCTTCAATTCGTCTCTAGCCTGAGGCATACCCCTTTTCTGATTTCCTGTATGTAACTTTTCCCTTCTACACATACTATTCGAATGACCTTGTTGGAAGCACGTCAAACAATATGCCGGTAGGGTTTCAAAGATCACTTATTGGAAATGGCTTCCCGTTTTATTAGGAGGACCAATCCAAAAGTAGTTCCTATTGTCTTTAGAAATATACATCTCCACACGCATTCTTGCACCCTCTGGCCTAGAAACACAGGTTGTTGCATTATCTCCTTTCAGATATCTACCATAAGGACCTGGAAAAATTTTCAATGTAGACTCATGGAAAAATGGGGTTGTAACCCTATTAAAATATCCACACTGGTGCTAGCATCAATTCTTCATATTCATTGAATGAGGGAGTCCAATGGGAAATTTTATATGGGATGTTTGCAATATCCATCACTTACCTAGACATAGTAATAACAAAGTCAGCTTCATTTGTCAGACGAACCAAACCATTTTGAGCCCTCCTCATGGCACCAACAACCGGCATTGAGGATACTCCCCAGCGACTTTTAATGTACCTTCGAATGATATCTAGGGAAGGACGACGTAGCTAGAATGTTAACACTACTGAGAACCGAAATGGAGCCGCTGTTCGTGTGATCTCTTCTTTGTTGACAACGAAACATAGATCCCCCTCAATCAGTTTTGCTTCACGCATGGCAACCACTACGTCTAGCATAGGTAATGGACATGACGAAACAATGTTAGCAAGCATCCTCGCTATGATAGGCAAAGACCTAGAAGCGCCATCGCGGCTAGGCGGCGACCAAAAATACACCAACCCTAGCAAAACTACAAAAAACCTAGAGAGAAAAGAGACGTGTATATATTGTATTGTTGGGAGATGATTTAGCTAATAGGAACTAACCCCTTAGACCTCCAAGTACGACAGGAAGCTCCCATTCCTAATTTCTCCCTCCATCTCAATGTCTTTAGTGCCAAGCCGTCAATCATCTTGCTGGCCAATAAGCCTCCCTCCATTTCTCCCTCTCTCTCTCTCTCTCTCTCTCTTCCTCACGCCTTTATAGCCAAAGCACTCGACTCCACCTTAGACCATGGCAAACACCCATGCCATCACTCACAAAATACCCAACTCACTGCTAACCTGCATCTCACACAACATCCCCTATTTTCGTAGCAACCTAGCAGCATCTCCAACGCATCTGACAATTACTCTCGCTGGTCAAAGTCCTAGAGGTATAACTGGCACTAGATTTCTTGAAATACATGTGTTCTATCTATGAATTTTTGTGTTAAGATTGTTGCTTGTGTGGACTGTTGTATTTGGTGGTTGGGAAAATTCTTGTTGTTAAATGCTCGCCAACTGTATGGGAGAGCCTAACGAAGTATTGTACAATTGATTTTGATGTTTGTTGGAAAGATATTTTGCCTATTTGTATGATAGAATCGATAAGTTAAGTAAACTCATGGTGGGTTGGCGTGTGTAGGTCATCTTTATTGTGATGTGGTAGATCAGTGTAGGAAATGACTTGGTAATGTGTTGTTTGATTATTCAGTATGTTGTGTTGTGGGCTATTTGGTTGACATGTTGTTGTGTATAGTAAAGCGAAATTGAGGAGGTTTGGTTAAAGTGTTGGTGTAGGGAGTTTGGAGGTTGTGCTTGTGCCATGGTTAGAAACTGAGGCATTATTATGGATTACTGTGTTGCATTATAGTTACTAATTATGGTATTTCTATTAGTTATATTGGTTTTGTGCTTGTGTAGATTATTAACATGTTAGTGAATATTTTCTAGTTTAGGTTTTTCAGATTTTTGTGTTGAGATTGTTGCTTGCGTGAACTGTTGTAATTAGTGGTTGGGAAAATTCTTCTTGTTTAATTCTGGCCAAGTGTATGGGAGTCTGAGCTCATTGTCTTGTTCTTATAACACATGGTGGACACAACATAGCTCCCCTCAGCACTGCGTGCTACTGCTAGTTATTACTCCACCAATGGTCCATAAATCGTGGTGAGTACGTCTTATTCATATGCATTATAATACGATAGTACTTCGTCGAGTTATTTAGCCTTAGTCATGACACCCACTAGCGCTAGGTGCTACCTTACTCCAGCATCTTTTAAAAAAATATCCATTCAAGGCACACCGACGGTTCTTTGTCGATCCAGGGGTTACCACTCCATTGTTAAGTACTCCAGAGTGGACAGAGGAGTTCTACTAGGATATTCTCTCTTTCTATCATTTGGGGTCATGATAAACATTTTTCTTTGACACTATTCTTTATCTTTTAAAAAGACCATTTACCCAAATAAACTTGACATGAGACTTGAGACGTGTCCCTTCTTAACCTTACAATAACCGAATCTTCATGACACTTGAAATATCAACATAATCTCAAGCAAAACTGAAACATGTGCATGCGAATCATGGAATTTTCAACATAGATCCGAATCATATGACCTCTTTCATGATCTTATACAAAGTCAAAACAGAATATTGAACCAAATAAAACATAGATTAACAATCAAAGGTAAGAATTGTGACTTCCCTAAAGTCTGCTTGGGATTGAACGAACATCTAAAGCGTCGGGACATGCAACACAAGGTTACATGTCCCCGTTCATGACATATAAGATGCAATGTTCCTAACATGCATCTAGCGTTATACAATATTCGCAGCGGATACTTTTTTTTTTTAGCAATACTATGCACCAAATTGATAATATCCCAAATAATTAAAACATAATCTATGCATATATGATAAAAGAAACATCCATGATTATAGTATGGATCTCAAAAGATTGTAATCTCAAAACAAGAGAGACTGGGCTCCTTCATTACATTACCAAAATATACTAATGGGCTAGTTCATCGAGTATTCCGCGTAGCTTGACTAACGATGCTAAAATACTGTCCAAAAACCTAACTATGGAGACAGTAAGCTCCATGTCGCATCTGCGGAGTCTAGGAAACCTCTTCCAATATGTTGGTGTCCGCTCCTTGTCCTAGAACTGACACATCACCTACCATTCGGGGGGGAATGGTACTTGAGACTACCACAGTGAGATTTGATTAAAGATCTCAGCAAGTTAACAGGAAACTTCCACATAGGTTAATGATGCATGCATATTAGTAAAGGCATGAATGCATAATCAAAGTCAGTAATAAGCATAACATAACTTGACATAACATGGCATGAACTGACATAACTTGAACTGAAACATGAACTAAACGGAAAAGTTGACATGACATGAACTTGAAACTAAGACTTGACTTGACGTGACCTCAATGTGAACTGACTTGAACATGAACATGAACTTGAAACATGATTGAGCATGAAATTGAACATGAATTGACTTAGACATGAATGTGAATTGAAACATGACGTGGACGTGAAATTCAATGTGAATTGAACGTGAATTGACTTAGACATGAATGTGAACTAAAACATGACGTGAACATGAAATCTTATTTAATATACTTGATTAATAAAGTGACAACATGGGTGCTACACTAGTCTCCTTTAGCCGTGTGTCCCTACCGATTACCGCATCACAACATATGGTATCTGGACCAGCTGTGAGGGCATTAATACGTGCTTTATAGTTGTTGTGGCCCCACATATTCTAGTGTCTCATGTAGTGTATGCACCACAATTATTGTGATCCCATACGTCATGCATCACAATTGTTGTGATCCCATGAACTGTTTGTCAAACAATTGTTGTGGACACACATGAAATAAAAGATGGCTCCATTGGCGTTAGTGACTAGCTAGTTAGTCCCCATTCGCAACCCGTTGACAGTATTTCGTCAACCCAATGACTTTCATACCTATTTAAACACTCTTGCATGAACAAAAGAAATCCATTAGGATATTACCACATCTTAGTACTTAGGGTTGTGATAGACATGAACTGACTTGACATGACTATTCCCGAGATACATAAACTGTACTTGAGATGAAAGGTGACATGTATACGAAAAAATAGAAGTCCTGAAGTAGCGTAACATAACATGAACGTAAGTTGACAGAAATGACGTACTTGAAAGAAAACATTTCATACATGACATAACATGTAACAAATAACATTTCATAACATGGCATAAGATGTAATAGACGATATTTTGTAACAAGGCATAACATGTAACAGTGAATATTACATGACGTGACATACATGTAACAGATAGAATACGTAACATGATTGTTGCGTTCTATAAAATTCAAGTACGGTTACAATGAACTATGAATAATGATTCTAAAAGTTAAAAATTTAATCACAAATTATTAGATACATGAAAACGAGTAACTTAGAGTAAAATTACCCATTTACCCTCTACATGTGGAAAAATGACCATTTTATCCCTAACTTAAGAATTTTGCATCATAACTCCAAAAATCATCAAAATTTACATACCTCATATGAATTTTGTCCTAAACTCAAATATGAACTCTAAAAAATTTAGAACTAAACACAGCAATGAAAACTCCATAGGGACTGAAACATGCATGGGCTTTTTCACTTGATTGTTTTTGCACTTCTTTCAATTTTTGCAACAAAGATCTTCCTATCCTAAATTTAAAAACATACTTTAAACATCCAACAAGAATTTACTAAACATCAACCGAAATTTTTTTAGTAAAAAGATCTAAACTTTTTAACTAAAAACAAACCCAAAACTTTTTAGTAAAAAGATCTAAACTTTCTTTTGCTGATCCTTATTCAAAACATCTCCAAGAATTCCAAAAAAATCAAATCTCATTTCTAACATATTCATAATATAATCCTAAAAATAGCCATGCTTAGGATTATAAAAAAAAAGTCACCAAAATCACAAAACAACTCTTGGAGTTTTCGACTTCCTACTAAGTCCAAACACAGAAACGTTTTCTTAACTAGTTTTGATCAATCACTTGATCCATAGCTTAAAAAGATGAGATCTTCAAAGAAAAACATTACGTGATTTAAAAATGTGTCCTAAAGAAGATCCAACCATTAAACTTAAAATCACATGGCTAAAAACAACCCAAAACTTGAATCTAGCGAAAAACATCAATACTAAAACTCTGTAAAATAACATCCTAACATGCATATAAGAGGCTTAGGATCAACAAATAAAAATATCAAAGCCATTGGAGTAAGATTAAATCACAAAATATTCAAACTTTCTCAAAACAGAAATGGTTTTTCTTCTTCTAGTTTCTAAGTTTCTAGATCTAAGAAGATATTTCATCAAAATCTTTAGTCATGCAACAAATTCTCAATGAACATTCGTATACATATGTTGAAAACACTCCATAAAAATGTCATACCAAGATCTGTCCATTAGTTTGGCCAAAAACTTCAAACTATAACACACTCTCTAGTTTAACGTTCAGAATGACATTTCCATAGATAAAACAACTTTTGACTGATCAAATGACTAGTTCATTAACCTTCAATATCCTTTCTCTAACTGCTAAAGGGTATTCTATATGTACATTGATATAGACAATAATACGCTTAATGAGAATTGTTACTCTTACCACTTGGTAACAATTCAGACTCCAAACTGGACACTCTTACAATACCACAATTACTGAAAATAGGGACTTGCTTGAATGAAACAACATACCTGCTATAAATCTTAATGGCTTGACATTACTCCAAAACAACAATAATGCAGTAATACCACCAATTCCTACCCAATCAATCTTGACTAAGCTTAACAATACATAGCTTCGGAGGGTTACCATGGATGACATTCGTTTCTTCTATTCTTGAGACGTCGGCATCGACCTTTCCAAGTGTGGCTGCATACACTTGAGCTAGTACTTGAGGTCATGACTTTGATTTGGAAACTTCATTGGGAATAGTCCCCTTCTTCTAAGTTCTTTTGAGACAGTTTTTGATCAGATGGCTTGGTTGGCCACACTTGAAGCAGAGTCCTAGAGTAAGTTTGCACTTGCCTCCATGATTTTTGCCGCACTCTCCGCAAGTTAGGTTTGTGGTCGATGTCTGACTCTTACTAGTTGTATCTTTACTGCTCTGAGGTGTGAGGGGTAGTCTCTCTTCACATGGCCTAGCCAACCACAGTTGAAACAGGCCCTTAAAGCAAGCCTCCATTTGCCTCTATGCCTCCTACTACACTTTCTACAAGCGGGTAGTGGAATGGGCATTTGTCCTCCAGTCATGATGCCCTTTCCTTTGTCTGCTCTAGTCCCCACCCTTTTATTATGTAAGCTTCCATTGCCAGTGAATGGGCTATCTCTCTTTCTTTTTGAGATGGTAAAAGTAGCTAAACCTCCATACATGGCTTCTGCAATAATTTTCGCATTAACCATTTCCTGTAAGTCATTGATTTGAAGACGGTCCAAATGAACTACTACCCTTTATTATTTTTTACTTCATTCTTTTATTTCTTCCATTCGAAATGTCCCTGGCGTTTAATTGTTTTGTTCCCCATCAAGAAAGCCAGCTTTTTTATTTTTCTTTTTCCGCATGCATGAGTTGCTTCTATATGATTTGCATTTTGGTTCCCGCAGTTCTTCCCAACTTGCACAAGTTTGTTTCTTTCTTTTAATTTCTTGGTAGCCTCCTCTCTTTAGTGTCCATCTTCGTGAGATGGGTTTCAGCCTTTGGTGTCCAATTCTTTTAATCTCAACTTCCTTTCTTAAGCAAAACAGAAGCTGAGCTTTCTAAGGATCTGAAACTTGTTAGAAACTTTTTTTTATCATGATCTTTTGTGCGACTCCTTTGGGCTTCAGTAAAGCAGTTTGATGAATGTGGTAATGTTTCAACTGTGTTTGCTCGAGGCTGGCGGCCAGTGGAAGTGCGGCGTGCGGAAGCTTAATTCTACAACAAAATAGAGGAGGAAGCTTCGGACGGTGGGAAGCTGCATGCTAATGGCTTGCAGGTGCAGCGGGTGCTGCTGTGGATGCGGTGGGGTGGTGTTGCGGAGAGGTGATGGTGCCCATTTTCACGTGGAGGACGAACCGTGGCGGTGTAGGTGCACTGCGTGCATGGAGGCTGTGTGTTTTGGTGAGGAAACGGAGAATCTTGCCCTCAGGAAGTTGGTGGCTGCAGCTGGTTTTAACGTTGCTGCAGACGGTGGTGCTGCAGGTTGTGCTCTTGGTGTTGCTGTGGATGTGCGTATGCAATGCAGCGTGGAGGCTTTTATGAGGAGGATGTTGCCGTGGAGGTGCAGTGGCCGTGCTGCGCAATTGGAAGTGTGATAGCATAGAGGGTGGCTGACTTGCAGCAGGCGGAGGCCGTGGTTGTGGATGAACTGGCCAATATTCACGCGAAGGAGGAGTTCGTACGGAGGAGTAATCATGAGGATGAACTGCGATAACATGTTTGAGCTGTTGGCCATGCATTGCTGTGCATGGGAAAAAGAAAAGGTGGTGGCGCACGGTTGGGGTAGCGCGGTGATGATGAAGGAATTGGGCGGTGGTGATAGCCATTTAGTGGAGGATGTGGACTACGGGCGCGCAAGGTGGAGAAGCTTTAAAACAAACAAACATAAATAAATGAGCAAAAACAAAAAAAAAATTTAGACAAAGAAAATAAATAAAAAATTAAAGAAACAAAAATAAAATTAGAAAAAGATGAAGACTAAAATATTAAAAGTGTGTTGTGTATGTAAAGAAATATTATTAAATCACAAGTATTTAAAATCAAGCATAAATTATACTATTAATCAGTTTAAATCATAACTTGGATTTATGCATCTTAACCACTTTTTCATCTAAAATCAAGAATTAAATAATTAAAAATATATTGAATCTAAATGTATTAAATTTGCAATAATGCAGCTCAATCACTCATGTCACATATTGTCAACTAGGCCTGCACACCGTCCAACCCGCACTGGTTTTGGCCTCGACCCGACCCGCTTCTCAGATCGTTGCAACTCAACCCGACCCGACAAGAGTCAGGTCGACCCGTTTCTTCTCAAAGTCTAAAGGAGCGTGTGGATCGACCTTACTGGAGCATATTGGCAACACAACATTGAAAGTAACCTTGGGATTTGCACTTCTGTAGCTCCATAAATTTTGCATGCAGGCAATGGTGGAGGTTAGGTTGGATGAGGTGGTGAAGAATACAACTTTGACTTCGACGGCTCGTGCTGATGAACTACAGGCATTCATTCATTGAAAAAGAGTGACAAAAAATCCAATAGAAAAACCCACATGCAATCTTTCTTGTTATGGTGATTGAGTGGGAGAGTAATCAAGATCCCGGCGGTTATTTCACTGCTGACGCGAAAGTCATTGATGAAAATGAAAAGACGTTTTCTTCAGCTGGCGTTGTGGATTCTAATGCGAAGGAAAGGAGAGTTTTGTTTGAGAATTATCCCGACGAGTTGAGTTGTGATAGCGAGGTATTTTAATTTTTCGACATCTGTTTGGTTGTTGGCAAAATTAGGAAAAGGAAAAGAAATTGAATTCTTTCTTTGGTTGTCTTGATTGCTTTCGGTGTCGGGACTTTTGATTGGTGGGGGTTTGTTTTAGGGCTGTGCAGAAAAGAAGAAGAATGAGACGAAGAAGAATCATGTGAAAGAAGATAAATAGTCGAATCTTTTTTACATTAGCGGGTTCGACCCGCAAACGATTTCAAACCGTGTTTTTCGGACGGGTCGGGTCGGATCTATCGGGCGGGCCGGGTTCTACGGTTTTCTGCACAGCCCTATTGTCAACCCTACTTTCAAGACAAGATGAATGATATAAAGGGATAATTAAAAATATATATGAAAATTAAGAAGGTAGGTGAAGTTATGGATGGTTATTTGGTTCTCACTTCTCAAGGTCCCTAGCTAGAAAGAATAAAGAACGATAAAACCATAAGAAAGTATTTTTCTTAAGATAACCATAAAATATTTATAAACTAAAAAACAAAATAGTGAAAAAGGAAGAAAAAAGAAGGCAGATGATATTATTTGATGTTTTGCTTTATTCATTGGGGCATGCATCTGATGGTGATTTTTGCCAAATAAATGGGTAGATAATTGATGTTCTGATAGTGACAACATCTAAATAAAGTGGAATATCACTCAAATTGGTATCAATCCAAATCTTAATTTTGATTTATTCTTTTAAGGTATGTTCATATATATAAATAATATATATATATTTATGTATGTGTGTGTGTGACAAAAATGGCCCTATCCTATCCTTGTAAGAAACGTTGTCCAAATTACATGCTTAATCCTCATCAATAGGACTGGACCAAAACTTTAGGGCATTGAAAAGAGGTGATAATTGATCCACATTTCTACTGATCTTTCAAAAATAGGTTTTCTGAAATACCTATCTTTTGAAACTTGTATATATTTTTTAATCCATCTGAAAACATGTTATTACGTCAAACACAAACTTAACGAAGCAAAAGCCCTTTCGATAGGCAAACTAGCACTATAAGAAAAAAGGCTTTTTGCGGCGATTTTATGTCTGTTGGAAATAAAATGGCCACAAAAAGCCTTTAATTGCAGAGATTTTCACATTGTCGAAATCTTTTTACATAAAATTTTGAAACTGGTCTTTTGCAGCGATTTTTCTACTTTTCGCGATGAACATATCTGCCACAAATACTAAATTGATCTTTTGCAGCGATTATTCACTTTTTGCGAGAAAAAAATTTGCCAACATATCTAAAAAACTTGTTGCGATAGTTTGTTGATCACTGCAATTGCAAAAGTGACCTTTTACAGCGATTTTTGGACTTTCAAAATCGCCGAAAAAATCTATTCCCAGCAATTTTTTTTATTGTCGCAAAAAAAAAATACGAGTTTGGAAAACAGAGATGGAGAAATTAACTGTTACATTTTTGCGGTGACTTTTATATCTGTGACGCCCCGACTCCCATGTACAAAAAGTCTCGGGAATCGTGACGTCATGATGATGACAACCCGGTCACGCATCCCAACAACAAGTGTCAAGTGTGTGCAACAAATAAACAGTGCACAAATAAAATACACAGCAGATAGTAATTAAGTCATCTAGTACCATAATTGTTTTGTTTAATACAAATATCCAAAATACAAACCTCATAAAAATAAAGCCAAGGTCCCATAAAAATAATACAAGTCTGAAATAAAGAAATACAGCACGAGTGATCCCAGATCACTCCTCTGGCAGAGCCAAATCCTCAGGCTCGGCATCTGCATCATCATCAACAACATAGTCTGCAGTACCATTAAATGTTACCACAGGTAAGTTATAACCTAACCAAATTCTGAGATAAAAATATATCTAAGCAACTAACCATACATGCATATGATGCAATATGCAATAAATGCAACACACGCCAAAAATCTCATTTGGCCCAAAAATACAACTCACGCTATTTTCCTAGAAAATAGCCATTCTTCCAATTATCCAATTAATCCATATGCACCATGGTCTCCCCTATGGACCATCCGTACGTCCTGTCTACTTTACGAGCGATGCCCAGTTCCGCACCTGGTGCGTTCGTGGCCAGGTCATCCTCTAGCCCTCGCCAGCAGAAGGGCCACGGAGTTGGCACGTAACACGTCCGCTCCCGTTGTCGTCCGGTGACAACCCAGGGGACGTCACTTAGTATATTCTGCTCCCGAGTGACCAGAGGAGCTCCACCGAGATAATGTCTCATCTCGACTTGGGGTCGTGATACACACGCACCCAAAATCCAATCAACACATGAAAATTCAGTTTACAAAAAAGCCACATGATCATGAATGCAATACACGAAAAATCCAGTTTTTCAATTTACAAACATGACATGCGTGCAATATATAGTGAACCAAAACAACCATCATAACCAATGACCAATTTCAAATCACAATACAAGTAATAATCCACACCAATCCAATCACAATAATCCACACAACAGTTACTCCGATCTCAATCCATCCACGCCCGAACTCCTCGGACTCAGTCCGGACCAACCGGGATGCAGTATAAGTAATTGTTGCAAAAATATAATTAAATCTCAAAAGATTGTTTAGGAAATACTTACAGCGCTATAAAAATATTTTTAGGAGGATCCGAAGCACTGGGAATCACCAAAACAGAAAATTTCGCAGTGTAAAAACATTGGCCGAAACACAGTGAAATCCAAATTTCACACGGGTTCAAACGAAGACTTGGGAACGGTAGGGTAGGGCCTATGGGATGTGGTGAAGCTAGTGGTGGTGGCTTTTGGCCGTGGGTAGCGGCGAAAATAGGTGTTTTAAGGCCGGATAGTGCAAAACGGAAGTGATGCTCGACGGGAATGCTCCGGCGACGGATCGGGGCAGGGGTTGGGTCAGTTAAGACTGCAAGAGGCCGGTGGTGAAGTGGTTAAGAGCTGGTGGCCGGAGGTGACCGGACGGCGGCGCCGCTAGGAGAAGACCGTCGCGGGTTCGGGCGAGGCTCGGGCTAAAAACGGAGGGGTAAGGTCGCCGGCGGCTGGGGAGTCCAAAGGCACTAGCGGTGTCGACCACGGCAGCCGGCAACGGCTACTGTAAGAGGGTGGCCGATTGAGCGTGGGGGAGGAGAGAGAGAGAGTCGACGCATGCGGGAAGAGAAAGAAAAGAGAAAAGAAAAGGAATAAGAAAAAGGAAGAAAAGAAAGGAAAAAGAGGAGGGAAAAAAGAAAGATCCAGCCTTTTCAACTTGGGTCCCGAAAAAATCCCAACGAAGAGGATCTTAAAACTGACAATAAAATAAATTAAATCAAACGTAGTGAAATGCTTTAAATAAAGCAATAATTATTTTAAAACCCATAAATAAACCAATTTAATTTTAAAGATCATTTAAATGCTAAAACAGTAAATAATATCAAGAAAGCACATAAAAAAATAATTTTCACAACATAAAATATTATGAAATAATATTTAAAAACTCCAATAATTTTAAAACAAGATAATTAATCACTAAATAAATTAAATAAATCCTTCATTAAAAAATACACTAAAATTCGGGATGTTACAATATCTATTGCGACGACTTTCTTAGCCGCAATAATTACTTTTCGCTAGAGTTTACAAATTTGCCATAATAGATTGTTTTTGCGGCGAAAATTGTTGCCTTGAAAAGGTTTGAGGCCAGTTTAAATATTATTAGTGGCGATATCAACTCGCCACGAAAAGCTTATAAAATTTAAAACCCCACTCGTTTCCCTTCATTTTCCTCTCGTTTCCTCTCATTTCCCTCCATCCGTCTCCCCCCTCCCCCCTCTGTCTTCTTCGTTTTCTCCTTAGGGTATTATTAGGACAAGCCCTTGCCCAGCAGTGAGCCACCAGGAACCCCCCCAGCAGGACCGAGGCACAACTCAGCCGCTAGTCTTCCCTCTCCGTGCGATGATCTCTCTATCTCTGTCTCTCTCTCGATATTTCACCAGGCGTCGTCGCTGTGCACTCCCAGGACCACCATGAGCCTTCGTCGCTATCTCGTTCACCCACTACCACAACCACTGCACCCAGTGGAGAACCCCTTGACCCTCCTCCAAACAACCCCTGCCACCATCTACAAAGCCCCTCCCTACTATGACAACACTGAAATCCACCGCATCTTGAGCTTCCCAGCCACCAATTGAGACCATCACGGTCCTTTGCTCCTCAGCCCAGTGCCATTGCCCATGGTTAGCCTTCGTTAGAGTCCCTCTGCCTTTTTCGACTACCTTGGATAGCCACAGGGTACATCACACACACGGCTAAACCACCGGACAGCAGCAAGACACAACATTTTCAGGCCCTAATCATGGTATAATTTCTATCTACATATGTTGACAATTATTATGCTTGTGAAGCTTAAATGATATTGTGACATGTGTTTTGTCGATTATTGTTTATTGTGAATGTGCTCTGTGTTTTGAACTGTGAATGTGAAGTGATGAGATTAATGTGAAGTTTGTGATGTGGTTGTGTTTTGTGAAGTAATGAGATGGTTGTGTAGTTTGTGATGTGTTTTGTGTTTAGTGAACCTTGATGTGGTTGTGTTTTATGTACATGGAAGCTACAATTATGTTTAGTTTTCTGATAATAGTCACTTATATATAAATGAAGGTTAAGGAAAATGGTGGAATACGTAGTGTAACATTAAAGGCTGTTGGTGAAGAGAGACCCTTGTTAACTAATTATAGTTATTTAGGGAAAACTTGGTTAGGAATGGGCAACTATTAAGGGGTAAGTGCGTGGTGATTATGAGGCTCCACAATGCATTAGCAAATGATAGGTATCATCTGTATAAATTCAATAGCCTTTTGTAGCTTTTGCCTAATAAATATTGGTTGCATAAGTTTCTTGGATTCACTCTGAATGGTAGCTTTGTCACTAAGTTGCATGACTTGACATCCTTACTAATGAAGTCTTGGTCCATGATTGTCGGTGCAAAGATTATATATATATATATATAAAGTATGTATATTCTATGTATGCAAACCAGTTCATTTTTAATGTATTTCCATTTTTTTTTCAAGGGAACATTTAAGCACACTTGTATGTTGTGCTTTGCATGTCAATCGTCATACAACCCGTGTAACACCCTGCTCCTTCCTTTCTTCTGACGTAAGCAATTACGTCAAATGCGTCAGCCTGTTCACTCCCCTCTCTAGTGTCTAAGAGCCTCGTTATGCGTGTCAGATCCCGATGGCTTGATTTTAAAGATACTACGTAATCTATAAAGCTAGTTTTGTGTTTTAAAGGAATGTGTATTTTTACATGGAAGATTCCTATTACTATTTAAATAGAAAATATTTTAAATAACTCAATTATAATATCTTTGAAGAGCTTCAAAAATATTATAATTGTAGGGAATCATTTTATATAAATGATTCCAGTTATTTAAAATATTATGTGATTTAAATAATGATGGAATCTTTATTTATTTAATAGTTTTACTCTTTTAAATATTTTAAGTAAGACTTCATCATTTTATCAATGATGAAGGAATATTATTTTAAATAATTTTCTATCTTAATTCCTCTCAGTGCTTTTAAATAAGTTAGCTTTTACGCATTTTCAAATCAGTATTTAAAGGTCATCGTAGATCATTTTATTGATCTACAGATGACGGGTTTTAGGATAAAACTCCAGCCCCTCTCTCTTTCTCCCTCACTTTTCCCCCAGCCCTCTCTCTTTCCTCTCTCCGGTTCTCTCCCACATGTAGGACCCTTTCTCTCTCGCCTGAACGCAATCGGCCTCAGCCCGGCACCGCCGTGCGCCGGCTTGCCTCACCGCCCACACCACTGGCACCGCCTCCCTCCAGTGAGTTCAACCATGCTGGCCTTACTCCCGCACGCTCCCTCCTCCTCCTCCCACGGTGGTGCAAGCCCGAATAGGCTTTGGAGCCAATCTGCCGCCGTGCACTGTCCTCCGACGCCACCACTGCTAGGGTAGCTTCCCTAGCCACCGACCGGTCTCCCCCCTTGATCTCGGCCTCCCTCTCCCCGCTGGTAGCCGCCATGCACGAGCTCAAGCTCTTCCATGCACGGGTTCACTGTGCAGCCCCCTAGCGCCGCCGTGCGTGGCCACCTCGACCACCGGCCACCACCACGAGACTCCTGAGGTCTCCCCCTTCCTCCTCCAGCAAACCCACGACCAATAGGCCTCTCCTCCACCTCCCGGTGTCACCTGTAGTGATGCACGGGTTTGCCCCGATCTGCCGCCGTCCGCCGCCACCCACGGCGAACGACCACCCTAGCCGGCATCCTTAGGCCACCACGAGTCCAACGGTACCACCCACGGCCCCTCACTCTCTCGCACTCTCCCACGGCCTATCCTCCCTCGTAGTGCACGACCAGTCACTGTAGACCGTCGTGCCGACCGCCACCGAGCCTCCACGGCTCCACTAGCAACCTCCCCTAGCCTAGCCCGAGCCTAAACCACCACTTTATGTGGTGGGTAATCACTGCACGTGATGGACAGTCACTGCGCATGACTGACCGCCACCGTACATGGCAAGATCCGCCGTGGTACGCTCATTGTCATCATCATCAAGGTCACTGTAGACCCCTCCAAGACCACACCTAGCTATCCAAACACTTAAACAGTCACTGTACGCGGTGTAGCCACCCCGTACGCTCCTCCAGCGTATTCGCTGTAGCGGTCAACGAGCGACGCACAGGTTATCCCGTCGATGGTATAATTCTCTATCCCTCGCTATTTATGTTAGATGTTAGCTAGTTGACTAGGTTGTGGACTGTGCTGCTAGTATTATAGGGTTTCTGTGTAGTATTGATGATGTGATGGGCTGTAATGTGAAGTGATGGGCGTAGTTGGAAAGTGTGCTGTGTAGCATTGTGGACTGTGTTGTTGGTGTTGTGGTCTGTGCTGTGTAGTGTTGTGGACTGTGCTGTGAAGTGTGGTGGTAGCGTATGTGCAGTAGTAGTGACGTGGTGTAGTGCTGTGAGTGAAGTACACAAAGAGTGTATGGAGTACACGTGGGATGTACTCAGTAAAATGATTCAAATACTCAGTAAGAAATCCATCACAACGTTAGCATACTAAACATAAGCTATTCATAAAAGTTTTCATGCTGAGAATTTAAAATTCATGACTGTTCATACTGATGTTTATGCATGACTGATTTATCTGAATTAACTGACTGAACTGATTTAACTGACTGAACTGATTTAACTGACTGAACTGACTGGCCAACACACTTAACGCTGTGTGCGAGATTGTGCACCGGCCCCGCGTCCGCGGCTGTGAGGGGAGCCGCTGATAGTATTTTGGCATACTATGGTGGACCACCGTGAGTCTATGGCTTGCACATCCACCCTGATCTGAACTGCATTAGTACCATGCATCTGAATGGCCATCTGATTAACTAATCTGATCTTATCTTGCACTTAAACTTAAGATAGCTTACGTGTCTTATGCCCATGAGATGCATGACATAATACATACATAATTATAATTTCTAAATTTGCACATGATGCAGAATGATATGATCGTGTGCTATGTTGGATGACATGTTTGCATATGACATGAGTGGTACATAAACAAAGGCTGTCAATGAACTAGCTTGAATAATACTTAAATACAAGCTGAACTGTGATGATCCTAATTTTGTGATCAAATAACTTACCTCGTTGTGCTTCTTCTTGAATTTCACTTCGTAGCTCGTCGCCGAAGAGGGAGAAGGCCATTGCAATTGACCTGTCGAGAGAGGAAGCTACATGCGATGGCGGCTGGGTGTCTAGTGGGGGTCATAACGATGCAATAAGAGGCTCCTTTGAGCATGGTGGTGCGACACTGAGAGAGGGAGAGAGAGAGCTCTTGAAGACGAAACAACCGAGAGAGGGAAGAGATGGGTGGCGACGACAGTGGGCTAAGGTGTTCCTATTGTGCTTGAACCGTGGCAACCGCAGGAGGTTTGGGCAGTTGTTTTCTATGGAGTTGGTTGGCTGAGGAGGCTTGCAGGTTTGCCGTGCATGGGAATAACCAGTGCTCTGTTTTGAGGGCTAAAAACAAGGATATGTTTCGTGCATGACAGCAGCTCACGGAGGGGTTTACTGTGCTGTCTGAGGAGTCGGTTGGTCGTCCCTTGAGGTGGTCAACGGTGGTGTCGGCGTGCTCTGGGTAGAGGGCTGAGTGTGGGCTGGGCGAAGACTTGAAATGGTTCTCTGTCTGCGGCGTGAGGGAGAAGTGCTCTGCACAATGGTGCAAACATGGCTGCGTCCGTGTGAAAGGAAGGGGTTGTGGGTCTACGGTGGTGCTAGGCAGAGGCTGCGATGCAACTGGCCAGTGTTTGGACGTACACTGTGGTGGATTCCAGCTATAGGTGGTGGTCAGGTAGACGGGCTGAGCGTTAGATGAGCAATGGGTTGGTTTCGGTTGCTTTTTCCTGGGCGTGGCCTGGAGCCTGTGCATGGAGTGGAGGGGCAGCGTGCATGGTGCATGAAGTGGAGGGCTTCAAAGGAGTTCAGCTTGGAGTTTTCTTCATGTAGGAGATAACCGAATATGCATATATATATATATAGGTGATTGAGAATCTAAAGAAACCTAAAGGAATAGAGACGTGCAAGCATGGAAGATGTGCGGGGTTGTGAAAACTAATCGTGAACTGAGTTGGTTTTCAATGAGGATGAGAGGAATAAGGTTTCGATTCAAACAAAACTCTAGCGTTTATTGCAAAGAATTTGGGTCATAAAAAATACCAAAAAATGATAATGAACATATGTAAAATCGGATGATAATAATTATATAAAAAAAAGAACAAATGTAAAATCTGATAATAATAATAATAATATTATTAATATTAATATTATTAATATTATTAATATTATTAATATTAATATTAATAATAATATTTATAATTATAGGAAAGAAAAACAAAACACATAAAACGTATCTATGGCCTATTCTTGGGATCAAGTTGTTACAACAAATATATACAAGTATTAACCAAGAGCAAGTTGATTTTGTACTTACAAAAATCCACGAAATGAAATGTAAGCAAGATGTAAACTGAAATATATTACACTAGAAAGAGTGTCTAAAAACCCTAATCCATGTTCTTGAGTATGTGAGGGTTTCTAGAGGCACTACTAGATTTTAAACCATTCGGCCTTTAGGGTTTTTAGGTGCAAACCCCTTCATTTCACTTGTGATTTCATACAAAACTCAAAGTAGGGTAAGAACACATGATGTTGGCCGAAAACATGGAGGATGAACACCTGCCACCATTTGGCTTCAAGGGTTTCTAGAAAACCCTAATTTTGTTTTTATGAAGTGTGTGTGTTTCACCATTTTTGAACACCTTTGAGATTTGGATCTCTTCTTGAGTTGGAAAAATGGTATGTGTGTGTAGAAAGTAAGAGAAAAATGAGTCTTACCTTGGTCTCTCTTTGAAGATGGCGAAATCTTCTCTTGAAAGGAATCTTCTTTGTTTGGTTGGAAAGAAAGTGTAAGAATATTCAAGTGAGAGTGTGAGAATTGTGTGGAGAAGAGGAGGAGACATGCAACTTCGAAATGTAGCCAAGAGGAAAAGCCCATAGGCATGTGGCTCTTCCCATTTTATAGAACTCTCCTCTCCTCCCTAATGGTTGCCTCAAAACCCTGGCATGAGTAACAAGCTGTGAGTGTTTCTTTTCCCTCCCTCTCTTTTTCCAAAAAGACTCTTAGAATCCCATCTTGGATTGCATTGGGAAGGAACATGCATGGGTGGTGTGTAGGGCTTCCTTTCCCTTGGACCCCACATTTTTCATTTTATGCCACTCCTTTTTCTTAAGCAAATGAATATTCTCCAAGGGTACTTGTGTAATACACTTCATGTCTCCTCCTTTTACCAACAAGCAAGCCTTGACATGAGTGACAAGTGGCATAGGCGTGTGCCTTGCCCATTGCCGCCCACTCCTTTCCACTTCTTCCCACTTTGTTGCTTCATCTTCCTCTTGCTCCTTCCCAAGGTGACCTTTCATGTACCATTGGTCTATTTTGTAACCTAAGTGACAAGTGACAAGTGATGGTTAGGCTTGGAATAGTAATGGCCAAAATTATAGGGTGGATTAGTCCTTTGTGTAAAAGTCTTTTTATCTTTCCTTCTAGAAGCTTATTGCATGGTGGACACTTGGCAGAAACTAAAGATATTTTGAGTGCAGGCCAAGTTTTTCGAAATTCCCTTGTTTCCCTTCAGTTTCCCATGCAAATCACTTGGAAAATCCCATTTTGTCTTCCCTAGGCTCCCTTTTCCAAGAAATTCTACCTTGGAACTCAAATTTTTGCCAAAAATGAGGTGTAGGAGTGTGGGGAAGGGGCTTGGCCGAAAATCTCTTGGTCTCCCTAGGTCATCTTGTCATTGAATGAATGACAAGTGGCAAAACCCGCTAGGGTAGGCGTGCAACCCATCCCTTGCCTTCCCTACACTTTTCTCTCCCCCTTTTTCCACTATCATGACTAGATAAATAGTGCCTCACATGTAGGACACATGGCACTGGTAGCAAGAGTTTGGGTTATGGGATTTGGGCCATTGGGCTTAGGTTTTTTTATAGAGGCCGAAATTCACAAGGCTTTCTAAGGTTAACTTATCTTGGGCTTAAGTTGCTCAATCCAAAAAAATCTAAGACCTCTCATTCAAACTCGAAATTCTAAGGCCCTTGATTACTTATGGCAACTAAATAATTTACGAAAATGTCTGGTCAAGCTTCGGTCATCACATCCGCCGTGCTCCACCACCCTCCGCCACAAGTTTCCCTTCCTCCTCCATACATTTACGTTGAATCTGCCACCCTTTAATTTTCCCCATTTGTAGATCTCCCCATCATGTCTAGATTCCCCATTCCCTTCGCCACGCAGTGCCACTGTCACCACCATCTTTGTGAGCCATGTGACCCTATGTGGTTATTTTTAATTTGTAGTTGAGGTTATTAATTACTAACAAATTATTCCCACTTGCAGTGATGCTCACACACGCACACTTGCGAAATCTCTCAAATGGCACACATGATCTTTTAGAATTTTCGTTCTGCGTGGTAAGTAAATTTCTAGACCGACCCTTGAATTACTATGGTGGAAAACTATCATTGAATGCTAATGCAGTCTAATTGTGAAGGAAAGTGGCCAGGGGCCCAGTGAAGGGTTGGTTCTAATATTATATTTGGTGATGATTGTCGGCCTAGGGCCGAGGTGCATTGTTCGGAATCATGTGTAGTTTGAAAAATTGTGAAATTGTTGAAACTGTGACAACTGTGATGTCTATGTGATGAATTGTGTGTTGTTTTATTTGTACTATGTCATGCCATCCAATAACTGCCTGATGCATAAGTGCATATTTATTATCTTCTCTTATGTTATTAATTGTGCTTTATTCTTTGTTTGTGCTGTTAAACTGGAAGACTGTAGTTTTAATGTCATAACTAAAATGAGGATTTTGTAGGTGTATGTGTATCATGACCCCATGCCAAGATGGGATACTATCTCAGTTGAACTCCTCTAGTCACTTGGAAGTATGTAAAACTGAGTTACATCCTATTAGTTGTCGCCTAGCGACAACTAGCTTGGCCAAGATGATAACACTCTCGGTACAACTATGTGGCCCCTCTACTGGCGAGGGCTAGAGGATGTTTGGTTACATACGAGCTAGGCACAGAGCTGAGCTTCGCTAGGTTACGAAATCACATGCATGACCTTTGCCCATGGTGTGACGAAGGAAGCCAGAGTGTGCGGATCGTCCCTAGGGAAGACCATGGTGCACACCATAATAAATGAATGTTATCTGTGTATAAAAGTGATTTTTGGCTTGAGTTGCTATAATTGAAGCAGTTTTTGGTAAAGGATACAAAAAGGGTATTTTCAGATAATCTCTTATGCTTGTTGTGCATGTTTGTTTGTATGCTTCCATGTTTTAAATTCCTAGTTGTTCATCTGTGGATATTTTTTTCCTTGCTGAGATTGTGAAATCTCATTGTGGTGTTCCTATAACGCCTCGGTCCCATATAGGTCGGAGAGTTACTACTTGTTACTCAAAAATCATGTCTCACAGTTCAGATATAAACTTTAACTTCTCAATTTCAAATGATTCTCAACGTTTAAAACTCCCACTCCCAAAATAATTAACTATAAACACCACTAAGTCTCAAAATAAACCTCAACCTTCAAAAACTACCCAATCGACAAAGCAAAATAGAATTATTGAATAAAATGCTCAGATAACCAGAGTAACCTTTTTGTACTTATTACACTATGCTCACATAGCCTTATACATGATTTCTAGTCTTGATCCCCAACTGTACTATCAAAATTATCTGAAAAATATTATGGAGATAAGGGGTGAATTATCAACAACTTAGTAAGTAGAGAACATATACTAGTATGTAAACATGAGCATTTTCAGAAAGTTTAGTATGCAAAAATAAAACATTTCATTTTCATATGCAGATCTTATAAACGTGTTATCAGAAAATGAGAGCGACTTTTCAATCTTCTCATACAAAAAAACCAATTGTTCATATTCAAAGATTTTTTTCATATTCAAAAACATTTTGTTCATAGTAAAACACCCTTTTCATATTCAAAGACCATTTTTTATATTCAAAAATGCATTTCATATTCAAAAATGCTTTGGCATAACATAACTAAACATCTTCATTTTATTATATCATATCGTGTTGTATCATATCATATCATATCATATCATATACTATGTTTAACTCCCGTTTTAGGGTTGTGCTATTCCTGGTGGCCAAATTAGGCAGTATTATGTTGTGAAACTTCCCATTTTTCAATCTCGGAGCCCTGAGTGTGCACACAGGACAGCACACATAAAAGACCACTTTATTTCCAAAGTGAATGCACTCATATCAAATCATATCATGTTGGTACCAACCATATCACGTGGATCAGTATCATCATATCATAACCATATTCAGAATCAGAATCAAAACAGATTAGTATGCCAAAAATTTTTCATATTCATATCATTTTCATCTGATCACAAACATATTAAAATCATTTTTATATCATATGTACAAAAATTCACAGATATCATATTTTCTCTTTTGCACATTTCATAAACATTTCAAATATTGTTCATGTCTATACTATTCATGTCAAAAATATTTCTTTTCTCTTTCATACATATCTCATGAGTGAATGCAAAACATATACTAAGGTTATTTTTCATCCTTTTCCTTTTAAAACAACATGCACATTTACCAATAGAAAAATTCATGTAACTTGAATAAATCTCCAATATGAACAATTACTTCGTACTTATACCTGAAATACCTATTTTAATACCTCAAGACCTAAAATTCTCATAACCCCAAAAATACCATCACTTCCCAAATTCTTCAATATCCGCTTAATATCTTTGACTAAGATATTAAATTCTAACTTATTTACTATTGAAATCAAATTATAAAATTTAATACTAGATAATAAAATTAATATACTTTAAAACCCTAATTATCTTCTGTAATAATATCTATACTTAAAATCAAGCCTTCACATAGTAAATTAAAAAAAAAACCAAGCCCAACGTATAACCAGGTGTATTTTGGGAAATATTCACTTAATGCATGGGTTCAAAATAAAATAAAATTTTACACTTACTAATCACTTCAAAAATTCATATTTTAGAAAAATACTATTACTAATAATATAATTCCAAACTTTATCTATTTTCTTTGTAAGCTATATAATTAAAAAAAAAAAGATACTAACACAAACTTTAGGAATTTATAAACCATCTAAAAGGACAGTGTTTTAGGAAATACGCATAAGATGCATGGGATTTATGGAAAAAAGTATGAAAACAAAAGGAGAACTGAGTTGTGAAATGCTCCAGGCCAAAACATTATGTGACTGAGGATTCCAATGTGATATCCCGTATTTTAGTGTATTTTAATTGAATGAGTGTTTTAATTAATTTAAATATTGGTTCACTTGTTTTAAATTTATTGGATTCTCGTTGGATTTATTTTATGACTTTTTTTAGTTGTGAAATTTATTTTGATATTCTTTCTTAATAATAATTATTGTTTTGCATTTACATTACTCTTTAATTTAAATTAGTTTGTTTGTGGACTTTAAAATTATTGTGTTATTATTATTTTATTTTAGCTAGTCACTGCATTTAAATTATTTTATTCAACTTACTGTTTAAATTTTTTTTTCGTTGGATCATTTTTGTGACCCAAGTTGTGAGGACTATACCTCATTTCTTTTCCTTCCTTTTTCTTTTTCCTCTTTTCTTTTTCCCTTTTCTTTTTTTCTTCTTTCTTTTCCTCCTTTCTTCCCCTGCTTCTTCCCTCCTGTGCGTGATAGCCCCTCCCTCTCTTCCCGTTTGTTTCCTTTGACTACCCCTGGCACCGCCGTGCGCGACCTGTTATCGGCACCAACCCTCCCATTTTCTTCCCCTCTGGCCGGCGACCTCACCCCTCCATTTTCATCTCCTCTCTCATCGCCGTTTGTCCCCATGCATGGCTTCAAACTACGGCCTTCTTTGAATTCCAACACCGCCATCACGCCACCAATGGCCACCACTTTTTCACCACATAACCGACGATCTCCCAACTACCTAACCCACCTATCCTCAACCCCAATCCGCCACTAATGAAGCCCATCCATCTCCATTTCTGATTTGAGCATTTTGGCCTTTAACCGCCATCCACGGCCAACGACCACTACCATTAGCTTCACCAACACCCCTTAGCCCTTCCTTAGTAATCTCAAGCCGTCGTTTGACTCCGTTCAAAATCTACCATTTTGAGACCCACAGCCTTAGTGCATTTTGCACTGTTTCATTGCTATGTTGCCACTTCTAGTACCTCTGTGATCCTTCAAAAATTATATTATAGCACTGTAAGTATTTTTCCAAAGAACTTTTGAGCTTTAAATGTATTTTTACACTAACTCATATTTACTGTGAACTGGTTGGTTGTGCCGGACAGAATCGAAGGAGTAAGTGGGTCGGTTGGATTGACGGATGGAGTTGTTGTATGATTGGATTATGCTGGGTTTTGTTGGTTGTTGAATATTTGTGTTGTGTCATATGCAATGCATTTGCATGTATGTTGATGTTTGTAAATGAAAATTAGATTTTCACATAATTGCATGCATGTTCATGTGTATATTTGAAAACTGAGTTTTCATGTGAGAGATGATTTTGAGTATGTTTTGAAATGTTGGGATTGATCGCATTGAAAGAAAGGAAAAAAGACTGTAGGGATGGTGGTATAGTCCTACCTGTGATTCCAGCCTACGGTGCATGCGGTAGGGATGGTGGCAAGCAAGGATGGTGGTAGAGTCTCACCTATGATTCTAGCCTACAGTGCTCTAATAGCTACCTCTTGTATGAAAAAGAACTGTAGGGATAGTGGTATAGTCTCGCATGTGATTCCTGCCTACTGTGCAAGCGGTAGGGATGGTGGTATAGTCCCCCCTGTGATTCTCACCTACGGTGCATGCGGTAAGGATGGTGGTAAGTAGGGATGGTGGTATAGTCCCGCCTGTGATTCCCGCCTACAGTGCTCTGATAAGTACCCCTTATGTGGAAAGGAACCGTAGGGATGGTGGTATAATCCCGCTTGTGATTCCCGCCTACAGTGTTCGATAAATACTTTTATGCGAATAATTTTCTGGGGAAATGATGGATTACTGTTTTGGCCGAAAATGGGATTTGGCGTGCGCTGGAAAATAATCATTTTTCTGGGAAACTGTGGTTTTTAAGTCTAATGCATATTTCATCATATGCATGCATGTTTGTTGGTTGCATTAATGCATTTTTATCTTGTGGGTTGTTTGGATTATTACTTACCTACGGTACCATTTTATGATATCACAAATTTTGATGCAGACGATGTTGATGTTGAGCCTGAGGATGTGGCTCTGCTAGGGGAGTGATTTTGGATCACTCACTCATGTTTGGGATTCGTTTCCCATTTGTTGAATTATGTATTTTTTTTTTTTGGAATTATTATGTTTTATGAGATAATTGTATTACACTTTAAAACGTTTTGTTTTAAGTGATTTTGTATTAAACAATTCTGGTACTTAGCTGACTTATTTAAATTATCCGCTGCATTTTTGTTGTACACCGTTGCATGTAAACACACTTGATACTTGTTGCGGCTGAACTTTCCCTCAAAATAATGAATAAAAAATTTAGAGCAATTTTACCTACAAGTATATAGGTGTTGTAGAACCTTACAGGATCGAATCCATGGAGATTGACTAATGTGATAAAGAGAATAAAATTAAACAATAAAAACATATTATTAAAAGGAACATGAAATTAAATAGAGGAGATTACTAAGATGAGGATTTTCAAAGTAACAAAATATAACTAAACTAATAAAATAAATCAATATGAATAATGACTAAGGTTTCGAGGATCCGTCTAATAATTTAAAATATTGTTTCCAATCAATTTAGCTCAGTTAAACTAGAATAATTATTCCGTCTAACTGGAAAATTTAATAGTTAAGCCCAAGAAAACTAATCACCAAAGATTAAGTTTGAATAATTGATGGTAGAAACATTCACAAGTCCATTTGATTACCACAGGGATTCTTCAAGCATCCAATGTATTCGAAAATCACAATGGATCAAAAAAAGTATATAGTTAATCAAAGTTTCTAATAATAACACCAAAAATTCTTTCGATCACTAAAGATTAAGTTTGAACAATTTATGGTAGAAACATTCACAAGTCTAATTGATTACCGCAGGAATTCTTCAAGCATCCAATGTATTTGAAAATCACAATGGATCAAGAAAAGTGTATAGATAATCAAAGTTTCTAATAATAACACTATTCAATTGATCAAACACACAATATAAACTCTATTGTTGATCCAAAAGAATATTTAAATCATTAGACTTCACCTCTAACATTAGTACAAAAATTTAGGCATGTTTCTCATAACTTCAAACTGAAATAAAATAAAAATAATAAAACTAGAAAATAAAATCACACTTAAAATAGTACTTCAACTCTACTCTAGTCCTACTCCTAATTACAAAATCTAACTGTTTTATTTCTCTACTTTCTACTCCTAAAATCTAACAAATTTTTCCATCTGTCTCCAAGCCCTTATATAGGCTTCAAAATAACACTGCAAATAAGTGTTGCTTGCACCCGTCTCTAATTCTAGATCCTTATGTCTTCTACTCATAACCGAAAGTTTGCATCCGTATGTTAAAGCCGAAAAGTGGATCCAAATATATTTTTTTCTCTCCTTCTTTTTGGCTGGTTGACCATGTGCGTCTGTCTTTATTCCCCACATGCAAAGAAATTTTGGCTCTTTCCAATTTATTGTCCGCATGTCCTCTGCCTTTTTTTTTTTTCTTGCAGTGCATCCCTTCAAGTCTTCGCGTGCTTCCAGACCGAAAAGGAAGCAGCCCATGCGCAAACCACTTTTATTTCTTTTTCTTCCTACTGTGTTTCCATTTGAAGCTTTCATTTATTCTTTCTTCTCTTCCGTGCTTTCAGTGGTCTTCATTTGTATCTCCTAGCGTGCGTTTTTTTTTACCCAACATTTTTCTTTTTCTTTCTTTCATTGGTGTAATGGGAATGAGCGAACCCGAGAGGTAGGGAGAGAGTGTTGGACTTACAAAGGAGTGGTGGTTCGTGTGGATGCAGTGCAGCTTGGAGGTTCATGGGAATGGCTCTCAAACGTGCGGAGAAAAAGTGGTGGCTAGCTGATTCGCATGGCCGTGCATATTGGGCAGTGGCGCACGGTGGTTGTTTCCTGGATGTGGAGGAGCGGTGCATGGACAGCATGGTGGAGTTATGGGACTGGTTTGAGGCCCACGATACCCACATATGATGCTCTATTTTTGGTGGGAAACATAGAGGAAGAGGCTACTGCGGTGCTCGTGAGCGAGGGTTGCCAGCTAGTGATCATGGTGGCATCTCTTAGTAGTGGAGGTGACTTGATGGCTGGGCAGAGGTGCAGCTGAGTGTGCGGAGGAGTAGTGCAGTTGCGCAGGGTGCATGTAAAACTCACGGTTGTGCTGCTGGACGTACGGAAGCTATGGGCTGTGTAGGGGTAGTTCAAAGTGAGATGCAGCAGATGGAGGAGCTTGGTTGCTCCTGGTGTTGCTGTGGAGTTGCAGCAGATGTTTTCATGGAGGATGAACCGTGGCAGCATGTTGGAGGAGTTGAAGATAACCAAAACGATATGTAGTTTTGGTCTATGGACAAAACTACATGTCGTTTAGGAGGGGCCTGAAAAACAAAAAAAAATAAAAAATAAAAATAAAATAGACAAACAACAACAACAACAAAAATAAATAAAAGCAAAACAAAAATAAAATAAAATAAAACTAGAAGAATAAAATAATGAAGAATAAAATATTAAAGGTGTGTTGTGCAAGTGAATAAATATTGCTCAATTAAATCACAAGTTATAAAATTAAGTATAAACTATGCTTTTAATCAATTTAAATCACAACTTGGATTTATGCCTTTTAACCATTTTTGCATCTCAAACCAATGATAAAATAATAAAACAATTAAAAATATATTGGTTTTAAATGTATAAAATATGCAATAATGCAGCTCAATCAATACTTATCGTTGGGATGTCTAACCAGCATTGTCATCATCCTAACGTCACAATTCTTGAGTTTTCGTACGTCGGAGTTGGGACGTCACATCCAATACTCACCGAGAGAGGAGGCGAGGCATGAAGTGTAGGGAGGTGGGTGGCGGTCGAAGGTGGTCACGCGGCGGCACTGCAATAAGCTCATAGATAAAGTTATGAGAGAAATAGGTAACAGAGAGTAGACCGTGGGGAAAAAGCAACTAGATGCCGTGGTCTCACCTAGAGGAAAAGCAACTGGGGGATGGGAGGTGGTCAGTGATACCTTCTCTGCAAGTGGAGGCGACGTGGATGGCTGCCGTTGTCGTTACACTTCACTGTCGTGGCTGGTGGCACCTAATAGAACCAAGAGCTAGGGAACAAAAGATGCTCTGCTTTGGGGAGTTCAAACAGGGGACAAAGAGGCTGAGTGTGGGTACAGTGGTGCAAGGCAATGTTGTGGAATTGCTGCCCAGTGGGTGTTGGGGAGGGGGTGATTCTTGTGGGTTTGTCGTCGGTTGTTCCCATGGTGGTCCCCTGTGGAAATGGGGTTGTTGGTGTGGAGGAGCATGCCGTGGGTTGGTTTCCATTTGAGGACACGAAGAGGCTAGGCCGTGGGGGCTACCCATCTTGCTATAGGTAGGCATGACTAAAGGCTTCCAGCAGTGGTCTAGTGAGTTGTTGGGAGGCGGCTGGTTGGCAGGAAGCTAGGCTTCAATGCTTGGTGGTTCACGACAATGGCATTGCCTGATGGTCTAGGACCATGGGCTTTGGGTGCGAGGCTGAGAAACTGATGTGAGGGAGAGGGAGAGAGTTTGATGAGAGTGAAATTTTTGAAAGTAAAGAAAAAGAGATGCGGTTGAAAAGTTGATGAAAAAGTGGGAGTGAGATTCGGAACAAGCAAAAACTGAAAAATCAGAGAGGGAGAGAGGATGAAACTGTCGGAGGAAAAGAAAGAGAAAGGAAAATAATGGCTTAAAGCCTTACCTGAAAATGACACCGTAATGCTCCTTTGGTGAGAATTGGTCTGGGCTAGGGTTTTAAAGTTCCCACCTATGGTTCCGTTTAATGAAACCATAGACTTTGATGCGAAGGATGACTTGGAGCATGAAGGATCGAGCTCACTTGAGGAGGGATGACCTGGGGGTTATTACCGTTATAATTGGACTCTTAGTATATTTTAATTAGTTGGATGCCTGTAATAACCATATGAAGGACTTATTTGTTGGGAAGTATTTAAATTTTCTTGTACTTAGTTTTTGGACTACCCTATTATTTTCCATTGTGTTTATAACTTGTACACTTTTATAATGCATGCTTGCACACAAACTTACATCCACTCAATGCTTGGGGTGTGTGACCCAAGTGGCCAGCACCCCGGCATCACGACTACTGCCAAATCACACGTGGGGGTCGAGGCTGCCACAACTGACACATGACCCACACACATATATATACACATATGGCTTCTTTGTGAATTCAAATTTTACTTCTTGTCTTAATATTGTCGTTGAAATTCTATTGCTGTATGTTGTAAATGGATAAAGTAAACACATATATATAGAAAAGCTTTTATTCATCAAAAGTGTTACATTCACTGTTGCTAAAGACATTGATCATTATTTCACATCGTTAGAACATGCCGTCGACATATGGTTTACTGGCCAACACTCTATATAGATATACTCTGTGACGCTCCGACTCCCGCATATGAAAACTCAGGAATCGTGATATCGGGATGATGACAACATGGGTCACACATCCCAATGATAAGTGTCAAATGTGTGTACACGCAACGGAACACAACAAAAATGCAGCAGATAATTTAAGTAAGTCAACTAAGTACCAGAATTGTTTAATACAAATCTACTTAAAACAAAGCATTTAAAGAGTAATACAATTATTCCATAAAACATAATAATTCCAAATATATATATATATATATAATTCAACAAACAGGAAACAAATCCAAAACATGAGATAGTGATTCCAAATCACTCCTCCAATGGAGCCATATCCTCAAGCTCAACATCAGCATCATCTGCATCAAAATCTGTCATACCATAAAATGGTACGGCAGGTAGGTAATAATCCAAACAATCCACGTGATAAAAATGCATTAATACAACCAACAATTATGCATGCATATGATGAAATATGCCTTAGCCTCAAAACATCATTTTCCCTAAAAAATGAATATTTTCCAACACATGCCAAAATGAGATTTTGGCCCAAAAATAATAATCTGCCATTTTCTCAGAAAATAGCACCATGATCTCCCATAAGGATCATCCACACATCCTGGCTCCCTTCCTCACACCACGGGTAATGACCATGCAAGTGACTTTGTAATGAGCGATGCCCAGTTCTGCGCCCAGCTTGTTCGTGGCTAAGCATTCTCTAGCCCCCGCCAGCAAGAGGGGCCACAAAGTTGGCATAAGAGCATTACTATCCCGCCCAATCCCGTTGTCACCGAATGACATACTAGGGGACGTCACTCAGTATATTTCACTCCCTAATGACTGACAATGCCCTATCTCGACATGGGGTCATGATACACACACACCCAAAAACTATTTCTCACATAAAAACCCAATTTTTAAATATACATATGAACATGTATGCAATTATGCGAAAACCCAATTTTCATTTACAAACATGAATGTGAGTCCAATTATGCAATGTACAAGACACGACACAAATATCCAACAGCGAGCAAATTCCCGCATAATCCAATCACACAACAACTCCATCCTCCAATCCAACCAACCCCTTTATCTGAATGATCACAGAGGTGCTAGAAGTGGCAGCACAACAACAAAACAGTGTATTTTGCTCTATGGTTGTGGGTCCCAAAAACTCAATTTTTGAATGGGGATAAACGAAGACTAGGGATGGCTAGGGAATGGCTTAGAGCTATTGGTGAAGCTAATGGTGGTGGTCTTTGGCCGTGGGTGGCGGCGTGGGAGGCATTTGGAAGCCAAAATATCCAAATCGAAAATCAAGATGGGGGACCTTCACTGGTGGTGGATCAGGGCTGAGGATGGGTGGGTTAGGTAGCTGGAAGGCCGATAGTGGTGTGGTTAAAGGCTGGTGGCCAACGGTGGCGCGACGGCGGCGCACGAGCTCAAAAGCCTTGCGGCTTGAAGTTGTGTGTAAAGGCTCACGGTGGCACGGGAGAGGCTGGAACTTTAAGGGGATGGTCACTGGCTGGTGGGGAAGAAAACAAGAGGGGCAATGACGACAATGGGTGGCACACGGCAGTGCAGTGAGTTTATAGCCTGTTCGGGCTCTACACGACTAGTAGAGAGAATGAGGGGGCATGGGGGGTGGTAGTTGGGGTGAGTGAACTCGCTGGAGGGTGCGGAAGGTCGTGGGCTGGGTGGTGTCTCCGGACGCTGGGTGGAAGTGGAGAGATGCACGGGAGGGAAAGAGAGGAAGTGTTGCATGGGAAGAAGAAAAAATAGAGGAAAAAGAAGAGAAGAAGGAAAAGAAAAAGAGAAAAAAAATAAGGGAAAGAAATGATGTTCAATCCTCACAACTTGGGTCACAAAATTGATCCAACGAAAAGAATTTCAAAATATTAAATTGAATAAAATAATTTAAACATAGTAACTAGCTAAAATAGAATAATAATAAAATTCAATAACACAATAATTTTAAAGCCCATAAACAAACTAATTTAAATTAAATAGCAATTTAAATAATGAACAATAATTAATAACAAGAAAATACATTAGATTAATAGTTAAAAATCTTAAAATAATACCACGTAAATCATCTAAAATTTTAAAAAAGAAAGCCCATAATCGTATTTAATTAAATAATTTACTTAAATTACAAATAAATACGGGGTATCACATACTCATATTTGCACTGGATCAACAAGCAATGAAGTTATACTGTCTATCATCACTTGTGTAACGTTTGTGTATGCATCATCATACATGTAAATAACATCGATTACACGTGCGAGATTGAGAACACACTCTAGGAAATGCATTGGAACTTGAGTAGGTTTAAGGAAGTCACTGTTAATATCTTTCCATGCATTCACAATCCGCTTCTTAAATTCTTCTTCTACCTCATTCTTTCAGACATCGTGCTGCTTCATATAGTAGTCGATGGCAGAGACAACATGCCCCTCTTTTGTTCAAACTGCAACAAAAAATAGAAACATTTAGTGATTTTATTTCCAACATCAACATCAATGCCTACTGAATGTAGAGCTAGGGAAATGAATTATTAAGGATATAAAATATCGAATAAAATCTACCAATTATATTTTATATCTTTAATGCTCCCTCTTACCTGTGGGCCAGACCCCCTAAATAAGTTGACCTCACCAACAAGTGGAATATAACAAATATGGTAAAGTGTGGAGTCTGAGATCGAATTCAGAACATTTGCTCCGGTACCATGAATGTGAAATTACTACTTGTCCAAAAAGTTGAACTTAAGGAAAGAAACATAAATTTTATTATAAATTTTATATCCAGGAATTAAAACGATATTTGCATGCATGCAATGTTCGTACTTAGCATGGAGAATATTCTAACTGAGATTACTTTCTTTATTTTTTGCAATGAGAGAGTGTCCAATTTTATCACTATAAACTGAATATCTGATTGAAGTAATCGGTAGTTTGCTTTTTCTTTTCCTTTTTTTTAATAGGTTGTAGCTTTATTGGAGTCCCTTGTTGTATACCTCAGTAGAAACAAGGTCATCCATGAGTCTGCATATCATTTCTGCTGCTTTAAGAATCTTTGGGTTACTGCAAGCCCAATTGAAGACCTCTTTTGTTGCATCTCCCATGTCAAGAAAAGATAAGGTTACATGTGCAGAGTAACCACCGATTACTAGGACATTACTCATGTACTCCTTGAAAAATGACATGGTATAGCCAAATCATGTAGCATGTCAAAATAACAACATTGTTTTCCTTAAAACTAAAACATGCAAAGGACATTCTTACCATTTTTATCTCAAACCAAAACATGACATTCATGTCATATTCATATTTCAAGATCATATAAGCATACTCAAGCAAGAAGACAAGAAATAGCAATCAAAACAACCATAACAATAAAATGATTTACACAAATATCTATAAGTATTAACCAAGAGTAAGTTGAGCGTGTACTTACAAAAAAACACGAAATAAAATATAAGCAAGCTGTAAACCGAAATATATAACATTAGAAAGACTATCTAAAAATTCTAATCCATGTTCTTTAGTGTGTGAGAGTTTCTAGGGACACCACTAGATTTTGAACCATTCAGCCTTTAGGTTTTTAAGTCAAAACCCCTTCATTTCACTTGTGTTTTCATACAAAACTCAAAGTAGGGTAAGAACACTTAATGTGGCCAAAAACATGGAGGATGAACACCTCCCAAGATTCGGATTTAGATCTCCTTTGTGATTTAGATCTCTTCTATGAGATTGAGATCTCCTTTAAGATTTAGATCTCTTCTTGACTTGGAAAAATGGTATGTGTGTGCAGAAACTAAGAGAAAACCAAGTCTTACCTTGGTTTCTCTTCGAAGATGGTGAAATCTTCTCTTCAAATGAATCTTATTTGTTTGGTTGGAAATAAAGTGTAAGAATCTTCAAGTGAGAGTGTGATAATTGTGTGGAGAAGAGAAGGACACATGCAAATTCGAAAAATAGCCAAGAGCAAAAGCCCATAGGCATGTTGGTCGACCCATTTAATAGAACTCTCCTCTCATTCCTATTGGTTGCCTAAAACCCTAGCATGAGTGGCAAGTGTTTCTTTGTCACACCCCCTTCCCGTAGGCTAGGAGTGTCACGTGTTTTTCATAAAAATAAACCCTGTAAGAGATCTCATATTAAAATAAAAACAATTTAGAATTTATTTCATAAAACTTTGTCTGATAAAAATGTCTTCAAATTTTAAATGAATAAACTAAATAGTAGTCATGTCATAAAAGCAATAACATAAATTTATTTCTAGAAGCTCTGAAACTAAAATAACCGCTCCTTCTAATCTGGATCTGCCTGCTCGTAATCATCATCCTCACCTGGGTGGTTAAAACATGAAAATAAACTAAAATGAGTCGAATACTTAGTAAGAAATCCATCACAACGTTAACATACTAAACATAAGGTTTTCATAAAAGTTTCATGCTGAGAACTTAAAATTCATGATTGATCATACTGATGTTTATGCATGATTGATTTATCTGAATTAACTGACTGATCTGATTTAACTGACTTAACTGACTGAACTGACTGGCCAACATAGTTAACCTTGTGTGCGAGGTTGTGCACCGACCCCACGTCCCGTGCCCACGAGGGGAGCCGCTGATAGTATTCTGGCATACTATGGTGGACCACGCTTGAGTCCGTGACTTGCACATCCACACTGAAACTGAACTGCATTGGTACCATGCATCTGAATGGCCATCTGATTAACTAAATTGATTTTATCTTGCAATTGAACTTAAGATAGCTTACGTGTCTTATGACCATGAGATGCATGACATAATACATACATAATTATAATTTCTGAATCTGAAAATGATGCAGAATGACATGATCGTATGCTATGTTGAATGACATGTTTGCATATAACATGAGTGGTACATAAAAATGGTTGTCAAATAACTGGCTTGAATAATACTTGTATATAAACTAAACTATGATGATCCTAATTTTGTGATCAAATAACTTACCTCGTAGCACTACTTCCTGAATCTCACTTCGTAACGCGTCACCTATATAAAGTATTAAACGTCACTAAATCTGTCTAGGAACCATATTCTAATATCCTACTTAATAAAATTCATACTGTAAAATATAACGAATAAAATATTCTGTTTAATATAAAATCAATGAATATTTATATCTTAATTTATTTAAAAAAGTACTAATAACATATTATAACTTAGTAAAATATTTGGACTATTTAAAATAAGTCATAAAACCTCAATTCTTAGAATAGTTTTCCTTCCTTAACATAATTAATCAATCTTATAAGAAATATAATAATTATCAATATTATTTAAATACTCTTAACATATTTCTTTATTTCTATTTAAATTATAACTTAATAATTAAAAACTGACAAAATCGACAAAGGAAGTATTAACTAAAATATTAGGTTCAATAGTATACTTAAAAATATATTTCAATTCCTTTAAACACTTTCTTATAAAAAAAAACTTATGATTAATATATTTATTTAACAAAATATAACTCAACTTTGAATTATTAAGTTTAATAAAATTACTAAAAACTATTAAAACATAATAAAATCAGTCCAATTTAAATTACAAATCTTATCATAGTATATGTCTAATTAACCTCAAACTTAGCCCACAAAGAAATTATCCCATCAGATTTAAATAACAAACACATTAAAACTAAGCCCAAATTTACATTTAAAACATAAACTTACAAATAAGACCAGTGTGCATACGGCCCAAGGCCCGATTGCATGCAATGCTCTGTGATACATACGTATTCGATAGATGCAAAGGGGACGTGCAGTGCAACGGAATAAAGTGCCATGCGAGAGAACAACAGAGGCTCACCGAGAGAGCTGTATGCGACAGGAACGGGTTGAGGCAGCTCTGGGTGGCCGGGAGTAAGGCGATGCGGCTGGGTTCCTGGGTTGGGTGGTGCGACGCCGTGAGAGGGAGAGGGTTTAAAGAGAGTGCTGTCACCGAAACAACCGAGAGAGAGAGGAGGTTGGACGGCGGCGAGCTTATCGGAACGAAGTGGGCTCAATGGGGCAGAGATGGCCGGCGGTTTCTGTGGCTGTTTCTGGTGGGGTGGCCGACTTGGTTGAGGGATGAGGGTTCTCAGCTGGTTCGGTTGATGCTCTGTTTTATGGGTGCAAAAACAGAGGATGGTCGGCTTCTTGTATAACGCTGGTTTCCGTTTGGCTGGGCAGTGGGCTGGCTGTTTCTCTTGTCTCCGTGGTGTTGCTTGGGCTAGGGTGGAGGCGTGGAGGATTTTGGGTTGGTTTCCATGTGGGTGGCTCACGGTACGTACGTGGTGCAGGTTGCGGTTGACGGTTTCGGCAAGGTGGTTGCAGCTCCTTCGTGGGGCTAGGAAGTAATCTATCCTTCTGTGATGGTGGTGCAAACGTTGAACGTGGAGGAGCTGTGGCTGGGTCGATGGTGGATTTGCCGTGATCCTTACTACGTCTAGCTTGCTTTGTGCACGGCAGTTTCCGCATCATGAAGGCGGCAGAATGTTTGTACGTGAGAAAGGTGAGAGGAGATCAATCTACGTGCATTATGCATGTATAAATAAGTGATGGGAAAAACCCTAGGGAAAAAAGAAGGAGGCGTGCATGTGGTGGGAACGGAAATGTATTGGAGCCGTGCATGAGTGAAGTAGTGGAACCGTGGGTATGGGTTTAGGAATTTTTATGGGAATAGAACTCTAAAATAATAATCCTATAAAATCTGATAATAATAATAATAATAATAATAATAAAATATTATAGCTATAAGAAAATACATAAAATATATCTATAGCCTAATATTAGGATCGGGTTGTTACATTCTTCTTACTCTCTCTCTTTTTCCAAAGAGACTCTTAGAATCACATCTTGAATTGCATTGGGAAGGGACATGCATGGGTGGTGTGTTCCTCTCCCTTGGCCGAAACCCTCCTTTTTTCCCTTTATGCCATTCCATTTTCTTAAGCAAGTGAAATTCTCCAAGGGTACTTGTGTAATACACTTTATGCCTCTTCCTTTTCCCAACAAGCAAGCCTTGGCATGAGTGACAAGTGGCATAGGCATGTGCCTTGCCCATTGCTGCCCACTCCTTTCCACTTCTTCCCACTTTGTTGCATCATCTTCCTCTTGCTCCTTCCCAAGGTGACCTTTCATGTACCATTGGTCTATTTTGTAACCTAAGTGATGGTTAGGCTTGGAATAGTAGTGGCCGAAATTATAGGGTAGATTAGTCCTTTGTGTAAAAGTCTTTTCATCTTTCCTTCTAGAAGCTTATTGCATGGTGGACACTTGGAAAAAACTTAAGATATTTTGAGTGTAGGCCAAGTTTTTCGAAATTCCCTTGTGTCACTTTGGTTTCCCATTCAAATCACTTGGAAAATCTCATTTTTCTCTTCCCTAGGCTCCCTTTTCAAAGAACATCTACCTTGGAACTCGAATTTTTGTCAAAAATAAGGTGTAGGCGTGTGAGGAAGGGGCTTGTCCAAAAATCTCTTAGTCTCCCTAGGTCATCTTGTCATTTGATTCTTCTAGTGCATGAATGACAAATGGCAAAACCCTCTAGGGTTGGCATGCAATCCATCCCTTCGCTTCACTTCACTTCTCTCTCCTCCCTTTGTCCACTATCAAGACTAGAAACATAATGCCTCACATGTATCACACATGGCACTAGTAGCAAGGGTTTGGGTCATGGGCTTTAGGCCATTGGGCTTAGGTTTCCTTATATGGGCTGAAATTCACAAGGCTTTCTAGGGTTAGCTTAACATCTTGGGCTTAAGTTGCTCAATCAAAAAACTCTAAGGCCTCTCCTTCAAACTAGAAATTCTAGGGCCTTTGAATACTTATGGCAACTAAATAATTTACAAAAATGTCTAGTCAAGCTTGGGTCATCACATCCACCGTGCTCCACCACCCTCCATCACAAGTTTCCCTTCCTCTCCCATACATTTACGTTGAATCTGCCACCCTTTAATTTTCCCCATTCATAGATCTCCCCATTGTGTCCAGATTCACCACTCCCTCCACCACGCACCGCCATTGTCGCCACCACCTTTGTAAGCCATGTGACCCTAGTGGTTATTTTTAATTTGTAGTTGAGGTTATTAATTACTAACAGATTATTCCCACTCGCAAGCACGCACACTCGCGGGATCTCTCAAATGGCATGCGCGATCATCTAGAATTTTCATTCCGCATGGTAAGTAAATATCCAGACCGACCCTTGAATTACCACGGTAGTTGAGAACTATCATTGAATGCTAATGCAATCTAATTGTGAAGGAAAGTGGCCTTGGGCATAGTGAAGCGTTGGTTATAATATTATAGTTGGTGATGATTGTCGGCCTAGGGTCGAGTGCTTCGTTTGGAATCGCGTGTAGTTCAAAAAATTGTGAAATTGTTGGAACTGTGACAACTGTGTGATGAACTGTGTTTTTTTATTTGTATTATGCCAAGCCATCCAAAAATTGTCTGCTGCAGAAGTGCATATTTATTATCTTCTCTTCCGTTATAAATTGTGCTTTATTCTTTGTTTGTGCTTGCATTTCACGACCCCAAGCTGAGATGGGGTATTATCTCGATTGAGCTCCTCTGCTCTCTTGGGAACTTGTAAAACTGAGTGACGTTCTATTGGCTGTCATTGGGCGATAGTTGACTCGACCAAGACAATAACGCTCTCAGTACGACTCTGTGAAGCCTCTACTGGCGAGGGCTAGAGGATGTCTAATTATGTATGCGCCAGACAGAGTTCTAGGCTTCGCTAGGTTATGAAGTGACACGCACGACCATTACCCGTGGGGTGACGAAGAGAGCCAAAGTGTGTGGATTGTCCTTAGGGGAAACCATGGTGCACACCATAATAAATTAATGTTATCTATGTATAAATGTGCTTTCTGGCATTACTGGCTATAATTGAAGGGTATTTTCAGATAATCTCTTATGATTGTTGTGCGCATTTGTATGTATGCTTCCTTGTTTGAAATTCCTAGTTTTTGACCTGTGGATATTTTGTGTTGAGATTGCAAAATCTCATTGTGGTGTTCCTACTTACGGTTCCGTTTAGTGAAACTGCAAACTTTGATGCAGAGGACGGATTTGAGCATGAAGGATCGACCTCACAAGAGGAGTGACGACCTAGGGGTTATTCCCGTTACAATTGGACTCTTGTTTCATTATAATTAGTTGGATGCTTGCAATAACCTTATGGAGGACTTATTTGTTGGTTGGTATTTAGATTTTTTGATACTTAGTTTTTGGACTACCTATTATATTCCATTGCGTTTATAAATTGTACAGTTTTATAATGCATGCTTGCACACAAACTTACTTCCACTCAACGCTTGGGGTGTGTGACCCAAGTGGCCAGCACCCCGGCATCCTGACTTCTGCTAAATCACACGTGGGAGCCGAGGGCGCCACAATTGACACATGACCCACACACATATACATACATATGGCTTCCTTGTGAATTGAAATTTTACTTCTTGTCTTAATATTGTTGTTGAAATTCCGTTGTTGTATGTTGTAAATGGATAAAGTAAACACATATATATAGAAAAGCTTTTATTCATCAAAAGTGATACATTCACCGTTGCTAAAGACATTGATTATTATTTCACATCGATAGAATAGGCCGTCGAGGTATGGTTTACTGGCCAACACTCTAAATAGATATACTCATATTTGCACTGGATCAACAAGCAATGAAGTGACATTGTCTATCATCACTTGTGTAACGTTTGTGTATGCATCATCATACTTGTAAATAACATCGATTACACGTGCGAGATTGAGAACGCGCTCTAGGAAATGCATTGGCACTTGAGTAGGTTTAAGGAAGTCACGGTTAATATCTTTCCATGCATTCATGATCTGCTTCTTAAATTCCTCTTCTGTCTCATGCTTTGAGACAACGTGTTGCTTCATATAGCAGTCGATGGCAGAGACAATGTGTCCTCTCTTTTGTTCAAACTGCAGCAAAAAATAGAAACATTTAGTTATTTTATTTCCAACATCAATGGCATAAGATTAGTTTGTGGGCTTGCCAAATTGATGTTGGCACATTGCCTAATGAATGTAGATCTAGGGAAATGAATTATTAAGGATATAAAACATAGAATAAAATCTACCTATTATTTTTATATCTTTCATGCTCCCTCTCACCTGTGGACCAGATCCCCTTAATAAGTTGACCTTGCCAACAAGTGGAATATTTAACAAATATGGTAAAGTGTGGAGTCTGAGATCGAATTCAGAATATTTACCCCGATACCATGAATGTGAAATTACTACTTGTCCCAAAAGTTAAACTTAATAATAAAAAAAAAAAACATAAATTTTATTATAAATTTTATATCTAGAAACTAACACGATATCTATATGCATGCAATGATGGTAGTTAGCATGGAGAATATTCGAACTGAGATTACTTCCTTTATTTTTTGCAATGAGATAGTGTCCAATTTTATCACTTTTTCTTTTCCTCTTTTTTAATAGGTTGTATGATATTGGACATCCCATGTTGTATACCTCAGTAGAAACAAGGTCATCCATGAGTCTGCATATTGTTTCTGCTGCTTTAACAATCTTAGGGTTACCACAAACCCAATCGAAGACCTCCTTTGTTGCATCTCCCATGCCAAGAAGAGATAAGGTTACAATTGCAGAGTAACCACCGGTTACTAGGGCATTACTCATGTACTCCTCCACCGTGGGTATATATTTTTCCTTCAGCCATTTCGCTTCAAGAAGGTAGGCTTGAGCTAGCCTTTTGATCTGGTTGCATTAAAAACCACGAAAACATTCGGAGCATAAAAATTCAAAATTTAGTGAAAAAAGAGGCCCGTAAAAGTGATTAATTGTTGGTCATGTCGTACTGCTTCCTTTGTATAGTCAAGGCCGTATATCCTTCCTTCCTTGGACATCTCTTCCCCAATTTCCTTAGTAACATCCAAGAGTGCTTTATAGATAGATTTCATGTACTCTGGGAGTTGCTCTGTGCAGCAGTTATCCCACCTGATAGTTATTTATTCAAAAAAAAGAAAAAGATCAATCAAGTTTCTGGTCCTGATGACTTGAAACAAAGAAGTTTGAAGACATTAATTCTGGATCCAATGCAATAGCCAATAAGTTAACCTTATAATTGCATCTGTAAAGAGTTGAAGCTCTTCAAAGGTCCCATAGGCATCATATGTATCATCCATTATTGAGGCCAAGGAGACCACTTTGCCAAGCATCATCCGCCCATGAGAATATTGGGGTTCAAAATACGTTCCCAAAACCCATATGAAGTACAACTCCACCACTCTATCTCGGACATAAGATATCTTTTCCGGGACCCCTAAATATTCTTTCCACCACCTAAGCAAGAATTGCAACGTAAAATGACATCAAATCTTGCCATATATGCATATACAAAATTAACACCAACAGGTATATATTATATAATGAAGTGCGATACCATGTGATCTAGATCTATATTAATTACCTCGAGAGCTCGGAAACTTCCTTCTGGTGTTGCCGTTGTAGCATGTTAAAATCCAACTTAGCGAAGTTGAGAACAACTTCATTAAATGAAGCAGTCTCAGGGTAGATAGAAAAATAATGTCTCGCCTCTAACCTTGGCAACCATTTCCGAAGAGGCCGCTCTAAGGCACGACGCACTTGTGCAGCAACAGAAGGGTTTAAATTATTCACCATCGACTCCAGTTGCGTTGTAGTAAAATGAAGTGCTTCATCAAGTATATCTTCTCCATGGACCCTCATATGCGAAGCTTCATAAAGGCTTAAAATACCTCGCACATCGTGAATAATTGATTCCTTGAAGTTCCCTTCACTGTCCTTAAACTTGCTGAAAACGTCTGCATTACCATCCCAACACATGAGCACAAGTTTATGATCTGTGCAGCTGAAGTTTCCGTAAACAAAACAATACCAATATATATTTCTGTGAGAAACAATACAGTGGCGAATAAGCATTTTAATTTATTCTTTTATTTTAATTTTCTATTGAGTACTAAGTACCACTCGGAGTGTTATAACCCTGCTGCCTCAGTAAGCGAAAACGGAGGGAAACAGTATAGAGGTCGTCAGAGTCTCCAGTTTCGTCATCATTGTTGTGAATTTGTTGGAGTATGTTGTAAATCTCACTTTCAAAATGGTAAGACACGCCTAAGCGTTGGACCGCATCAATCAGCTCCAAGTTTTGTGATATATGATCGACGGGAGCCATCAGCAAGCTCTGCACTTTTTCCTTCAGCCTTTGTACTTCCTCCGAGTTCTCAGAGGTAATCTCCTACAGCACAAAGATGATATATCATAATATATATTTGAAGACTGTAAGCATTTGAATATATATATATATATAATAGAGTTACAACATCTTTACAATTTTTCTACAAGCTTCAAATAAAATAATATTTTTTGAAATGTTTATTGTAATTTTAATTTTGATTTGATGTGTTTGAATTAAAAAAAATACTATTTTATTGATAAGTTGTAAATAATATAAATAAAAATACCATTTTATTTTAAAATTGCAGAAAATTCGTAAAGAAGTTGTAACTCGATCATTTATATATATATATATATATATATATATAGGGAGAGAGAGAGAGAGAGAGGCTTCACAAAATATTCTATTACCTGCATGGACTTGCTATTATAAGAGATGAAATAATCTCCCCAAATGCTTGGGTGAAAAGTTGCCAACGGACGTTTTACAACAGAAATACTTGGATTCTGGGTTTGAGAAGGAATTATCGATGAAGGAAGAGACATTTTGTCGAACAACTTGGTGTATAAATGGAGAATGAGTTGGCTAGTTGTTCTTCAAGTGTTGTACTCGTGAATGAACAACTTATGCAAGCTGGCCACTTATATATAGATAAGTACGTTGCGTACGGACAATGCCGGGTTAGAATATTACGCTACTTATTATAAAATACGAGCCTGTAACCTGCACAATGTGCTGTCCATAAATGATAATTTATGATCACATAATTTCTCTCTTTAAATTGAATGTGGAAAAAAGAAAATGCAAGAAAACTTACCTTCAAAACCTTCGTGTGGGGAGGTTAAGAGTAGGTTTGGATCTCACTTCAAATACAAAATTCTTATCTCATATCATCTCATTATTACAACTTTTTCAAATTCTCATATAAAATATAATATACAATTCAACTTTTTCAAATCTCAATTCGACTTTTTCAAATCTCAAAATAATAATATTAAAAAATAATATTTTATTTAATTTTTAACTTTCATCTCAAACTAAAAATTCTCATCTCAACATCCTAACCTAAAATAAATGCAGTGAAAATTTCTAAAAATTTTTGAAATTTTCAAAACCTTTGTATGAGGCCATTTTGTAATGTTGTTCCAGTATTTTATGACTAATTGCTTTCAAATTCGCATCCATAATAAAAAATTTTACTGAAATCATTTACTAAAATAAAAAGACAAAAATATTCAATCCCAAACAATATATACATTTAGTTCTTCTGACATAGAACAAATCAAGAATGGAATACTTATAATAATATAAAGATTGTAAATAATAGGCATATACTCTTCCACAACCCCTCTTCTTCCGAAATCCCAATCAAAACTTAGGTATCGAAGGAAGTTAAAATCAATAAAAGAACAAAAACACTCTCGAAGAACAGTACGGCACGAAAATAAAAAATCTAGCCAAATAAAAATTTGAGAAAAGTCAAACATACCAAAGTAATAGTGCTTTGGAATGAGAACAAGACTGTAGAATTCTGAGGCTAGAAATGAAAGCAGAAGAGAGAGAGAATGAGACAATTTTTTTTTTCTAATATTGGGAAGTGTGGTGAGGAAAATATAGCTTGGGAATACATGGTTTCGAAATTTGAAAATATAAGGATGTGGCTAACGTATATAGGCTTGGGAGTTTTCGAATGACGTGGCTAATGAAAGAATTGGAATAAATCTGGTTTTGCTTACCAGACACGTGTGAATTCTCATTCATATATATAAACAAGATTGTTACAAGAGATAAGAAAGATCTGTGTTTGTTACAAGAGATAAGATTTACAAAAGATTTAAATTTGAAATAGTAGCAAGGAGATCGTAGCAGCAGGAAGTCAGTAACATCTTTAACACAAAGCCGAAATATCTTCAACATCTTTTCCAGTCTGTTTAGTTTGAATATTGTGATCCTTATCCTTATCAGCTAACGTTGAAAAATTGGTAGTATAGCTTGTAATGCACATAGTCAAGCGTCACGTCTTTTTCCTTTTGAAAAATTGGTTTCGGGATTTGACGGATTTTTTTTTGAAGTAAGGGATTTGACGGTTGATGTTGGAGAGATATATGATTATTTTAAATGAAATCCGATTTATCTAGTATGAATGACACGTAACATACTTCAAACTCAATTTTTATATAATTAAATAGATATTCATAGTATCTACGGTAATATGACCTAGTCTTTGTTTGGCGAATCAGATAAATTGAAAATTCTGTAAATGGTACTCAAATGGTTTGGATTAAGATGTTTTTATTGGGTTTTGAAAGAAATTAATAAAACTATTATAAATTTAAAAATATTGTTAACATAATATTATTTTCGTTTTTAATCTGAAAAAATTGAATTATTTTTTGTGTTTTGTTTTGGAAGTTTGAGAAAGTTGAAATAATTAGATAATGATAAGATGAAAGAATTAAAATTAAAAAATTAAAAAAGGTTTATGTTTAAGTGATATATATTTGAAAAGGAAGTTATGAGACAATTTGAAATAGGATAAGATGGGATGGTTGGTGTTCCCAAACGAAGCCCTATTCTCTACCGTATATAGTTTATGTTGTAAATTAATTAGTATCAATTCGTATCGTTGAATAAGTACATTTGTTATTTATTCAAGCACAATTAATAATAGTAAAGATGTAGCCCTCAAAGTCTCTTATTCTCTCCCCCAACTTCCCCATCTCCTGTTTTATTTTATTTCTATTTTCTATATGGTAGCAAAGCCATTAGCTAACTCCAGGCTCGATTTTAGAGTCTATTTCTTTTAAAGTTCTTCCGATAACTTTACCTCTTATAAAAATTTTTTAATTACATCCATTTTTCAATCAGACTTTACTCATATTAGACCACTAATCATTGTACTAGATGTTGTTAGCACTTTCGCATATATAAGAGCCACTAACTTTCCTTTCCGTGATAAATCTCATGTTAAACGTATTATTTGATATTCTTTTCCATTAATAATGCGTTCTCTAGATACTTCTTATGTATTTAACGGATCTTCGTTGGTGATAACTTTCTCATTTTATGTGTGTTCTTTGGTTTTTTGTTTTATTATTATTAACCACACGTTCTCCATGTGCACTTAATGGATATCCCTGTCGTACTTTCGTCGTAAAGTATTAAAGTCGTGCTTCCCTATTGCATCAATCAGTAACAATGTCGTACACGTTTAACCGGTGTTCAATTAATCCAACTGAGTACAGGGATGCCAGCCCCACTTCCCAAAGGTATATAATTAAATTATTAAGAGAAAAGTAAAATTCTTTAGTATTTATATTCAACTAATAGTTTATTACAATATTTTATCAAAATAAATACAAATAAAGCTTGTTAAATTTTGGCCTTAAGCCTCAATTTTAATTCAGGACTCTAACAGGTAATAGTAGAGAATAGGGTACAAAGAAATTAATTTTCTTTACCATCAACTGCCAGGTCATCACTAAGTAATAACACAAAAAAAAAAAAAATACTATTTATATGAGTTTCTTTTAAGTAATGGTATGTAAAAATTTGCAGCGTCTTAATTTCGTACAAAATGTTTAAAACAATAATATTCATGATAAAAAGGTGAATTTCTTTTAGCGGCAATGAAACTGAGATTCAATAGATCCAAAGCTGAGAGGAGCCCAGGTATGCCGCCACGGGTTTTTCTATACAACCTCCCAACACTCCACACTCCACACTCCACATTTTTTTAAATTTTTATTATTTTTTAATAATTATTTTTTAATTTTTTTTGAGTTTATTCTTTTAAAATTCTTTTAAATTTTTTATTCATTTTTTATATAATAAATATTTAATAAAAGAAAAAAATTAAAAAAAAATATAGAGTGTGGAGTGTTGGGAGGTTGGAAAGATTTATTGTTTTTTTTAAGTCCAAGTTAAAAGCTAGCTAGCAATATAGTCTTGAATTAAAAAAATACTTGCTTTCTATGTGCACTATAATAGAATTTGGCTTTCTTGACAAACGAAACCATCACAAAAAATAATCAAACCATCACAAAAACTTTTTGTAACGGTTTGAGACCGTCACCACGACTGTCACTTAAAAGGTGTCACAGATTGTTTTTTGTGACTGTTTACTATTCAACCGTCTCAATTCAATTTTTTTTATGACGGTTGGAAGTCTTCCGTGAGATGTAATGTTCGAATGTGATAATTTTTTGTGACAGTTATCAATCATCACAGAAAGTAATGTTCGTACGTATAAACCAATGTTTGAACGTTTACTCGACTAATTAACATTTGCATGCAAAAAAAGTGACGTTCATTATTTTTGCTTCATACGAATGATATTTACATTTGAACGTAATAACTTTCAAAGGTTAACTCGGAGACATTTGAATGTAGCATTCGGATGTTAAAGGAGAAGAGTTTGACGTAAAATTTTTAACGTTCAAATGTTAGTTTGTCGTTTGCACGTATATATTTTAATCATTCAAATGGTTAGATTGTTTGTGCAGTAAACTGTGCGAACGTATTGTATTACGTTCGAACATTTTGTTCGAATTCACTGGTATTTTGTTCGAACATTGATTCGAATGTGAAGTTCGTTTGTTGTTTACATGCGAACAATATGATCAAGAATAATAATTTCATAAAACTAAAAGGCATACAAATTTTTTCATATTACACTATAAAATGTAACAACTAACAATGTCTTATAGAGTTACAAAACTAGGCAATAAAAGTTTCTAATAATGATAATAATAATGATATATTGATCATTTCTTCTTCTTTTCTCACCCACTGCGATCCTGCTGAATTGACATAACGCATTCCGCTTGACCATCATCTCCCTCTATATTTGCTCTTGGACTTCAATGCATATTCTCTCATCGCGGTCTTTTTGTTGCTCTTACAAATGCGTCTCTAACTCAGACTGTCGCGATAAGGGAAACTCTAACTCCTGCTGTCTTGACTTCATCTGCTTAATTTCTTGGTATGTTGCATCTAAATCTTTAGTAAGATTGTTAACTTCTGAAGTCGAGGTCTTGGAGGATGAACTGACATGCTTGAAAGAACGTCTCAAACCTCTTACTAAACCAGATTTGGTCCCAAGCACTTGCGTGAATATGTCTAAATCACTAGGAGAGGATTCCTCAGAGGTTGATTGGGTCTCAATCATTTTTCCCTATAATTACAACAAAAACACACAATAAGTAACATATTAAAAAAAATGAGAAATCCAACATAATATGAATTCACATGTTTCTTCAAGTATACATGTTCACAGATAGGGATTCTCACCCTGTGAATAGTATACCCGAAGAATAAATGAGGAAGACATCAAAATTTCATGCTAAACATGTAAAGTAGGAGTAACAAAAATATGCAATATAGATAATATAATAACAAACTCTCCACACTGGACAATTCAAAAATTAGTGAACACCTGAGTATACACTAATTTCCAAATGGGTCTAAAGTTATTCACGCAATGTCACACAAAATCTAACAAATAACATATACATATATATGACACACAAGCTATGACGAGAGTTATTTCCTAAGTATATTATTTCTTACTTAGTACTCTTTTATCTTATTTGTTTTATTTAATAAGTATGTTATCATGAATTAGTTTTTTGTATAATATCATATTAATTAATTTATAATAGTATGAATAAATTAAATTCAAATTAAAGCTATTATTTATTTATTAGTTATTTACTAAGTACTCTATTTCTTACTTAATACTTTTTTATATTATTTGTTTTATTTAATAAGTATGTTATCATGAATTAACTTTTTGTATAATATCTTATTAATTACTTTATATTAGTCTATATAAATTAAATTCAAGTTAAAGCTATTATTTATTATTAGTTATTTTTTTATTAGTTATTTACTAAGTATGTTATTTCTTACTGAGTACTCTTTTATCTTATTTGCTTTATTTAACAAGTATGTTATCATGAATTAGATTTTTGTATAATATCTTATTAATTAACTTATATTAGTATATATAAATTAAATTCAAGTTAAAGCTATTATTTATTTATTAATTTTTATTTTATATTAGCTATTATTTATTAGCTACCATCTTTCAAGTATGTTATCAGAATGTGGGATTTGTTAAATCTATCTTAGGATAGAGTGTTGTCTCTTTGATAGTTTGTCTAGAGAGAGTTATAGCAATGGACTAGACCATGTCAGTGACAAAAATATTTATGTATTGGGGAATCTTAAAAGCTATAGTTGGCTTATATTCTGTATGTCTTAAGCCAAAGTTGTAATATCTCGTTATGAATAAATAGAGTTTATTCTACCTTAAAAAAAAAGTTACATTTTACCCACCCTTCTTGAGTCTTGAGCATACATAGGGCCATCAAGTCCATCTACAAAAGCATTTTTTCTTGCCAGGGCACAATATCTCCTATTATTCGTAGCAGCTCGCATCCAAGAGCCGAATTGAGGAGTTTCATCCTTCCTTTGATTATCCACAAAGCATGCTTCTACCTTGTGCAAAATTCTACCACACATTAAGTAAAATCATGGGAGCTTTTTGTAAGTAATAGGGATCCAGTGCTTTGTGCCATTCAGTGTAATAGTTATAGCTCTGGTAAGTGGTCTATGAAGATCCAGAAGGAGCATCACTAGTAGGAAGTTACCCCATTCCATATCATTGTCCTCAACTACTACATTTTCAACTTTCCACAGTGATTGCCCCAATATTTCTCCAAACTCCCGAGTCATCCCCACCAACGATAGATTGTGAAACTGTAACCATCGAAACTCATCATATGCGATTGCATGAAACCATCAAACTGGTTAATCACAAAAGGGTGATTATCAAAGAGCCACAATCTTCCTTCTAACACTCGATTTTAATCAGCATGGGTGGCAAAAGAAATAGTAAACACATTTGTTCCCACTTCTCTGAACTGGGCTGGTTTACTTAATCTCCAAACCTTTGCCATTGTTGCTTCGACGAAAGTTTGCCCTATAACCCTGTCAGTCCATATATTACCAACTAGACTCCTTTCTCCTTTACATTGCACCTCAAGAGTTGCACTCCCTTCCAACGGTATTGCCAATTCCTTCCCTGCATTTAGGTTTAGATTATCCCATAGTTTCTGTAAGCCCTTTATAATATATCATTAAAAAAAAATAAACTTGTAAACTATATTATTTTCGGGACTCCAAAATATAAAAAGACTTACTTGAAAATTTGGCTTGATTCAATAATACTAAAAATACCCCATCAAAAATAATTTTTGGACATTTAAAACATTTGGAGGATTTTAAAATACTTGGTTCGATGTAAAATTATCCGCTAGATTTAAAATAAATATCTGAGATTTAAAATGATTAGGCGAGTCTCATGACCAACCCAAGGGGAAAATGAGTGGTTGGTCACACCATAACTCGCCCTTCTTGCATCAAGACACACCTTAAACCCAATTTAAACTACCATTGGTTTGTGAGGTTCTGGCAGTGCCAACACCAGTGTAGAGGTAAGTCTTCTCTTCAGCTCCTAAAAGCTCTTCTCACACATTTCAGTCCAAATGAACTCACCATTCTTCTTAGTCAAAGTATTAAGTGGTCCAGAAAGCCTAGAGAAAACCCTCAACAAATCTGCGATAATAACCCACAATTCCCAAAAAGCTCCTGATCTCGTGTACCATTGTGAGACGTGGCCAGGCTATTATAGCTTCAATTTTACTGGAATCCACAGCTACTTTTTAGGGAATTCAATTTTACATGCTCTTAACCTCACTAAGCTAAAACTCACACTTACTAAGTTTTGTATACAATTAGGAGTGTAATTGGTCTGGGTCAGTCTGATTTTGCACCTTTTTTAGAATCAAACTGGCATACACCGATTTTAAAAATTTAAGAACCGATATAGGACCAATTCATTATCGAAACCGGAACTTCCAATTTTTTCGATTTCGGTCCGGTTTTTTCAATTTTCTAGATTATTTATATTAGTAATAATATGGTGTATACATATGCTAAACTATTAGTCTATTTATATTATAGTATAAGTATATTATTTTATAATAATTAACACATACTAGTATAGTATTGAATTTAACTATAATCTATTTATGTTCTAGACTTTTTATATGAGTATATATGATCAAATGTGTAAAAATGTATTTACAAAAAGAATATATATATTATAATTTATTATGCAAAAAATGTATATATCTCAAAAGTAAGTTTATATTAATAAGTTAATATTAATGCTGAAGTTTAAGATTAAAATTTTATGTTATGTTAATTTTCTTTTATAAGATTAAAATTTATATATTATATCAAATATTCTATTAATTTTATGTTATAAGATTAATAAACTTGAATAATAAGATTAGAATTTCAGGTTAAATTATTAGCAATTTATCATATAATATATATAAATATATATACCAGTTTGGTTCAATTTAAACCCATTTTCAAAATATGAAAATCGGTACCGCTCCGATTTAGGCTTGGTTTTGGATTTTAAGATTTGGTACCGCACCGGACTGCTTACAACCTAGACCAAACTAATGGGTCTAGTTCGGTTCAGTCTGATTTTCTGATTTTTTTTACACCCCTATATAGAATTGGTGCTCTCGTAATTTTCCCAATACTAGGCATAGATGGTTCGCATGGTCTTCTAGACCTCATGAATAGATCAGAATGTCGTCGATGCAGACCACTATAAAAGAATCCAGATAAGGCCAAAATACCCGATTCATTATGTCCATAAATGCTACTGGTGCGTTGGCCAACCCAAAAGGCATTATTCTAAACTCATAGTGCTCGTATCTTGATCTGAAGGTGGTGTTGGGTATATCCTTATCCCTTATCCTTAGTTGGTAAAATCCCGATCACAAGTCGTTCTTGGAAACTATAGCTGATCCTTGGAGTTGATCGAATAAATCATCGATTCTGGGCAATGGGTATTTGTTCTTTATAGTCACCTTGTTCAGCTCCCGATAATCTATATGCATCTAAGTGTCCCCATCCTTCCTTTCATCGAATAACACAGGCACTCCCCATGGCAATGAACTTAGGTACCATCTCTATTGAGGTTGTAATGCATGGGCCCTCTCCATTTCTTAACTCTTTGCCGAATATCCAACAGTTTTGGGTCCCTCTTCTTATGAGTCTTCAACTCTTTGAAGTCCATGACTACGGTTTCCTCAAAGAGGTGATGACCTCTTACTGCTGAGAACTCTTGACTAATAGTCTCCTCATTCCATAAAGGAGAGAATCTACTTTTGAAGTTTATGAGCTAATGCATTAGCCACCTGGTTAGACTTCCCTCGATGGTACTTGATCTTACATTGATAATTGCTAATAAGCTCCATCCACCTCCTCTGTCTCATATTAAGGTTCTTATGAGTGAAGAAATGTTTCAGGCTCTTGTGGTCTGTATAAATTTCACAAGATTCACCATATAAATTGTATCGCCAGATTTTTAGTGCAAAGACCACTATAGTAAGCTCCAAATCATATGTGGGATAATTCCATTCATGATCTTTCAGCTAACTTGACGCATACGGCATAGCTCGTCCATCTTGCATCAAGACACACCACAAACCCAATTTGGACGCTTTGCTAAACACTACCATTGGTTTGTGAGGTTCTAGCAGTGCCAACTCCAATGTGGAGGTCAGTCTTCTCTTCAGTTCCTATAAGTTAAAAGCTCTTCTCACACCTTTTAGTCCAAATGAACTTAGCATTCTTCTACCAGGTTTGGATTGGAAATTCATCTTAACTCATCTCGTCATTACAACTTTTCTAAATTTCCACACAAAATCTAATAAACAATTCAACTTTTTCAAATCTCAAAATAATAATAATGTTAAAAATAATACTTTATCAATATTTTATTCAACTCATCTAAAACTATCTCAACTCATTTCTATATCCAAACGAGGTATTCAAACTTGTAAGTGATCCAGAAAGCATTGAGAAATCCCTCCATAAATCTCTGATAATAACCCACAATTCCCAAAAAGCTCCTGATCTCGTGTGCCATTGTGAGGCGTGGCCAGGCTATTATAGCTTCAATTTTACTAGAATCCACACCTACTACTTCGGGAATTACATGCCCAAAAGACTTAATCTCACTAAGCTAAAACTCACACTTACTGAGTTTTTTATACAATTAGGGGTGTAACTGGTCCAAGTCAGCCCGATTTCGTACATTTTTAAGAATCAAACCGATATCTGGTTTTGAAAATTTAAGAACCGATGCAGGATTGATTCACTATCAAATCTATGACATCCCTTATTTTAGTGTATTTTAATTTAAGAATTATTTTAATTCATTTAAATATTGGTTCTTTTGTTTTAAAATTATTGGGTTTCTCGTTGGTTTATTTTTATGATTTTTAAATTATGAAATTATTTTGATATGCTTTCTTAATAATAATTATTATCTTGCATTTAAATTGCTCTTTAATTTAAATTAGTTTGTTTGTGGATTTTAAAATTATTGTTGTTCGATTTTATTATTATTTTATTTAAGCTATTCACTACGTTTGAATTATTTTATTAAACTTATTGTTTTGAAAGTCTTTTCGTTGGATCAATTTTGTGACCCAAGTTATGAGAACTAGACTTCATTTCTTTCCCCCACTTTTTCTTTTTCCTATTTTCCTTTTCTCTTTTTCTTCTTTCTTTTTCTCCTATTTCCTCTGCTTCTTCCAGCCTGCACGCAACACCCTCCTTTCTCTCCCCCGTCCATTTCTTCTTCCTCCAACAGTGCTGCCGTGCACCGCCCATTGTCGACATCGCCCCTCTCCTTCTCTTCCCCACCGGCCGGCAACCACCTCCCTTTGTTTTCAGCCCCTCCCGCGCCGCCAATCTCCTTCACGCACGGCTTCAAGCCGTGGCACTATTTGTGTTCCAGCGCCGCCGTCACGCCACCACCGGCCATCATCTTTTCACCACATCACCAGCGGCCTCCCAACATCCTAAACCACCCATTCTCAGCCCCGATCCGCCACCGGTGAAGCCCATCCATCGCCATTTCTGATTTGGGTATTTTCGTCTTCAACCGCCACCTACGCCGCCACCCATGGCCAACCACCACCACCATTGGCTTCACCAACAGCTCTAAGCCATTCCCTAGCAATCCCAAGTCTTAGTTTGTTCCCAATCGAAATTGGATTCTTTGAGACCCACGGCCTTAGTGCATTTCACACTGTTCCATTGTTGTGTTGCCACTTCTAGCACTTTTGTAATCCTTCAAAAAGTATATTATAGAGCTGTAAGTATTTTTCTAAATAATTTTTAAGATTTAAATGTATTTTCGCACTAACTCATATTTACTGTGAATTGGTTGGTTGTGCCAGACTGAATCCGAGGAGTAAGGAGGTTGGTTGGATTGGAGGATGAAGTTGTTGTGTGTTTGGATTGTGCTGGGTTTTGTTGGCTATTCGATATTTATGTCGTGTATTGTACATTGCATATTTGCACGAATGTTCATGTTTGTAAATAAAAATGGGTTTTCGCATAATTGTATACATATTTATGTGTATATTTGAAAACAAGGTTTTCATGCAAAAGATAATTTTGAGTATGTTTTGAAATGTTTGGATTGATCATTTTAAAAGAAAGGAAAAGAGATTGTAGGGATGGTGATATAGTCCCACCTGTGATTCCCGCCTACGGTGCACGCAGTAGGGATGGTGGTAGAGTTCCGCATGTGATTCTCGCTAACGGTGCATATAGTAGGGATGGTGATAAGCAGGGATGGTGGTAGAGTCCCGCTTGTGATTCTCACTTACAGTGCTCTGATAGGTACCCCTTGTGTGGAAAGGAACTGTAAGGATTGTGGTAAGCAGGGATGGTGGTATAGTCCCACCTATGATTCCAGCCTACGGTGCACGTGGTAGGGATGGTGGTAAGGAGGGATAGTGGTATAGTCCTGCCTGTGATTCCCGCCTACAGTGTCCGATAAATGATTATGTTGGGTCATTTTCTGGAAAAATGATGGATTATTACTTTGGGCCATTTTCTGGGAAAATAGTGGAAAATGTTTTAATGGATATATTTTTAGGCCAAATGGGATTTTGGCGTGCGTTGAAAAATATTCATTTTTAAGATAAATGATATTTTGGGTCTAATGCATAGTTCATCATATGTATGAATAATTGTTGATTGCATTAATGCACTTTTATTTCGTGGCTTGCTTGGATTATTACTTACCTGCAGTATCGTTTTATGGTACCGTAGATTTTGATGCAGATGAGGACGATGAGACTTAGGGATCAGCTCCGCGGAGAGAGTGACATGTGGTTGCTTTTTGGATTATGGGATTTGCTTCCCTTTTGTCAATGTATTTGGCTTTTTACTTTATTTCATAGATAATTGTTTAAGTTTTAGTAATACTTTTATTTTGGTAATCATGTATTAAAAATTTCTGGTACTTAGTTAGCTTATTTAATTTATCCGCTGCGTTTTGTTGTGCACTTTTTGCATGTTGCACACACTTCTCGTTGGGATGTGTGACCCGTGTTGTCATCATCCCGATGTCACAATTCTCACGTCTCCAAACGCGAGAGTCGGGGCATCACAAAATCTGAAACTTTTGATTTTTCCGGTTTTGATCTAATTTTTTCGATTTTACAGATTATTTATGTTAGTAAATAATATGATGTATACATATGTTAAACTATTAGTCTGTTTATATTATAGTATAAATACATTATTTTATAATAATTAACACATACTAGTATAATATTGAATTTAACTATAATCTATATAAGTTCTAGACTTTTTATATGAGTATATATGACCAAATATGTAAAAATGTATTTACAAAAAGAATATATATATTATAATTTATTGTGCCAAAAATGTATATTATCTCAAAAGTAAGTTTATATTAATAATTTAATATTAATGTTTAAGTTTAAGACTAAAATTTTATGTCATGTTAATTTTATATTATAAGATTAAAATTTATATATTATATAAAATGTTATATTAAAAACTATAAGATTAATTTTATGTTATATTAATTAGCTATTTACCATATTTTATATATAAAAATATAAAAAATTATAAATATATATACCAGTCCAGTTCAGTTTAAACCAGTTTTCAAAATATGAAAACCAGTACTGCACTGGTTTACGATTGATTTTAGTTTTTAAGAACTGGTACCACACCGGTTTGGTTACAAACTAAACTGAGCCAATGGGAATAGCCAATCTGATGGAAACTAACTACCCAGCATCGAGAATTTATACTTGCATAATTTTAGAACAACCAATCCATTCTCAGGATAATGTCAAACCCAAAAAGCTTTAAAACTATTAGATTAGCTTCAAACACTTTCCCCCTCCTAAGTCCAAAGGGCAGCCTGAGGCAACCTTCAAACATACTACCACTTCTCCAATCGTTAATGCCACTGCCACAGACTATTGTAAGGGCTCTGTGATTAGGCCACACATTCGGGCAGAGAAAGTAGCGGATATGAAAGATTGGGATGCTCCTGAGTCAAACAAGGTACAAGTATAATATTCATACAGTCGAACTCTTCCTGATGAGGTCAAACATCTTCAATCTAAATGCTAAGCCACACAAAATGCATCAGATTTTAAAAGATTTGAGCACGTTCATACTTGTAATGACTCCCCAACCCCCCCTGGTTGGCTTGGTCGACTACCTTGAGCAACACTGGGGCACTCCCTAGCAAAATACCTCGTTTGGCCGCATTTAAAACAATGTACTCCACCTTGTCAACAATTACCATCGTGGGACCAATTGCACCTGCCACAAACTAGAGTTTGGGGGCCCATGCGAATTCTTGTAGATGCTTGTGCCTCAATCCTAGTCACATACTTTTGACGTGACCCTAATCTGCTACCTTCTCCAGTGTAGGTCTTCCTCTTTAGGCCCATTGGAGAGCCCACCATGCTGCCATGTTCACGTTTTGCTATTGAGGCCATTTCTACCAGTTTTTGAAAATTTTGAGAAGCTCCCTCTTCATCTCCCACCATATCTCAAAGGTCCGTTTGAGAAATGCAATCCATCTCCCTGCTCTGTTTGGTTCTTCATCACCAGAAATTCCTAGAGTCCGATAAGCTAGGAAATGCTCATATGAACATCATCTTTGCTCTTTCTGTGTGTGTTGCTAGAAATTCAATTGGAGAAACTCAATCTTGCAGTTTAGTGCTCATGGTGTAATTCCTACCACCATGCGATAGGTTATTTTCTGGGGCTTGGCCAAAGGATTTGTCTCGAGGAAATCTTGGTCGTAGCATTTTTCCTTGTCCGCCAAAAATCCAAACTCATTACACCTGTAAACTTCCTTAATCTCCACATTTCAAGAAGTAATAACTTGAGATTGAAGCCTACAATTTCTTTCTAGTATAGTACCTAGGTGACTTATAGATTTACCCAAAGCTGTAGAGCTCTAATACCACCTTTGGCGCCCTCAACCCTTGCTTGTCATTTGGCAGAAGTCGTGGCGCTGGGATGTCGACCTTAAGGGTGACCCACCCCTAACGCATAGTGACATCTAGTGTTTGCACACATGTAATACAATAGTATCCAGTTAAATTCATAGAGGAAAAGAAAAAGGAAAGTCATCAAAATCTAACAGTACCATAGTTTAAAGCTAGCATGCTAATGAAATATCCATAAGTCACGCATCTTCTGAACTCTAGTATATGTATATTACAGTCATCAAAAATTAAATTAACCCAAATACAAAAAAAAAAAAAAAAAAAAAAAGACAAAGGAAAAAGGCCACAAATCTTCACTATCTGGCAGAGCCGAAGCTCCATACTCGTGAAAGCTGTGATGTGGAAGGGGTGGCTTTTAGGCTTTTTCAGTGGTCGACTGACTTCAAAGAGGATGAAGAACCGACTGTTGTCCCGGTATGGATCTTGCTCCCGGGGCTTCCTCCAAACTTTTATCAAGAAACGTTTTTACATAATATTGTTGCGCCTATTGGGGTTTTCTTGCGAAGAGACAATGCGACATGTTGTGCCACCCGAACGGATGGTGCACGGGTTTGTGTGCTCATGAAGGTTGATCAGGATCCAATTACTTCTATTTGGATAGGGACAACGAGGCATCCTACAAGTATTTTACAGGAGATTGAGTATGAAACCTTACCTGCTTTTTGCTCTGGTTGTAAAGTCTTGGGGCATAACCTAAAGAATTGCAAGTCTAAGTTAAAGGATGGCAATAAGATGAAAAATGTGAAGACAATTAAATCAACTAGAATCTGGGTTCCCTAGGAGAAGAAAGATGATTTACATGCTGCCAAGGAACAAGCAGGAAAAAGCCAAGATCCTCCTATCTTGAATGAAGTTCAAAGGATTATTGGGACAGAATCAGGGGATTTGACATTGGAGATAGCCAACGACAAGGACCTTTCTTTCACTAATGGGGCGGAGGCAGGGGCCTTGGCGATGGAAAATTCTAGCGCTAAGGATATTGCATTACCTGATGGGACTGAGGCTGTAACATCCCAGATTTTAGTGTATTTTTAATGAAGGATATTTTTAATTTATTTTGTGTAATTCTCTCGTTTTAATATTTTAGAGGTTTTATTTCATTATTTTATTGGACTTTCCTATTTTTATTAATTATTATTTTTGGAGTTTTGGAATATTATTTTAGAATATTTTAAATTGTGAAAAATTATTTTTACTGGGCTTTCTTATTGTTAATTATTGTGGTGAATTTAAATTGATCTTTAATTTAAATTGGGTTGTTTATGTGTTTTAAAATTATTATTGTTTATTAAAGCATTTCATTGCATTTGATTAATTTTAATTAGTGATCTGCAATTTAATTTTTCTTTATTTTAAAGGATGTTTTTGTCAGAGTTTAATATTTTATGTTAGTTAATTTTGAGTTAAATTGATTTATTTATTTTAACTGTTTTAAAAATAGTTATTGTTTTATTTGAATATTTCACTATGTTTGGATTATTTTATTTAGCTTTCGCTTTTAATTTCATCTCCGTTGGATTTTTCGGGACCCAAGTTGAAAAGACTGGATCTCCTTTTTCTTCTTTCTCTTTTTCTTTTTCTCTTTTTCTCTTCTTCTTTTTCTTCATTCTTCTCCGGATCCCCCAGCCCAGCCCGACCCTCTCTCTCTCCTCTCCCCGTGAGAATCGGCTCCCCCTCCCAGCGCCGTCGTGCGCCAAAATTTTTCGACACCGCCCAGCCCATCGTGTCCCCTTCTCGCCGGCGACCCCACAGCTCCGATTTCAGCCCGTCCCTCGTCGGAAATCGCCCGCACGCGCGCCGCCAAGCCGCGGCTTCTCTTCCTCGTTTCGCCGTCGTCCGGCCACCTCCGGCCACCATCTCTCTACCACACCACCACCGGACCTCAAGCAACCATTTGGACCTAACCCAGGCTCCGATCCGTCGTCGGAGCCGTCCCATCGAGCAGCCTCTCCGATCCGAGTTTCTTGGCTTTCCACCACCGTTTCGGCCGCCACCCACGGCCAACCATCACCACCATTAGATTCCCCACCTCCCATAGGCCCTACCCTATCGTTCTCAAGTCTTCGTTTGACCCCGGGTGATTTTGGGTTTCACTGTGTATTTCGGCCACAGTGTATTTTTATACTGTGGTGTTGTTGTTTTGGCGATTCCAGCTCTCTCGTGATCCTCCAAAAATTATTTTAAAGCACTGTAAGTATTTCTCCAAAAGACTTTTAAGATTTAAATATATTTTTACAATAACCTGTTTTATAAACTGTGAATTGGTTATCTGATAGACTGTGTTGGTTATTGAAAAATTATTGAGAACTGTTGGTTATTGGTATTTGGTCTGTTTCATGGCATTGTGCACGCATGCGTGGGTGTGTAATTTGAAAAGGCTTTTCGGGTGTGTTTGTATCACCCCCAAGCCGAGATGGGTTATTATCTCGGTGGAGCTCCTCTGGGCACTCGGGAGCGGAATATACTGAGTGTCGTCCCCTGGAGCTGTTGCTCGGGACTTGGATGGGATGGTAGCGCTCTCGATCCGACTCCGTGATCTCTCATGCTGGCGGAGATCAGAGGATGCTTGGCTATGTACGCGGTGGGCGCGGAAATGGGCATCACTCGTGTTGTATCACTCGCATGGTCGCTACCTGTAGAGTGACGTAGTGAGTCAGGGTATGTGGATGGTCCCTAGGGGAGGCCATGGTGCATACGAGTTAAAATTGGAATAAAAGTAACTATTCCTGGTTATTAATTTTGCCAAATGGTGATTTTTGGCGTGCGTGGGAAAAACTTGTGATTTTTGAGAAATGGTATTTTTCTCGAGTTTTGCACTTGGGTCATCATGTGCATGCATAATGGTTGTTGTATTCTTATATTTGTTATCTTGGAGTATTTTTGGGTTTTATTTACCTGTGGTACCATTTATTGGTACTGCAGATTTTGATGCAGGTTTTGAGGAGGTTAAGCCCGAGGATGCGGCTTCGCCTGAGGAGTAGGGGAATTTGGCTATGTTTTATTTGGTATTTGTATTTTATTTGATGTCGTTTTATGAACAACAAAATTGTATTATGTTGACTTGTGGATTTCAGTACTATTTTTGTATTGTATTAAATTCTGGTACTTAGTTATCTGACTTAACCTTTCTGCTGCGTATCAATTGTTGTACACGTGTTGCATTTCACACACTCGGCACGTGTCGTTGGGGTGCGTGACCGTGTTGTCATCATTCTGGGTGTCTCGATTTCCGTGCTTGTCCGTACATGAAAGTTGGGGGTGCCACAGAGGCAGTGGTTGAGGTGCTGGAAAAGGAGGATGGTAAGGTAGAGTCACCAAAGAATAGGTTGAGTGGAGATTCCATACCGCATGGGATAGAGGTATAGATGTGTGGTGAGCCAAGTGGATCTATAACTGAGGGTGATTTAGTGTTTTTGCCTAATTCTGTGCCAAACCCACAATCTGATAATATTCCTTTACGGGTGTATGATACTCAGATGGAGTTGATAGACAATGACGTAATGCAGTTTGATAGTATACAACAAATGGATTTTGAGAGTTTGCAGAAGGATTTTTCAAACGAGGGTCAGGGAGTCATTGAGTCAAAATCTGATGAAGAAAGAAACTTTCCTCATCCAGCGAAGGATAAAGATGGTTCTTCTGACTCTGAGTTAAAGGATAAGCCAACACCTCCCAAAAGAATTCTTCGAAGATCTGTAAGGGCTCAAGCAGGGCCTCACATTCTAAATTATGATGAATAAGATTATGTTTTGGAATATTCGAGGACTTTGTACCTCGAGAAGATGTTTGCGGACGTTGTTACGCAATAATAATCCTTCTATTTTATTTCTGGCAGAGTCTTTTAGGGATGTTGGTCAATTGAGTTACTAGAAGTCCTTTTTGTCTTTTGATGAGTGTCTGTCTAATGTGGATCAAGAGGGCAAAATTTGGTGTTTTTGGAAGGATGGTTTGCAGGTGGATGTCCTGGGTGCTTCAAATCAGCACATCTCTTTATTTATAAATTCAACTTTTCTGATTTCGGCAGTCTATGCTAAATGCCAGTATTTGGATAGAAGGTTGATGTGGAATGATATGCTGAATATTAATAACTTGCAGTTGCCTCATGTGGTTATTGGGGACTTTAATGTTCTGCGGTCTGATTGTGAAAGACATGGTGGTCGTCCAAGGCAGCTCACGGCTATGGAGGATTTCTGTTCATTTATAGATGATGGTGGGCTTGCGGAAGTTCCTTTTTCTGGTAATCAATTTTCATGGTGCAATGGACAGCATGGGGTGGCTCGCTCTTGGGCAAGGCTTGATAGAGCTTTATGTAGTGTGGATTTTTTGGGGTTGTTTCCTTCGACTAAAGTTTAGTGTCTTTCAAGGAGATCTTCAGATCACTCTCCAATGATCTTGGGACTAGCAGTTTCGTCTTCTCGGTATGGTCCTGCTTCATTTAAATTTCAAAATATGTGGACCACCCATGAGGATTTTTGGAGGTGTGTTTCCAGTTCGTGGCAAGTACAAGTTTATGGAACGAGGTTGTGGAAGCTCGCAACAAAAATGAAGAGGTTAAAATTGGTTCTAAGAGTTTGGAATAAGGAGGTCTTTGGGTGGATTGGTAGTCACATTAAAGAGCTTGAAAGGAAAGTGGAGGAAGGAGAAGCTAGGTTGCAAGAAGGGTTCTCTGAGGATGTTGAGTTGGAGATGCTAGCAAATAAGATAGAGCTGGATGTATGGTTAAAACAGGAAGAGATAAGATTGGCTAAACAGGTAAAACAGGACTAGGTGTCCCATGGTGAAGCCTCGTCCACTTTCTTTAAGGCCATGCAGTCTCGGAAGCAAAATTTTGTGATGGAAATGGAGTTAGCTGATGTTCGTGTACTGCATTCTCCAAAAGATATTCATGAAGAGGCCTGTATTTATTTTAATGAATTCCTTAAAGAATCACCGAGGCAACTCTACTGAATTTAGAGGAGTTAATTTCAGGAGCAGTTTCGGATGGGGAGAATAGTATGCTTGGACGTGATCCTTCGATGGAGGAGGTAAAAAATGCTCTTTTCTCCATTCCTATGGATAGTAGTCCCGGACCTGATGGTTTTGGGTCAGGTTTTTTCCAATCTTGTTGGTCCCTAGTGCAAGATGATGTTCTGGATGCTGTGAAAGATTTTTTCAGTTCATCGGAATTACCAAGGTACTACTCAGCCTCTTATATTGTGCTAATTCCAAAAATTTAAAACCCAACGTCATTTGGGAATTTTAGACCAATTAGTCTGTGTTCTGTAATTTATAAAATTTGTTCTAAGATTCTTGTCAATCGTTTTACTTCAATATTTAGTAGAATCATTTCTAAAGAACAAGGAGCTTTTTTGAAAATATTAGCCTTACTCAGGAGCTTATTCATGACATTAATAAGTCGGTCCGAGGAGGAAACATCATGATAAAAATTGATTTTGCAAAAGCATATGATACAATCGATTGGAAATTTTTATTCCATGTGTTGGAAGCATTTGGGTTTTCTCTGCATGTTCGTCAAGTGCTTATGAAATATGTTACTACTCCCTAGTTTTCTATTGTTATGAATGGTACGGCAAAAGGATTCTTTAAGGGTGGAAGAGGTCTTCGACAAGGAGATCCTCTATCACCATATTTATTCATTTTAGTGGAGGAAGTCTTATCCCACATGATTAAGAAGAAATTTGAGGACAAAAGAATTACAGCCTATTCTCATCCGAGACATGGTCCTCTTATATCCCACCTCTTATACGCTGATGATATGGTAATTTTTCTAAATGGAGGAAGATCTTCTGTTTTGGAGATTGTTGATACCTTAAACACATATGCAGAGTGGTCAGGCCAGAAGGTAAATAGTTCCAAATCTCATTTTTTTCTCCAAAAAAATTCGTAACGTTAGATGGAGGAACTTGTTATCACTTACTAGTTTTTCAGAAGGAGTTTTCCCAGTCAAATATTTAGGGGTGCCTATTGTTTTTGGAAGATTGAAGTCAGTACATTTTCAGGATATTATTCAAAGGATTCGGAATAAGGTTGAAGGCGCGAAAATAAAACTACTTTCTGCTGGGGCAAGATTGTTTCTTTTGAAACAAGTGTTGTCGAGTATACCTATCCATTTCCTCTCGGTATTGCATGCTCCGAAAATGGTTTATGCATAGATTAATAAAATATTTAGTACTTTTTTTTGGGGCTCATTTAATGGGAGTCCAAAGAAAAAATGGGTTAAATGGGATAAAATTTGTAAACCAGTGGATGAAGGAGGGATTGGGTTGAGGAGCCTGGTTGATGTTCAAAGATCACTTCATCTTAAGTTTGCCTGGAATTTGCTGGTTTCAGATTCATTGTGGCAGAATTTTTTCTGTGCAAAGTATATGTATGGGGTACATCCGTTGGAGTTAAATACTGCTAGAGGCTCCAGGTTTTGGAAATCAGTTGCTAGTGAAATTCCGATTGTCCTAGAGCATTCTAAGTGGAGGATCCATGATGGGAATGTCTTTTTTTGGAAGGATAAGTGGTTGGATTCGGGTCTTCTAATGGGGCAGCATTTGATAATGGGAGTTTCTGATTTGAAGGTGAACCAAATAATGAGGAATAACAACTGGGACATGGACAGGCTGGTGCAGTTAGTTGGGCAGGAAAAATCAGAAGCCATTGTAGGTGAGGTTAAGTGTCGAAATGGGGAAGATCAGCTTCTTTGGTTGGGTAATCCAGATGGGAAGTTCACGACTAGGAGTGCTTGGAACTTGATTCGGATTAGTAGTCAAAAAAGTTCATGGACAGATTGGATATGGAATGTGGTTCTTCCTAAAAAGTGTTCTGTTATAATGTGGAAGGCAATTAACTCAACTTTAAGTGTGGATGAACGCATAAGGAAACTGGGTATACCCTTAGTGTCCAAGTGTGAGTGTTGTCAAGAAGGGGCGTTGGAGGATATTAATCATGTTCTATATGGAGGGAATATTGCAAGGATAATCTGGAAATTTATTTCAAATATGCTAGGCATCCCGTTTATTCCTAGTCGATCTTGGATAACCACAGTAGAAGTATGGATCAGACGAGCAAAGAAATCAACTCAGTTAGGCTGTCTTATTGGTTTGGTGCCTGGGATAATTTCATGGAATCTATGGATGTGGAGGTGTAGAGCAAGAATGGAAGGTATAAAGCAGAATGTTCAGGCTCTATGGAGATCAATTAAATATTGGATTCATTGGGTGGGGATTAAGCTTCACAAGGCATCTCGGCTAGTAGAGAAGGATTTCAAGGTACTAAATATTCTGAATATTCCAATAAAGGTGAAGAGGAAGGAGAAGTTAATTGCAGTTAGATGGGAAAAACCAAAGAGGGAGTGGCTAAAGTTAAACGTAGATGGAAGTTGTTTTAATAATCCTGGGAAGTTGGGTACAGGAGGTATCGTTAGGGACGAGTTTGGGAAGGTTATACATGTGTTTTCTGATTCAAATGGATATGGTAGTATCATTTGTGCAGAAGTTAAGGCCCTGTGGTTAGGTCTTAAGCATTGCACACGACTGGGTTTCAATAACCTGATGATTGAGATGGATTCTATAATAGTAGTGAACTGGGTTAAGGAAGGAAAGTGCAATCTTTGGTATTTAGAAGACTATTGGGATGATATTGTTCAGATGTTGTCAGAGATGAATTTTTGCGTGCAGCATATATATAGGGAAGGGAACAGAGCTGCTGACTTCTTGGCCCGACTTGGTAGTAGTGGAGTTTCAATGGATTTGTTAGAACAGAGGGAGATTCCTCACTTGCTTAAAGGTATTGTTAGAATGGATGCATGTGGTCTGGAGCATTTGCGGAAGTATTGAAGGGTAGGAGCGTTAATGGGAGTTATACGCTTTTTGGAAATGGAAAGAGTTTCAGTTGCCCTGTTTTTGTCTATAAGTGGAATGGTATTTGAGGTTGTTTATTTGCTTATATTTTTTTCATAGGCATGTTTAGAGAGAAGGCTTTTGGATTCATATATTTTGTAATTTTATTTGGTACTTGGGGTTTTTCTGTAAACTCAGGTGCCTTGTTTTGTAACCACGGTTTTCCTCCGCCACAAGCGAGGGTTTTTTAATAAAATTGGGTGGGGTCACTATTGGACATGTGACTACCTACTCTTAGATAAAAAAAAAAAAAAAGTGGGGACACCACAATGAGATTTTATAAAATCTTAATAAGTCAAACCAAAACTAACAGCCAAAATACAAGCATGTGGAATTATGGAATTATGAGAAATAGAAATTTAGAGGAATTATAACATTTGTAAATTTTTCCAAACACAAGTATCTACCATATCTCACACAAGACACCACGCACCTAAAAATTGCATTTTTTTTTCGAAAGCTTCTATTTTAGATTAAGGTATGCACATGGTCTCCCTATAGACCATCTGAACACTTTGGTTCCCTTCGTCACACCATAGGTAACAACCGTAGTTGATGGCAGTTGGTGGCGGAAGAAACCCTAGGAGAGAGAAAAATAGAGAACAAAAGTGCAAAAAATCTAAGAGTGAGACTAAGAGGATTGGAGGAGGTGGATGGGTGGTTGGGCGGCTTTTAGTGAGCATCTGTGTGTGGTGGAGCATAACCCTAGGAGAGAGAAAATTCACAAATGGAAGAAAGAGGGGATCTAAGATGGAGAGAAAGCTAGATCTCAATGTGGAGGTTGAGATCAAGAGGGAGGAGAGAGGTTGATGGTGCTTCGAAGAGGAAGGGGCCTCGGCCTATGTGTTGGCTAAGCTACCTTGTCTTTGGCTACACAAAACGGGGCCAGTGACACAGAGGAAGGTTGAGACAACGATGCATGGCTATGTCGGACTGGGTGAGCATGGGTGGCATGCTTTTGCATGGCTAAGAATTACGGGGAGGTTGAGAGAGGGGCAACGTTGATTGGGCGGGTAAAGATGATGGCTAGAAAGTGCAGACAAGATTGAGCATCACTTGATGCGTGGAGTATGCTAGGTGCATTGCATACTATCCTAACATTAACTATTAGAAGCATGGTAGGTGCCTTGCATTGCATGTCCCGACATTTCAGTTTCTGTTAAATCTCAAATGAAGGTTGGGAGCATCACAAGTAAGTAGGGAAACTTTACTATCAACAATAATAAAATATGTCTTCCAAGTAGGGGTGGCAAATTGTGTTAATGGGTCATGTTTGTGTCATGTCAAGTCATGTATATTATACGATATGGGTAAACCCAAACACGACCTGTTAAGCTTAATAGATTAGATTTTCAAATCCTAGCATGACCCATTAAAATAACGGGTTGGCACGACATGACCCGTATTGACCCGTCATTAATTAATTAAAAATATATCGATACAGAATGGTTGTTTCAACCCTTGTCAACCTGTTTATGTAAATAGGTTGAATTGATTCAAATAATTTATTTGATTTGATTAACATAATTTCACATAAAATTTAAAATCACAATATCTCCTAAAAATATAAAAATAACTACATAAGTCCAAAATTATAATCCAAACAATAAAAACACAAAAATTACAATCTAGAGAAAGTGTGGGAGGCAGTTGTGACTTGTGAGAACTTACTCAACTGAGAAATGAGAGAGAGTGAGGCTCTGATAGAGAGTTAGGAAATATGTAATAGGGTTAGGGTATTTTTCATTTTTAGTAAAAACTTTAATGGGTCTAAACGGGTCACTAACGGGTTAAGCAGGTTCACCCGTTAGTGACCTGTTAATGAATCGTGTCTTAATGGGTCAACACATTTTGATCAAAACCCGTTAACATCAAATCCAAACTCGCTAATTTCGTGTCCTGTTAGTGTTGGGTTAAAGGGTCGTGTTACATATTGTCACCCCTATCCTAGTCTTGTAAGAAATGTTGTTTGAATTACATTTTTAATCATCATCAATAGGACTAGACCAAAACTTTAGGGCATTAAAGAGAGTTGATAATTGATCCACGTTTCTACTGATCTTTCAAAAAAAGGTTTTTTGAAATATTTATCTTTTGAAACTCGTATATATGTTTTAATCCATCTTACAACATGTTATTACGTCAAACACAAACTTAACTAAGCAATAGTTCTTTTGGGAGGCAAACTAGTGTATGTAGTGAGCTCTATTTTCAAGCAAAGCAGGTTGTTGCTCACAATCTTCAACTAGAAAAAGAGCATAGAGGTGATAAGACTGCAAGCAAGTCAGATCAATTTTTGTACCATAATTTTTTATTTTTAAATCATCAAGGAAATTCATCATCCTAGCTATGACAAACCGACGTACAGAAAGATCGATTTCAGAATTGAAAATAGTCATTCTAAAACTAATTTTTCATGATGAAGTTTTCTTTATCTTGAACATCAATCACTATACACTATAAGAAAACTATTTACTTGTGTCTTATTAATTCTTGTTAAAATGATTATTTCTAACTAAAATGAATATATTCTCATAGTAATAATTTGTCATAAACTCTCATATTTCTTGTACTGATGTGAAGCCCAAGCTTGCTCATGTGTGTGTGTTTTTCTTTGGTAAAGTTGGAGCCCAAATTGTGGTAAGTGGTTTTATTGTGTGAAGGGGGTTCTTTTATTTTATGTGAGTTGGGCAAATTTTAGTGTGTTATGGGTATAGATTTAGGCCAACTCGTGTGCGTTTAGCCCATAAATTGGAGTATGAAAACTCATCCCCTTACCCCACCTAAACTGCATCATTTTGACCCTAGGAAGAATACCCTAGGTCTCCTTCTTTTCCTCCCAGCATCACACGCCCCTTCTGCCTTTTTTTTTTTTCTTCTTTCTTTTTATTCTTTCCTTCTTCTTCTTCTTCTTCTTCATCCTCCCTCCTACAACCTACGAGCCATCGCCACCTCTGCGCCTTCATCACGAGTCTTTCAGAATCTAGCCACCGCCCTGGTCCGCCGCCACCTCCCCTTCCACCAATCCACACCTCCCACTCTACCAACCCGTGCGCCACTCGGCCTTGTGGCTTGATCCCCGCCACTGCACACCAACTGTTGTAGGCCACGTGTGCAACGCTTGACTTCCTCCCACCATCCCGCACCACCAATCCTAGCCATGGTTGTGTTTCCTGAGCCCCACTCCATGACCTATAAATAGGAGAGGCCCCTTCCTCTTTGAAGCACACAGCCCCTCCTCCTCTTAATCTCATCCCCTTCTCGTTGGATCTCTCAAACCCTCCCTCTCTAGCTCTCTTTTCCGTCGATTAGAGAATTTTCCTCCAATATCTGTCATACGTCGCTGCGAGCCACCACTCTCAGTCATGTTCTTGTGGTTGTTCGACCACCCCCTCGCCTTCTCCATCCCATTCCTGGCCTCCTCCTCCCTTGATTTCACCCAACTAGTGAGCTAAGGCTCACTTTAGGTACTGCTTCGGCGTGCTCTACACCCTCCGCCACAAGTTCCCTTTCCTCCACCTTACATTTACATTGAAATTGCCACCTTTTAATTTTCCCCAATTGTAGATCTTCTCGTCGTGTCCAAATTCGCCACTGCCTCCCCCACGCACCGCCACCTTTGTAAGCCGTGTGACCCTACGTGGTTATTTTTAATTTGTAGTTGGCATTATTAATTACTAACAGATTATACCCACTCACAGCGACTCTCAAGCATGCACACTCGCAGGATCTCTTAGACGACACGTGCAATCATCCAAAATTTTCGTTCCGTGTGGTTAGTGAAATTCTAGACTAACCCTTGAATTACTAAGGTGGAAAACTATCATTGAAGGCTGATGCAGTCTGGTTGTGAAGGAAAGTGGCCGGGGGCATTGTGAAGTGTTGGGTTATAATATTGTAGTTGGTGATGAATGTCGACCTAGGGCCGGGTTGAGCGTTGGGACTTGCTTGTAGTTTAGAAAATTGTGAAATTGTTGAAAGTATGACAATTGTGATGCCTGTGTGATGAACTGTGTTGTTTTATTTGTACTATGCCATGCCATCCAATAGCTATCTGCTACATAACTGCATATTTATTATATTATCTACCATTATTAATTGTATTTTATTCTTTCTTTGTGCTATGAAACTGGAAATTGTGCTTTCAGTGTCATAACTAAAATGAGGATTTTGTGGGTGCATGTGTATCATGACCCCAATTCGAGATAGGGTATTATCTCGGTTGAGCCCCTCTGATCACTCAAGAGTGTGTAAAACTGAGTGATGCCCTTGACTATCGCCAAACAAAAACTAGCTCGACCAAGATTGTAACGCTCTTAGTATGATTTTGTGGCCCCTTTACTGGCAGGGACTAGAGGATGTTTGGCTATGTATATGCCGGGCGTGGAGTTGGACATCGCTAGTTATGAAGTCACATGCACGAATGTTACCCGTTGTGGTCAAGGGAGCCAGAGTTTGCGGATGGTCACTAGGGGAGACCATGGTGCACACCATAATAAATGAATGTTATCTATGTATAAATGTGATTATTGGCGTGAGTGGCTATAATTGAAGCAGTTTTTGGTAAAGGATACAAAAATGATATTTTTGGATAATCTCTTATGATTGTGCGCATTTGTTTTTATGCTTCCATATTTGAAATTCCTAGTTGTTGATCTGTGGATATTTTGTTACTTGTTGAGATTGTGAAATCTCATTGTGGTGTTCCCACCTGCGGTTCCATTTCGTGGAATCGTAGACTTTGATGTAGAGGGCGGGTTTGAGCATGAAGGACCGACGCCACCTAAGGAGTGATGACCTGGGGTTATTCCCATTGTAGTTGGACTCTTATTTTATTTTAATCAGCTGGATGATTGTAATAACCTTGTGAAGGAATTATTTGTTGGGTTGTATTTAAATTTTATGGTATTTAGTTTTTGGACTACCCTATTCTTTTCCCCTGCGTTCATAAATAGTACACTTTTATAATGCATGCTTACACACAAACTTACTTCCACTCAACGCTTCGGGTGCATGATTGAAGTGGCCAGTACCCCAGCATCACGACTCTCACCAAATCACAAGTGGGGGTCTAGGGCGCCACAAGTGACACATGACCCATGCGCATATATATACATATGGCTTCTTTGTGAATTCAAATTTTACTTCTTGTCTTCATACTGTCATTGAAATTCCATTGTTGTATGTTGTAAATGGATAAAGTAAACACATATATATAGAAAAGCTTTTATTCATCAAAAGTGATACATTCACCTTTGCTAAAGACATTGATCATTATTTCACATCGATATAATAGGCCATCGACTTATGGTTTACTAGCCAACACTCTAAATAGATAAACTCATATCTAGACTGGATCAACAAGCAATGAAGTGACACTGTCTATTGTTCAACTCATGTCCTACTCGATAGAAACCACCGTGTATTAGCACTGCCCAGCCCATACTCAAACTTTATCACAGCATAACCACCACCACCACGTCATAGTCTCCTCCCCCTTAGTCACCGTGCAAGGTAAAAAGCCTCCATAACACCGCCCTACACCACCATCGCCCAGCCGTTGGAAAAAAAAAATAGAAACCACCAACGAAACACTCTGTTTTACTGTACCAAAATAGAGGAAGTAGTCTCGCCCATGCGAGAGTTGTTGGTGATGGAGTTGGGATCCTTTGCTGCTGTGTCTTGGCAGTGGTTCAAGAAAGAATTTGATGATCTTTTCTTTCCCATTTCTGTGAGATGGCAAAAGGCACAGGAATTTAGTAATTTGGTGCAAGGAATATGTCTGTAAAACAGTATGCCCAAAAATTTATGGAGCTTGGGCAATTTGCTACTCACTTGATTTCCACTGAGGAGATGTGAGCTAAGCATTTCCAGGAAGGTCTGCGGCATGAGATACGCAGACAAGTAGCTTGACATAAGATTTTAAATTCTTAGAAGTTGGTTGATATGGCCACCATAGCGGAGTATGAGAATAGTTTTGTAGTGGGCTCCCCTCTAGGACAGAAGAGATGGAGTTTTGCTGGTGAAGGCAGCAGTTCTGGGTTGTCTCAAAAGTTTGTGCAAAGGATAGGGGCCCGATCACAGGCAGCCTCTAGGGTGTGTATTGGGGGTCGAGCCCCAGTTTGCTGTAGATGTAATAGAGCCCACGAGGGTGAGTACCGTCAGAGTGGGACCACCCAATGTTTTAGATGTGGCCAGTTGGGGCACTTTGCTTGCGAGTGTCCTAATCAAGCTCAAGGAAGTCGCGGAGGTCGTAGTGGTGGAAGAAGTAATCAGAAACAAGTGGTGCAAGCTCGGGAGTACGCTGTGACTCCCGGGGATATCAACTACGAGACTCCAGAGACCCAGGATGCCGGGGTGATTACTGGTATGCGTTTAATTTACTCTTTAGATTTGATGAACTGGGTATTCCAACCTTATCTAGATTCTTTTGTGGTGGTGTTCATTGATGATATTTTGATTTATTCTCAAGATTTGGAAGAGCATGCTTATCACCTTCGTCTGGTGCTTGGGAAATTAAGAGAACATCAGTTGTTTGCGAAGCTAAGTAAATGTGAATTTTGGTTGGAAGAAGTCAAGTTTTTTAGACACGTGATTTCCTGAGATGGAAGTTGTTTTGACATGGCCTTGTCCTTCAATGGTGCGTGAGATTCAGAGTTTCTTGGGACTTGCTGGGTATTATAGGAGATTGGTGGAAGGATTTTCTCGGTTATCCGGACCTCTCACTGCTTTGACTAGGAAGAATACTGAGTTTGTTTGGTCAGATAGATGCGAAAGGAGTTTCCAAGAGTTGAAGAAGAGGCTGACAACAGCCTGTTTTGGCACTTCTGGAGCCACACAAGCCATTTGTGGTGTTTAGTGATGCATCCAATTTGGGTTAGGTGTTCTTATGCAGGAGTTACGAGTTGTTGCTTATGCATCTCGTCAGTTAAAAATTCATGAGAAGAATTATCCCACACATGATTTGGAATTAGCAGCTATAGTGTTTGCTCTTAAAATTTGGCGACATTATTTGTATAGAGAAGTCTGTGAAGTCTACACTGACCATAAGAGCTTGAAGCATCTGTTTTCTCAGAAGAATCTCAATATGAGATAGAGGCGATGGTTAGAGTTGATTAGCGACTACCAATGTGAGATCAAGTATCATCTAGGGAAGGCGAATCTAGTTGCTGATGCTTTGAGTAGGAAATGTCAATTGGTGGATGAGGCATAATCATTAGGTTTGGACTCTCTTCTTTGTGGGATCAGAAGACTTCTTATTGAGAGTTCGATATCAGGAAGAGAGTCTCCAAAGAAGGGACGAGAAGACTCTCCAAAGAAGGGATCCAAAGTTGTTAGATATCAGGAAGAGAGTCACGAAGTGTAGAGGACCCATGCACTATAGTTTGGATAAAGATGGTATTCTTCAGTTTCGGGATCGAAGAGTGATTCCCAGAGATTCAGAATTTAGAGAGTGAATCTTGGCAGAAGCTCATGCGGCTCCTTATTCAGTTCATCCTGAAAGCACAAAGATGTATCGAGATTTAAAGAGAAATTTTTGGTGGGAAGGCATGAAGATGGATATCCCCATGTTTATCGAGAAATGTGACACATTCCGTCAAGTCAACGCTAAATATCAGAGATCGGCTGGTAAACTTCAACCTCTCCCTATTCCTGAGTGGAAGTGGGATGACATTTCTATGGATTTTATAGTGGGTCTTCCGAGGACCCCTAGTAGAAAGAACTCAATTTGGGTGATTGTTGATCGGTTGACCAAGAGTGCCCATTTCTTGCCTGTCAATAATACCGACTCTTTGGGAAAGCTGACTCGGTTGTATGTTAAGGAGATAGTGCGTTTGCACGGAGTACTCAAGAGTATTGTATCAGATCAAGACTCGCAGTTCACGTCTCATTTTTGGAAGAGTTTGCAAGCAGCTTTAGGCACTAAATTGAAGTTTAGTACTGCATATCACCCTCAAACTGACAGTCAATCGGAGCGCACTATTTAGACTCTAGAGGATATGTTACGGGTTTGTGTCATGGAATTTCATGGAAGTTGGGAAAATCAGTTGCCGTTAATAGAGTTTGCTTATGATAATAGTTTTCATGCCTCCATTCAGATGGGCCCATATGAAGCTTTGTATGGAAGGAAGTGCAAATCACCTTTGTGTTGGGATGAAGTGGGTGAGAGTAAATTAATTGGGCCTAAGTTAATTCAAGAAATGAAAGATCAAGTTCGGGTTATATGGAATAAAATGGCAAAAGCGCAAAGTCGTCAGAAGAGTTATGCAGATTCGAGGAGAAGAGACTTATCCTTTGAGGAAGGTGATTGGGTTTATCTCAAAGTCTCTCCTATGAAAGGCATTAAGAACTTTGGTAAGAAGGGAAAGCTTAGCCCGAGGTATGTTGGCTCTTTTCAGATTGTGGAGAAGGTTGGACTTGTTACTTATAGAGTTGCATTGCCAGATTATTTTGGGGATGTTCATGATGTGTTCTATGTGTCATCGTTGAAGAACCGCGTTTGGTCGACCCGGAACGCATTCAACTTCGGCCTAACCTTATCTATGAAGTTGTTTCGACGTAGATTGTGGATTGGAAAGAGCAAGGGTTAAGGTCCAAGACGATACCTTTGGTGAATATGTCATGGGGTGATCCGTTGGTTCAAGATTTCTCTTGGGAGAGAGAAGCCGACATGAGGGAGTAACATACGTATTTGTTTGGTTGACCCTGTCGGTATGTTTCTTAAGTCTGCTCTTAGTCGAATCTTATCCTTGTCTTAGCTTTAATGTTTGACCTTGCCAATTTTCAGGACGAAATTTTATTTAAGGGGGGGAGGATGTAACACCCTGTATTTTAGTATATTTTTAATTAAATGATTATTTTAATTAATTCAAATATTGGTTCTCTTGTTTTAAAATTATGAGAGTTTTTTTTATATTATTTTATATTATTTTTAAATTGTGAAAATTATTTTTGATATGCTTTCTTAATATTAATTATTGTTTTACATTTAAATTGATCTTTAATTTAAATAAGTTTGTTTATGGGTTTTAAAGTTATTATTGTTTTATTTAAGCTTTTCACTGCGTTCAAATTATTTTATCTAATTTATTATTTTAAAATTCTTTTCGTTGGATCATTTTTGTGACCCAAGTTGTGAGTTTAATGCATCATTAGCCCCCCCCCCTATTTTATTAATAAGAAACCTCACTTTATAGCAGAGGAATACCGTAGAAACAAATCAAGATCCATGAGTAAACCCCAAAGACCAATAACCAAAATATCAACTATATCAATCCTACATGGTGAAGAGGAAAAGCTACCTCAAACAAACCCGACCTACCTTCAAAGTAATTCCTAGCAAACCCAAACGAATCAAACCTTATTCTACTTTCGGCCAAGGACCCGAGAAGAACTCCGCATTTTAATAAATATTTTTTTCTTATACCTTCTCTTTCCTTCATTCACCTCTGACTCTATAAGATAGTCTTTATCCTGTGAGAACACCTTTGGATGGCTTTCTTGTTCCGGTTCCGAAGAAATATTTTCCTCCATAATAATCTCTTCATCCACTTCTTCTTCAGATTCCTCTTCCACCAAAGGCTGCCTCTGCACCACTAGCAGATCTTGCACTGTTGCAATCGGGACCTCAAAATTGTGATGATCCATTGAAGCCTCTCGGCAGGAAACCATACCCTTCCCAGTGTCATTTGGATCTATTGACATAGGCGCCATTGCTGCCTCTGTTTCAGGAAACAATTTACCGCTAGACTCAATCTGAGAACCTGTCATCGCAACCAACTGCACCAACTGGTCAACCTTCTCACGGACTAACTACATTTCATGACCATCCTTCTCAGACACCAACTGAACCGAATGATCATGAACTAGTTTCAGTGCCGAATGATCTACTTCCTCAGGTATCAGCTGCACCGCTTGATCCTCTTTCTCCTGATCCAACTGCACCACCGATGGAGGAATTAACTCAGAAACCAATTCCTCCACAACCTCCTCTATTTCCCTACCATTCTCCATGATATTATTCTCAACAGCAACAGGGGCAGGAATTTCCATATTCCGTTCCATCCCCATTTCTACTACTGGTTTTTCTATCTCCAAAGGACCTCTTCTACCCACTCGAATCTTTCCAACCTTCCTAGCTTGTCCAGGCTTACAAACTCTGGAATTATGACCATGCATTTTACAAGAAGAGTAGTAGGCAGGAAGAGTTTCGTATACAATTTCCTGTTTCCGACTCGATGACAACCCCGGCACCCCAATCTCGAAATGAGTCAGGGGAGGCTTTGCAGCGTCGACTTCCACACATAATCTTACTCCATCCGTTCTCGTAGCACAACGAGTCGGATTATCACAACGAATGAAAGATCCAATGGGAGCCATAAAGATCTTCAAGAATGCTTCAGAATAGAAATTCGGCAGAAGTCTAGGCAAATAAATCCATTCTGGAACCCTCGAAGGTTCTTCTTCCTTAGTAAATTTAGGATTCCATCGAAAAGAACGATAACAGTTCCCGTTCATCTCACAGATGTCCTTAGATAATGCCTTGGTAAAGTCGGCTTCACACACCATACGTACAAACACGTTACAGGTTCTACACATTGAAGAAACAACTGGAATGGCTGAGAGCCCCCAGCGATTGTGAATAAATGAGCGAACTGTATCAAGAGAAGGGCGTCACTTCAGGAATTTGAGCACAACTGAATAACGAAAAGGATTTGCTGACCATGCGATTTCCTCTCATGTAAACTGAAAATAAACCTCTCCTTCTACCATTTTCGGAGGTCTGGGCGCTAACATCTCTGGAATGGGTTGAGGGACGGCAGCCACCAGGTCAGCAAAGGTAGGCCGACCGGTGCCACCAATTATGGCTGCCATGCAGCCCTACGTGAACATCAAAACCTTGCAGTAGAGAACCCTTCCACAGAGAGGAAACGGGCCCTAGCATTAGCATTCTTGTTACATTCGTTTATGGTCGAACATTCTTAGAGCGTTCTTGGAGCGTCCCAAATAATTACCTCATTAGCGTTCTTGTTATAAACACAATTTTTACGTTCGTGTAATTGCATTCATGTTCATGTGGATATTTGAAAACTAGATTTCCATGTGTGGAAATGATTTTTGGGTGCGTGTGTATCACGACCCCAAGCCGAGATAAGGTATTATCTTATTGGAGCTCCTCTGGTGAGTCGGGAGCAGAATATATTACGTGACGTCCCCTGAGTTGTCGCCGGGCAACAACGGGATTGGACGGTATGGTAAAGCTCTCGTGCCAACTCCGTGGCCCCTCTGCTGGCGAGAGCTAAAGGATGCTTGGCCACGAACGCACTGGATGCGGAACTGGGTATCACTCATTATGAAACTAGGGTGTGCGGATGGTCCTTAGGGGAGAGATTACGGTGCATACGGATAAAATGGATAATGGGCTATTTTTTGAAAAATGACGTGTGTTGGATAAAGGATTTTGTATGAGTCATTTTCTTGGAAAATGATGGATTATTGTTTTGGGCCATTTTCAGGGAAAATAGTGAAAAATATTTGGATGGAAATGTTTTGAGCAAAAATGGGATTTGGGCATGTGTTGGAAAAAATTTATTTTCGGAAAAAATGATATTTTTGGGTTTAATGCATATTACATCATATGCATGCTTGGTTGGTCGCATTAATGTGTTTTTATCTCGAGGGTTGTTTGAATTATTACTTACCTACGGTACCATTTTATGGTATCGCAGATTTTGATGTTGATGTTGCAGATGCTGAGTTTGAGGATTTGGCTCAGCTGGAGGAGTGATCTGGGATCACTCGTATTTGTATTTTTAGCCATGTATTATTTTTACGGGACATTGGTATTGCTTTTAAAATGCTTTTGTTTTTGGATATTTGTATTAAACAATTCTGGTACTTAGTTGACTTATTTATATTATCCTCTACGTTTATATTGTGCACTTGTTGTATGTTGCACATACTTGAGTACTTATCGTTAGGATATGTGACCCGTGTTGTCATCATCCCGAAGTCACAATTCTCGTGTTTCCGTACGTGGGAGTCGGGGCATCACAAAACGTGTTATTTGATATTCGTTTTCATTAATAATGCATTCTCTAGAAACATCTTATGTATTTAACGGATCGTCGTCGGTGATAACTGTAATACCCCGCTCCTTCCTTCCTTCTAACGTAAGCAATTATGTCTAATATGATAGCCTGTCCGCTCCTCTCTAGTGTCTAAGAGCCCCGTTATGCGTGTCAGGCCCCGATGGCATGTTTTAAAAGATACTATGTTATTTTTAAAGCTAGATTTGTGTTTTAAAGTTATGTGTATTTTAAATGGAAGATTCTCATCGTTATTTAAATAAGAAATATTTTAAATAACTTAATTCTAATATCTTTGAAGAGTTCCAAAAATATTATAATTGTAGGGAATCATTTTATATAAACGATTCCAGTTATTTAAAATATTACGTGATTTAAATAATGATGGAATCTTTAATTAATTTAATGGTTTTATTCCTTAAATATTTTAAGTAAGACTTCATCATTTTATTAATGATGAAGGAATATTATTTTAAATAATATTCTATCTTAATTCCTCTCAGTACTTTTAAGTAAGTTAGCGTTTTCGCGTTTTAAATTAGTATTTAAGAGTCACCGTTAGATTGTTTTGTAGATCCCAAGGCGATGGGATTTAGGATAAAGTGTGCGGATTGTCCCTAGGGGAGAACATGGTGCACACCGTAATAAATTAATGTTATCTGTGTATAAATGTGCTTTTTGGAGTTAGAGGATAAAATTGAAGGGTAACCTGTGGATATTTTGTTCCTTGCTGAGATTACAAAATCTCATTGTAGTGTTCCCACCTACGGTTCCGTTTAGTGAAACCGCAAACTTTGATGCAGAGGACGAATTTGTGCATGAAGGATCAACCTCACAAGAGGAATGATGACCAAGGGGTTATTCCCATTACAATTGGACTCTTGTTTTATTACAATCAGTTGGATGCCTGTAATAACCTTAGGAGGACTTATTTGTTGGTTGGTATTTAGATTTTTTGAGACTTAGTTTTTGGACTACCTATTATATTCCATTGTGTTTATAAATTGTACAGTTTTATAATGCATGCTTGCACACAAACTTACTTCCACTCAGCGTTTAGGGTGTGTGACCCAAGTGGCCAGCACCCCGGCGTCCTGACTCCTGCTAAATCACGCGTGGGGGTCAAGGGCGCCACAATTGACACATGATCCACACACATATATACATATGGCTTCCTTGTGAATTAAAATTTTACTTCTTGTCTTAATACTGTTGTTGAAATTCCGTTGTTGTATCTTATAAATGGATAAATTAAACACATATATATAGAAAAGCTTTTATTCATCAAAAGTGATACATTCACCGTTGCTAAAGACATTGATTATTATTTCACATCGATAGAATAGGCCATCGAGGTATGGTTTACTGGCCAACACTCTAAATAGATACTCATATCTGCACTGGATCAACAAGTAATGAAGTGACATTGTCTATCATTACTTGTGTAACGTTTGTGTATACATCATCATACTTGTAAATAACATCGACTACACGTGCGAGATTGAGAACGCACTCTAGGAAATGCATTGGCACTTGAGTAGGTTTAAGGAAGTCGCTGTTAATATCTTTCCATGCATTCATGATCTGCTTCTTAAATTCCTCTTTTGTCTCATGTTTTGAGACATCGTGCTGCTTCATATAGCAGTCGATGGCAGAGACAATGTGTCCTCTCTTTTGTTCAAACTGCAGCAAAAAATAGAAACATTTAGTTATTTTATTTCCAACATCAATGGTATAAGATTAGTTTGTGGGCTAGCCAAATTGATGTTGGCACATTGCCTAACGAATGTAGAGCTAGGGAAATGAATTATTAAGGATATAAAACATAGAATAAAATCTACCTATTATATTTTATATCTTTCATGCTCCCTCTCACCTGTGGGCAGATCCCCTTAATAAGTTGACCTCGCCAACAAGTGGAATATTTAACAAATATGGTAAAGTGTGGAGTGTGAGATCTAATTCAAAACATTGGCCCCGATACAATGAATGTGAAATTACTACTTGTCCCAAAAGTTGAACTTAATGAAAAAAAAAACATAAATTTTATTATAAATTTTATATCCAGAAACTAACACGATATCTATATGCATGCAATGTTGGTAGTTAGCATGGAGAATATTCGAACTGAGATTACTTTCTTTATTTTTTGCAATGAGATAGTGTCCAATTTTATCACTTTTTCTTTTCCTCTTTTTTAATAGGTTGTATGATATTGGACGTCCCATGTTGTATACCTCAGTAGAAACAAGGTCATCCATGAGTCTGCATATCGTTTCTGCTGCTTTAACAATCTTAGGCTTACCGCAAGCCCAATCGAAGACCTCCTCTGTTGCATCTCCCATGCCTAGAAAAGATACGGTTACAAGTGTAGAGTAACCACCGGTTACTAGGGCATTACTCATGTACTCCTCCACCGTGGGTATATATTTTTCCTTCATCCATTGGGCTTCAAGAAGGTAGGCTTGAGCTAGGCGTTTGATCTGGTTGCATTAAAAACCATGAAAAGATTCAGAGTGTAAAAATTCAAAACTTCCTGAAGGTAGGCTTGGTCATGTCGTACTGCTTCCTTTGTATAGTGAAAGCCGTATATCCTTCCTTCCTTGGACATCTCTTCCTCAATTTCCTTAGTAGTATCCCAGAGTGCTTTATAGATAGGTTTCACGTACTCTGGGAGTTGCTCTATGCAGCAGTTATCCCACCTGAAAGTTATTAATCATTTATTAAAAAAGAACAGATCAGTCAAATTTCTGGTCCTGATGACTTGAAACAAAGAAGTTTGAAGACATGAATTCTGGATCTGATAGAAGAGCCATTGAGTTAACCTTATAATTGCATCTGCAAAGAGTTGATGCTCTTCCAATGTACCGTAGGCATCATATGTATCATCCATTATTGAGACAATGGAGGCCACTTTGCCAAGCATCATCCATCCATGAGAATATTGGGGTTCAAAGTACGGTCCCAAAATCTACATGAAGTACATCTCCACCACTCTATCTCGGACATACGATATCTTTTCCGGGACCCCTAAGTATTCTTTCCACCGCCTAAGCAAGAATTGCAACGCAAATTGGCATCAAATCTTGCCATATATGCATATACAAAATTAACACCTACAGTTATATATTATATAATGAAGTGCGATACCATGCGATCTAGATCTATATTAATTACCTCGAGAGCTCGGAAACTTCCTTCTGGTGTTGCCGTTGTAGCATGTTGAAATCCAACTTAGCGAAGTTGAGAACAACTTCATTAAATGAAGGAATTTCTGGGTAGGTAGAAAAATAATGTCTCGCCTCTAACCTTGGCAACCATTTTGGAAGAGGCCGCTCTAAGGCACGACGCACTCGTGCAGCAACAGAAGGGTTTAAATTACTCACCATCGACTCGAGTTGCGTTGTAGTAAAATGAAGTGCTTCATCAAGCATATCTTCTCCATGGACCCTCATATGCGAAGCTTCATAAAGGCTTAAAATACCTCGCACATCGTGAATAATTGATTCCTTGAAGTTCCCTTCACTGTCCTTAAACTTGCGGAAAACATCTGCATTACCACCCCAACACATGAGCACAAGTTTATGATCTGTGCAGCTGAAGTTTCCGTAAACAAAACAATACCAATATATATTTCTGTGAGAAACAATACAGTGCCGAAGAAGCATTTTAATTGTCTATTGAGTACTAATTACCACTCGGAGTGTTATAACCCTGCTGCCTCAGTAAGCGAAAACGGAGAGAAACAGTGTGCAGGTCGTCAGAGTCTCCAGTTTCGTCATCATTGTTGTGAATTTGTTGGAGTATGTTATCAATCTCACTTTCAAAATGGTAAGACACGCCTAAGCGTTGGACCGCATCAATCAGCTCCAACTTTTGTGAGATATGATCGACGGGAGCCATCAGCAACCTCTGCACTTTTTCCTTCAGCCTTTGTACTTTCTCCAAGCTCTCAGAGGTAATCTCCTACAGCACAAAGATGATATATCATAATATATATTTCAAGACCGTAAGCATTTGAATATATATATATATATAATAGACTTACAACATCTTTACAATTTTTCTACAAGCTTAAAAAAAAAAAAATTGAAATATTTATTGTAATTTTAATTTTGATTTGATGTGTTTGAATTAAAAAAAATACTATTTTATTGATAAGTTGTAAATAATATAAATAAAAATACCATTTTATTTTAAATTTGCAGAAAAATTGTAAAGAAGTTGTAACTCTATCATTTAGTTATATATATATATATATAGAGAGAGAGAGAGAGAGAGGCTTCACAAAATATTCTATTACCTGCATGGACTTGCTATTATAAGAGATGAAATAATCTCCCCAAATGCTTGGGTGAAAAGTTGCCAACGGACGTTTTACAACAGAAATACTTGGATTCAGGGTTTGAGAAGGAATTATCGATGAAGGAAGAGACATTTTGTAGAACAACTTGGTGTATAAATGGAGACGAAGTTGGCTTGGTGCTAGTTGTTCTTCAAGTGTTGTACTCGTGAATGAACAACTTATATATGCAAGCTGGCCACTTATATATATAGATACGTACGTTGCATACGGACAACGCAGTGTTAGAATATTTCCCTACTTACTATAAAATATATTCATAGTATCTACGGTAATATGACCTAGTCTTAGTTTGGGGAATGAGATAAATTGAAAAATCTGTAAATAGTAGTCAAATAGTTTGGGTTAAGATGTTTTATTGAGTTTTGGAAAATGAGAGAAAAAAATTTAATAAAAGTATTATAAACTTAAAAATATTGTTAGAATAATATTATTTTTGTTTTTGAATTTGAAAAAATTGAATTATTTTTTGTATTTTGTTTGGAAGTTTGAGAAAGTTTGAATAATTGGATAATAATTAAATGAAAAAATTAAAAATTAAAAAATGTTTATGTTTAAGTGATATTTGAGAAGGAAGTTATGAGAAAATTTGAGATGGGATGATTTGTGTTCCGAAACGAAGCCCTATTCTCTATCGTATATAGTTTATGCTGTAAATTAATCAGTATCAATTCGTATCGTTGATTTATTGTATTTTCATTCTTTCTCTATCGACACTCACTTATAAATAAGGACATTTGTTATTTATTCAAGCACAATTGATAATAGTAAAGATGTAGCCCTCAAAGTCTCTTATTCTCCCAACTTCCTTATCCCCTGTCTTATTTTATTTCTATTTTCTATATGGTATTAGAGCCATTGGCTAACTCCAAGCTTGATTCTAGGGTCTATTTCTTTTACAGTTCTTCCGATAGCTTTACCTCTTACAAAAATTTCTCAATTACATCCATTTTTCAATCTGATTTTACTCATATTAGACCATTAATCGCTTGTACGAGATGTTGTTAGAATTTTGGAATAAGAGCCACTGATTTTCCTTTTTTTGATAAATCTCATATTAAACGTGTTATTTGATATTCTTTTCCATTAATAATGCATTCTCTTGAAGCTTTTTACGTACTTAACGGATCGTCATTCATGATAAGTCTCACATTCGATGTGTTCTTTGGTATTTTTTTTATTAACCACACGTTCTCCATGTGCACTTAATGGATCCCTGTCGTTCTTTGATAAGTGCACTTAATGTGTACTTATCATGGTCATGCTTCCCTATTGAATCAATCAGTATCAATGTCGTATACGTTTAATTCACTACTTCCCTATTAACCGATCATGTTCAATTAATCCAACTGAGTACAGGGATGCCGTCCCCCCTTCCCAAAGGCATATAATTAAATTATCAATAGAAAAGTAAAATTTTGTAGTATTTATATTCAACTAATAGTTTATTACAATATTTTATCAAAATAAATAAAAATAAAGCTTCTAAAATTTTGGTATGAGTACTAGCAATGGCTTATTCATCTTTATCTTCATCTTCATATTTCTATAATATCACTTTAAATTCATCTACATTAGTTTATGCATCTCTAAATTTTTATACAGCTATGAATAGTGCTTCTTCAAGTTTGAAGAATAACTATTGATCACTCTCTAAACATTATTTTTAATTTTTTTCTTTCTCCTACCTATTAAAATCAACTTTGTAGAATTTTTATTAATATGATTTTGATATATGAAATTTGTATTAAGTTGATGATACAAAGTGTTTTTTAGTACATATTAATATTTATTGATAAAATTGGTCATTTTGATATATGAAATTGGTAATATTTAAATATATGGAATTTGTATTTTTGAGCACATGATGCTAATTGTAAAATATATAAAAAATAATAATTTTTTAAAAAAAACTAAAAATAATAATTTTTTAAAAAAAACTAAAAATAATAATTTTTTAAAAAAAATTAAAAATAATAATTTTTTGTTATTATATATTTGGTTCAAAGATGCAAAATCTAATGTGAGAGTTTTTCTTAATATGTAAAATTAACCTTAAAAAAATGTAATTTTGAAGATGCATGTAACTTGTAAGAAACCAATGCTAGTGAGCCTCAATTTTAATTCAGGACTCCAACAGGCAATAGTAGAGAATAGGGTACAAAGAAATTAATTTTCTTTACAGTCAACTGCCAGGCCATCACTAAGTAATAACACAAAAACAAAAAAAATTTATATGAGTTTCTTTTAAGTAATGTTCTGTAAAAATTTGCGGCGTCTAAATTTCGTACAAACTTTTTAAAACAAGAATATTCATAATAAAAAGGTGAATTTCTTTTAGCGGCAATGAAACTGAGATACAATAGATCCAAAGGTGAGAGAAGTCCAGGTGTGCCGCCACCGAATGATCATGTATTTTGTTAATTGGAGGAAACTTCATCTAAACTCATGAGTTGGAGAAACTTCATGATCTAAACCATTTATAAAAAAGATAAGAATCTATTAAATATGTGACATGCATATTTTTTTTAAAACTTCTACTCATCGTTCTCATACTATACACAATATATTATTTTTTAATTTTTAATTTTTTTTCCCTTATCTAACTATGTTGTATGTAAATGATGAGTAGAATAACTTAATTAGTTTGAAAAAAATAAAACAAAAATTAAAAATAAAATTAACTGTGTGATGCATGTGATGATGAGTAGCAAACTTCTTTTTTTTCAAGTCCAAGTTAAAAGCTAGCTAGCAATATAGTCTTGAATTAAAAGAATATTTGCTTTCTATGTGCACTACAGTAGAATTTGGCTTTCATAACGAATGGAACCGTCACAAAAAGAGCAAACCGTCACAAAAAAGTTTTGTAATGGTTTGAGACTGTTACCACGACCGTCACCTAAAAGGCATCACAGAATCTTTTTTGTCACGGTTAGAAGTCTTCAGTGAGACGTAACATTTGAACATGATAATTTTTTGTAACAGTTAAACACCGTCTCAGAAAGTAACTTTTGTACGTATAAATCGACGTTCGAATGTTAACCCAACTGATTAACATTCGCACACAAAAAAATTGACAATCGTTATTTTTGCTTCACACGAATGATATTTATGTTTGAACATAACAACATTTGAATGTTAACTCGAAAACGTTTGAATGTAGCATTCGGATGTTAAAAGAGAAGAGTTTGAATCTAAAATTATTAATGTTCGAATGCTAGTTTTTTGTTTGCACGGAACAATTCTAGTCATTCAAACGGTTAGATTGTTTGTGCATTAAAATGTGCGAACATAGTGTATTATGTTCGAACATTTTGTTTGAATTCACTGGTATTTTGTTCAAATGTTGATTCGAAAGTGAAGTCATGTTCGAACATTTGTTGATTACATGCGAACATTATGATCAGGAATAATAATTTCATAAAATTAAAAAGCATACAAATTATTTCATATTACACCTTAAATGTAATAACTAACAATATCTTATAGAGTTACAAAAATAGACAAAAATAGATAATGATATATTGATCATTTCTTCTTCTTTTACTGCCACTGGGATCCTGCAAATGCGTCTCTAAGTCAGACTGTCGTGATAAGAGAGACTTTAACTCCTGCTATCTCGACTTCATCTACTCAATTTCTTGGTGTGTTGCATCTAAATCTTCATAGATAGAGATTCTCACCCTATGAACAGTATGCCTGAAGAAGAAATGAGGAAGATACCAAAATCTCATACTAAACGTGTAAAGTAGGAGTAACAAAAATTTGTAATATAGATAATATAATCTCAAACGTTCTACACTAGACAACTTAGGAATTAGTGAACACCTGAGTGTACAGTAATTTCCAAAAGGGTCTACGGTTATTTATGCAATGTCACACAAAATCTAACAAATAACATATACATATATACGACACACAAGCTATGTCAAGAGTTATTTACTAAGTATGTTATTTCTTACTTAGTACTCTTTTATCTTATTTGTTTTATTTAATAAGTATGTTATTTGAATGTGGGGTTTGTTGAATCTGTTTTAGGATAGAGTGTTGTCTCTCAGACGGTTTGTCTATAGAAAGTTACAGCAATGAACTAGATCATATAAGTCACAAAAAAAATTTGTATATTGGGGAGTCTTAAAAGTAGTAGTTAGCTTGTATTTTGTATGTCTCAGGCCAAAGCTGTAATATCCCATTATGAATGAATAGAGTTGGTTCTAGTTTAAAAAAAAAAAAAAAGTTACACTTTACCCACCCTTCTTGAGTCCCGAGCATACATAGGGCCAGCATGTCCATCTACAGAAGCTTTTTTTCTTGTCGAGGCACAATATCTCCTACTATCCATAGCAGCTCGCATCCATAAGCTGAATTGAGGAGTTTCATCCTTCCTTTGATTAGTCACAAAGCATGCTTCTGCCTCGTGCAAAATTCTACCACACATAAAGTAAAATCGTGGAAGTTTTACGTATGTAATCCAGATCCAAAAGGACCTTCACTTACAGGAAGTTACCCCATCCCATTTCATCATCCTCAACTACTACATTTTCAACTTTTCCCAGTGACTCCCCTTCTCCAAACTCCCGAGTCATCCCCACCAACGGCAGATTGTGAAACTGTAACCCTATGGCAGCCTTGTTGAAACTCATCATATGCGGTTGCATGAAACCATCGAACTGGTTAATCACAAAAGGGTGATTATCAAAGAGCCACAATCTTCCTTCTAACACTCGATTTTTATCAGCATGGGTGGCAAAAGAAATAGTAAACACGTTTGTTCCCACTTTTCTGAATTGGGCTAGTTTAGGCCTTGTTTGTTTTAAAAAAAAAAAATCTCATTTTATCTCATCTCGTCTTATCTAATCATTACAACTTTCTCAAATTCTAATACAAAATAAAATAAACAATTCAATTTTTTCAAATCCATCTCACATGTCATCTAATCATTACAACTTTTCCAAATTTCAATACAAAATAAAATAAACAATTCAGCTTTTTCAAATTACAAAATAAAAATAATGTAAAAAATATATTCTAACAATACTTTATTTAACTTTAATCTCAACTCATCTCATCTCTGAAAACGAATGAGGCTAATCTCCAAACTTTTGCAATTGTTGCTTCGACAAATGTTTGCCCTATAACCCTGTCAGTCCATATCTTACCAACTAGACTCCTCTCCCCTTTACGTTGCACCACAAGAGTTGCACTCCCTTCCAACGGTATTGCCGATTCCTCCTCTACATTCAGGTTTAGATTATCCTATAGTTTATGTAAACCCTCCATAAGAACTCCCTTGTAAGGCACAACAAAAACCTTTCTCCACTTCAGTTGAGCCTAGCAACTTTGCCAACCCTTTCTTCCACCTCCTTTTCTTCACTGAGAGAAGAAAAATGAGAGGAGACTCAAGTGCTCTTCCTACATCATAACACATGTATAAAATTGATATCATATGACTCGTTCACAATAACTACAATTACAAAGAACTAACTCCTAAAACTAACATCTTCTAGGAATTATCGATTAGAACTGATAATAACATTAAATCACTAGACACAATAGAGATTATACATCATTGTTATCAATTGTAAATTGTCAATTGGGACAAGCTCTTGCAGGGTTGCTCTTCCATACAATTCTTTTAGGATGACAAGTTCCAGATGCACTCTTGATTTTTGTGACAATTGTATTACTGCCCATCAACCATAATGGTCTTCATACATAACACAAATTAGTTAAATAAAATCATGACTTATTTCTAAGCATAAAACTAGAAAATCTAAAAAATACTAAACGTGTCTTTGAATCCAGATCAATGTGAGATCAACAATCCCTCAAGTCTATTTTGAAAGCACAATGAAGATAATAGTAGAGAAATAATCGATGGCAAAAGGGCTGTATATTAGGAAATTTTTATTGAAAATCTCTAAACAAATCAACTCAACAAATCAACCTAAATTTATTGAAAAATCACATAGAGAGAGAGTGAGAGAGGAAGAGAGAGAGAGATACCAATGATTGAGAAAATTAACGTTGGCCTTGACGAAAGTTAGGTTTTCCAATAATGTTGGCCTCAACGAAAGTTAGGTTAATCAAAATATCAAAATGGGGGTTCGGAAGCTATGATGGGGATCTAAGCACGAGACGACTGGGAGGAGAGGAGAATGGAGGAGAGAACGAGATGACGGGGTGATTTGCAAAGAACGGAGTGAGAGAGAAAGATAACGAAAACGGAGACAACGCATATTGCATTTAGACTATCGTCTTCATTAAAATATATTATAAATTCCCACTATTGTCTTCATTTAAATTCCCTTCCCGCGCGCAACAAATCCTGCATTTCATTTGAATAAAACAAACCGTTTTGTTGTGGCCAAGTGGAGGTTGGTACGCGATCGGTCCCCCAATTCGGTTGCGTTCATAATTTTCCTTTAAAAAATAATATTAAGAGGCCTCCAAGAAAGAAATTTTCTAGAAAAAGATGAAATACTCTAAAGAAATAAAAACATCTTGAAATATTATTTTTTGATTAATTAACATAAAAATTAATTAACCTTATAAGTTTATATAAAAGAAAGAATTGTTAGAGTGTAATTAAGAAAATTAAAACTAAATGAAGATCAATAAAAGCACTTACAATGGTTAGTGTATAATTAAACAAGCAGATAGAACAAGCACATCTTTTGCTACTTCTCTTTAATTTTTGACATAGAAGAACTATTGTAATGGGCAATGACTTATGGCTTACGGCTTTACGGGGTTATTGTGACACCCCGACCTCTGCCTTGGCAAGGACCATGGTGCCTGGATGTTCACCACTTGAGTCACACACCCCTCACACATTGTGATAACAAAGTGGATGCTTACAAGCTCAATAAAGTGTACATCATGATAACTTGGACTTAGCCAAGTTTTCCCTTGCTACTTTACCATTTTTCTATCTTAGTCCAATTAGAATTTAGCCTAATAGATTGTGAAGATGGGAATGAAGTAAAGTGACATGGATGCTACCTTTTGCTAATGAGGTAGATGCCCAAGCCCACAAGAGAGCCTAAAGGACTAGTGATTTTTGGCCATTAGGATTTAGGATTTGTAGGAAAACGCAATTAGGGTTTGGGTATACGGAAGAGGCAACCAATGAAAGAAGAGACCCTTGAGTTTCCCTAAGCCCTAATCATTTAAGGGGTTTTGATTTTGTCAAGAAAACTTGCCACTTGGCAAGCATGCAACAAAGCTTCTAAAGGAAGGAGAAAGGCTATTTTCAGCCAAAGGGAAGAGCATGCAAGATGAGACTTTTGAGTTTTCAAGAAGGGAATAAGCCATAAGGGCTTCAGTTTTAAGGAGCCACACGCCACATGGTAATTGTGCCATATCCCTTCACTAAGTTCATTGTATTTAGACCTAAAAGTGGAGGAATGAAGGAAGAGAAAGGGGTTTTCAAGCGTGGAAAAGGTGACGCAAACTTGGCATTCATGCATTTAGCCCCTCGGGTTTCTAGACGCTCGCAATCATGATGGAAGAAATCTAGGGTTTCGTTCACACACGCCTCTTTGTATTTTTGTATGGGTTCATTGAACTTAGACCACAAAAGAGATGATGAGAGGCTATAGGATTTCGGCTAGGGAAAGAAACCCCCATCCATGCAAGATGTGTCCCTTAACATCTCCAAGAAAAGCAATGATAAGGGAAGAGGAAGAGATATTTTTCAGCCAAGCAAGAGGCAAGGCGCCGCGTGACACCCATGCACAAGAAACCTTTTGGTTTTTACATAAAAAATAATGATAGGAGAGAAAATTAGTGGGATTTTAAGGAGGATATAAAAGGAGGACAATTAATAGCAGGCACCTTTACCCCCTGCCAAAGGCACACCAAGAGTCACTTTCACTCACATGATTTTTCCTCTCCTCTCTTCTCCTCCCTTTCTCAGCTACCCTAGAAGAAGGAGAGAAAAAAAACTAACACCATTCTTCCTCATATACATAATAAAACTAACATAATAACTACTAAGCTAGCCTAAGGACTAGCTCGTGCAACTTGGCCTAGGATAGCCATAATCCTATTAAAAAACTCAAGCATTAACGTGAGGAGCTCCTCATTGTTGCGTTACTGTCTAATCTACCTCATCTAGATGATCCTCAATAGGTCCTCCTGATCCTCATATATGGTCTACCATTCGGATGTAATAGTAGTGGGATTATCAAGTGAGATTTGATTATAAATCTTAGCAAGTTAAAAGCCAACTTGTATAGTGAGATTAGATAGTGAAAGTGTTTCATCTCATCTCATCATTACAACTTTCCTAAATTTTCACATAAAATATAATAAATAATTCAAATTTTCAAATCTCAAAACAGTAATAATATTAAAAAATAATATTCTAACAAAATTTTACTCAACTTTAATTTTTATCTAAAACCATCTCATCTCATCTCATCTCATCTTACTATCCAAACCTCACTTTAAACTAAAAGTTTACATATGCATCCGTGATAGTAAAAAGACATGAATGATGACGCGAAAATGACAAAACATGACATGATTTGGCAAATAGCATGACATGTGCAAACATAACCTGGAAACTGACATGGATTGAACTAACATTAACTGTAACTAATGTGAACAAAATTGACTTTAAATTGAGCTAGACGTGAAATAAATATGATGTGAACTAAAAATGAACTGAACTTGAAATTGAACATGAACTTGAAATCTTGTTTCCATAAATAAACTAGTTAATTAAACAGGACATGTGGATGTGTAACACCCCCTTCCCGTAGGCTAGGAGTGTCACGTGTTTTTCATAAAATAAACCCGGCAAAAGATCTCATATTTTAGAAAACAATTTTAGGATTTATTTCATAAAACTTTGTCTGATAAAAATGTCTTCAAAAAAACTTAATTTAATAAACTGAATAGAAGTCATGTCATAAAAGCAACAAAATAAATTTCTTCTAAAAGGTTTGAAATTAAAATAAATGCTCCTTCTAATCCTGGCCTAGGTGGTTAAAACCATGAAAACAAACTAAAATGAGTTGAATACTCAGTAAGAAATCCATCACATCGTTAACATACTAAACATAAGATTTTCATAAAAGCTTTTCATGCTGAGAGCTTAAAATTCATGACTGTTCATACTGATGTTTATGCTATGCATGACTGATTTATCTGAATTAACTGACTGATCTGACTTAACTGACTGTTCTGATTTAACTGACTGTTCTGATTACTGACTAAAACTGACTGGCCAACACACTTAACCCTGTGTGCGAGGTTGTGCACCGGCCCCACCTCCCGCGGCTGCGAGGGGAGCCGCTGATAGTATTCTGGCATACTATGGTGGACCACGCTTGAGTCTGTGGCTTGCACATCCACCCTGAACTGAATTGCATTGGTACTATGCATCTGAATGGCCATCTAACTAACTGATCTAATCTTATCTTACACTTAAACTTAAGATAGCTTACGTGTCTTATGACCATGAGATGCATGACATAATACATACGTAATTATAATTTCTGAATCTGAACATGATGCAGAATGACATGATCGTATGCTATGCTGGATGACATGTTTGCATATGACATGAGTGGTACATAAACAAAGGCTATCAATGAATTGGTTTGAATAATACTCAAATATAAGCTGACTGTGATGATCCTAATTTTTGTGATCAAATAACTTACCTTGCGCAACTTCTTCTTGAATCTCAAGTTGTAACTCGTCACCGAGAAGAGTACGCGATGGGGGATTGGCTGGACGGGACGACGGTGGCTCTAGGTGGCTGGGGCAAGCCCGAAAGCTTAAGAGAAGCCGAGATGAACGAGAGAGGTGGGTTCTCAGTCTACTACGGCTTGCTTCGGTGGTTGTGGTTTCTTATATTTTCTTCTGGAGGTCTCGGCTAGGGGTGGGTTTTATAGGCAATGAAAAGGGTATTGTGACCATAAGGAGATGGGATAGGATTTGGAGTTGAGAGTTTGGTTTCCTAATAGGATTTGGAGTTGAGAGTTTGGTTTCCTAATAGGATTTGGAGTTGAGAGTTTGGTTTCCTAATAGGATTTGGAGTTGAGAGCTTGGTTTCCTAATAGGATTTGGAGTTATTAATAAGAGGATAAGGATGAGGCTTATGGGTGGAGATAGGGAGAAATAATGTTTAAATTCAAATAAAACTCTAGGCTATCGTAAAAATCGGGTCATAATAAAATAATAAAAATAAAATGATAATAATCTTATTAAAAGAACAAATGTAAAATCTGATGATGATAATAATAATAATAATATTATAGCTATAAGAAAATACATAAAATGTATCTATAGCCTAATATTAGGGTCGGGTTGTTACAGGATGCTACAAAGGTCCCCTTGAGTTGTATTCCCTTACCGATACTGCATCACATCACAGGAATCTGCATCAGCTGTGAGTACGTCAACATACGCATCACACCACAGGTATCCGCACCTGTTATGAGTACGTAATGATCCCATAACAGGTATTTGCACCATACGTATAACATAAGCATCAACTGTGATTGGCACCATTGATGCTAGTGTCTAACTTCGCTCTAGTGACCAATTACTTAGGCTTTATTCAAAGCATGTTCATGTTACTTTGTCAACCCAGAAAATTTCACATCAGTTTAAACACTCCAGAATGAACAATAGAGTTCCACTAAGATATTGTCTCATCCTAGCATTTAGGGTCGTGATAAATATAAAAGACTCAACTGACTCGAAAATGCTATTTTTCGTTACGAACTTCAAACTCGTGACATAACATGGTGTGAAATGGAATGACAAATGATATGGCATGATATGATGTGGCATATAAGTATGACTAACAACATGACGTGTAACAATTAAACATGGCATGACGTGACATAATGTGTAATAGATAATTACGTACTTAGAAAGAAAACATGGCATGAAGTGACATAACATGTAACAAATTGTAGCACCCAGGCTGAGTACCAATCCCAAGCTAATCGCAGGTGCTATAAAATATTTTATTTTGGGTTAATATGTATGTAAAGCCCACTTGAAATCTTAACAAGTAATTTTGGAGTAGGCTAGGGGCCCCAAAATTTATTTTGACAGTACATAAATTGTTTTTATTGGGCTTAATAATTAGGTTAAAATTAGTTAATGGACCAAGTATGATCTATTTATTTGGCAATTGGCCCGAACAATTTACGAGACAAGTTGGGCTATTTTAACAGTTGAGTTGACAGCTATTTTTATTTATTAAATGATCGATCCATGAAATACAAGTAAGCAAAAAATTTTATGTAAACCACTTTAACTGATCCAACCCAGTTATTAAGACCCATAACCGGTTGTGCTCCAAATTGAGAGACCCCAATTTCCAAATGTTCGTAGAAACTTCCCCCACGCACGACTCCTTGCCCAGGCATGTTTCTCCCTCCCCTTTCTCTAGGTTTTCCAATCTCCTATATATATTTATACATGATATATTTATCTCATGAATGTAGAACTGACAAGCCCTGTTACTGCCGCTAGCCACGGCCCAAGGCCTACCCTGCTGCACCTCCAAACGCCGCCAGCCCCACGTTTCAATTGACCGGCCATGCTCCTCTGCCGCATTACCTAGACAGGCCGAGAGAAAGCAAAACCTCCCCACGTTGAAGTCCAGCAGTCACGTCTCCATCTTCAGCCACCATGTTGCTGCCGTCATTTCCCCTCAGCCCCTGTCGCACGGAGCAGCAGCCTTCCAATGAGGGGAAGCCGCTACCGGAGAAACACTGCAACCAGCGTAGACCAGTGCCTGCAGCCACGGGAAACACCTTTCACGGCAGCACCATCCTCTTTGGAATAGATCAACCGTGAGCCAAAGCCCCGTTGTACACCATTCGTTGCACCACCCGCCGTAAACCACCATAGATGCCGCTGTTTCACCATACTAAAACAGAGCAACTTCATTTCTCCTAGCTCACAACCCCATTAGGTGCCACCACCCACGGCACCGTGAAGTCCAACGCCGCCGACCAGACACCCTCCTGTCACCCCCGTACTGTGCCGGTAAGTCCACGCCTCATTTTCCCCCCACGGTGTCTTCTCCGTTTCTCTCATCAAGTTCTCTCTCTCTCTCTCTCTCTCTCATCACTTTCTCTATTTCTCTCAGCGCCATCGATGTCCGCCCACCACTGCCCCAACGCGTCTCTCCTTCCCTCTCGGTGGGTATGTCCCTCATTCTCTCTCTCTACCTCTCGGTTACTATAACACAACACACTTTGTTTTGTTTTCTTCAGTGTCTCAGTGTAAGACGTGTTCAACTAAGTTGGGGGTTATTTCCTCTAGTGGGCCACTTGTGATCACACGGATGGGTATTTCTAAGTTGAGCTGGGGGGTTATTGGACTTGAGTCGTAAATCATTTTGGGCTTTGGTAATGTTTTAGTTACACTCTTATAATACTTAAGTGAATTGAGCTTAATATTTTTAAGCGAACTCAACTTTTTAAGTCATAATAGTTTAGAAATTTTATTATTGTTTACAGAAAATATTTAGATGATTTAAATTATGTTATTAGGTAAAGATTTTTATAATTTAATTTCAGAAGTAAATGTTGACTGTGTAATTTTATTTTGAATGCTTTAAATGTGATCTAGTCTATTGTTATTAAATGAATTTTTGTTGTTTACTATAATAGATTTTTGATATAATTATATTATCTAGTTTTAAATTTTTAGAGTTAGATGTCTTAGTCAGAGAAATTAAGTGGATATCGATGAATTTTAGGATGTAATGGTATTTTAGGGTTAGAGGTTTTGAGGAATTAAAATAGGATATTTAAGTATTTCAGGTGCAATTAGGAAGTACGAGTTCAATTGAAAATTTATCCAAGTTACATGACTTTTCTATAGCTGACGATGGATATCCCCTTAGCACTGTTGTGAAGAAAGTCAAAGAAGTTAAGAAGTCCAGGTAAGCAGGGTCCCTATGCTAGACTTTGCATAAAAAAAATGAACTGAGATTGATTTTATAAAAAATGTGCATGATATGTTTTGAAAATAAGTGTGGAAACAACCTCAATTATTTATTCTGCATTACTCATGAAATATGTATAATAGAGGAAACTATTTTTGTCATAATTGGTGTAGATATGAGCAAATTTATGAAATTTTGTTTCTGACAATACAAAAAGAGCGAATATGAAATCTGGAAAATTGTATATGTTATGTGAAGATGCTTAGACTCAGTTTTGAATATGTGAAAATGATTTGAAATTATTTAGTACTCTGTTTTGATATGATGTGGCATTTGAAAACCTTTGGACTGACTTTCTTATTCTTTATCTGATTCTATTTCTGGTTATGATCTGATGATTCTGATTCTATTTTGCTAAGATATATGGCCATGCCATAAGTGATAATAGTGACCTCTAGCCCTATCACGAGTAATAATAGCGACCTCTGGCCTTGCCATAGGATATAATAGTGGTCTATGCTATAAGTACAATCGTTTTGGTATCATGGTAATTTATGTTTTGCTTGGCTTTACCAAAATGCATAATCCTACCACGAGGGTTAAACATGGTCACTGTTCTGATATGATGCTCTAATATGATATGATATGATATGATAAGATGGTGATGTTCAATCATGTTATGTCAAACAACATTTTTTCATATGAACATTTTGAACTGTCGCCCTGATATTCTGATAACATGTTTTTGGATCTATATTTCTGAAACTAAAATATTTTGTTCTGCATTCTAAACTTTGAGAAAAGGCTTATATTCACATGCTAGTATAGATTCTCTACTTACTGAGTTGTTAATAAGTCACCCCTTATCTCCACAATATTTTTCAGATGATTTAAATATTTCAGCTAAGATTCAAGATTATGGAGCATGAGTAAGACGATTTAAGCATAGCGAATTACGCATAGAAGGTTTATATGAGTATTGAGAAATTTTATTAAGTAATTTTGTCATGTTCTGATGACTTGGTATTTTAGGAGGTTGATTATATTGAGGTAGTTGGTTTGAAACAATAATTTTTCAAAGGAATTGAAAATTTGGAGTTTATAAATATATTGTTGCAATGTGAGTTTAAGTGACACATAGTAACTCTCCGACCCCACTGGGACCAAAGCGTTACACAAATAAATTATGTACTTGAAAGGAAAACATGGCATGGCATAACTTAAAATGTGTATATATATATATATATATAAAACTAAACAACATGAATGAAGGTTTCTTACTATCATACATACTCAAGTATGTTCAAAGTAAGTTAGAGGCCAACTGACATTGATTGTAGCGTGACGTAATAAAGCGCGAAATAACAGAAACTGTAAGGAGATATTTTTTAAGGTAAAAAACTCCTCACTAACATACTTAAAAATTTAAAATCATTGACTCATAAATAAATTACCATTTTACCCCTTTATATGTGAGAAATGACCATTTTGCCCTTATTTTAATGATTTGGCATCAAATTCAAATCCCAAAATTTGAGCATTAAACTTAAGATTACATGGCCAAAATTTCATAGAAACATAGCTCGCAAGCCTCAAGTTTGTGCTCCAACCAGACCATAGCATGCATAAAAATTAATTTCATCATGATCACAACCATAAATCCTCCAAATAACTTCCTAACACATAGATCAAAGTTCTAAGAACAACATATGTGAATATCAAGGCCATAGTAGCATGGTTCCATAACAAAAGATCCAACCTTTCTTAAACTAGAAACTGTTTTTACACCTCTAATTTCCACCATTTTATATTCATACAAAACGTCTACTAAAAACTTTCTATATGTAACAAGTACACTTTAAACTTACATGTTAACATGTTAAATTTAAACCATAAAAAGATCAGACCAAGATCTTGGCGAGAGCTTCATCAAAATATCATAAAATTATCTTCCAATATGAACTTTTCATGCTTAAACATACTTTCTACTAATCAAATATCCATGAAATGTTACATAAAATATAATAATGGAAACTATACTTAGAGAGAAAAAACTTAAACGGCGAGAGTTTTGTGAGAATCTACATACAAAGGTTTCAAAAAAATAAAGTAAGAATGGTTACAAAAACTGTTTGGACTCTCTCTTTAAGTTTTCTTGAAGAAAGTGAATCAAAAGTGACAAAAGCCTAAGGGACAAGCCATGGACGACTAATATACTACCAGAGGTGCTGAGAGGGGATGTAAGGCTAACCATTTGGTGATGTGTTGTCAGCCAAAACCATGGGCTATAGGGCATGATTTTCTACCCTGTAGTTACCATGTGATGGGGTGATGGTGAGGTAGCTGATTGACCTCCCATAAACCATTATGTGGGTTGACATGAGCAATGTAGTTTCATGGCAATGGGGAAACTTTCTCAAGAAGCCTTGCATAAGTGGAGGTTTTTGGTGGGCCTTAATAGGCCTAAACCAATTAGGCCTTATTTAGGACTTCAATAGGGTTTGGTTTCTAACAAGTCTAAATCTAATTTGTTTTATCCCAATGAAAATACTATGGTATAAAAGAATAAACAAGGGTATAATGACATAAATATGAATGGTTAATAGCATGTGGATATGATAATCGGGTAATTAAACACTAAGCCAAAACCGGCCAACACTTAGGGCTTGGGGTAACCATTTGGGGTTCTAGAAAACCATTTAGCGTTTCAGTTTTCACCCAGGTTTTGGGATTTCAGTTGGATCTAAACTATTTGGTATTTTTTTGAATTCCCCTGCCCCCGCTTGGGATTGGACGGTGACTGAAGCGTGGAGACACGTAACTTAAGACTACATACTCCTTGTACATGACAGTTAAGATGCAATGCACCTATAATCTAGCAGTAAGCAGAAATTTGTAGTGGATAATTCTTTTAACTACTTAAGGACAGTGGCAATAAATGACCAAGGTACTGAATGTAAAATCCCAAAATTTTGAAACTTGCATAATTGCATTTTTCCAAAATAGATAATTGTTTTAAGCAATTCCCAAAAAAAAGAGGGACCATCAAAATATTGTTTCATGAAAATCATAATTCAATGTCTTTTCATCCAAAGATCTTAGGTTCCTGATTTCCTCATCACCACGGCCCCGTCTGGAGTCAAACACCAACAGATCCCTTGTGACTTTAGAGGTCGGGAGCCAGAAGACCTAAATCCTTTGCTATCTCCTTTGTATTAGCTGTAAACTCAGAGGCTCTCTTGAGAAAAGTTGATAACCGGTGCATTTTCCACCAAAATTTCAATTCTTCGATTGGTTGGTGATCGTAGAATCAATCTCAGTATCACTAATGCTAACTAGTGATACGACCTCCCTCAAAAGCGAGGCCGTGTACTTTAAAAAATCTACCTAAAGTTATGACGAGCCTCCATGGTATACTCGTCATCTATCATGGAGCCATCTAAGTTCATGATTCTATAGAGTCTGGGGTACCTATCACAACTTCTATCATTATGGATGGGGACTGATAGTGGAAACTACCACAGTGAGATTTCAAGAAATCCCAACAAGTAAATAGTCAACATACTACAGATATCATAGTCATGTACAAGTAAACCACAGATAAGTGCAATCCATAAATAAATGCATGAACATGAACGTCGATGTAAGAACTTTGACATATGAAACATAGACCATTCATAAAAACATTTTTTCATCTTTTACACTTCTTATCACATGTTCATATAATTTGAGCTTGGATACTTGTTCTTAGCATCATATCATGCCATTCTTATCATTTCACAACATTTTCATATTGTGATCATATCAAATTGTAACATATCATGGTATCACATAACATATCATAGCATATCATAACACATCATAACATGGAACTCAAATGCCTTGTTCGTTTCATGATGCATATAAATATATACCTCACAGCTCTTCTAAGCACCATGTGTTCCCCACTAGTTACCGCATCAACCAATGACCCACTTAATCGAGGTGACTATGTCATAATATCAACTTATTTCTTTACAATAGTATGCTTACTTCGCCTTCACCGTACAACACCCACTAACTTTAGGTGCAACCCTTCTCCAATATCCTTTCCTTACGAAACCATTCGAGACCCGTCGACTGTACTTCGTCAACCCAGGGGTCTCCACTCAACTTTAAACACTTCAAAGTGGACAAGGAGTTCCGCTAGGGCATTTCACTGTCCTAATAGTTGGGGTCGTGGTAAAATGTACTTTGATTCTTTTTCTCGCTTTTTTTTTTAAAATAGACTTCCATGTATGAGACATGAACACATCACGCTACATTTTATCATACTTATGCAACATGTACAACACAAAACATATATGATAAACAAACAAGAGTTCACAAAACATATACAAGTTCCATCCAAAGTAAGTTGGAAGTTTACTTACAAAAATCTGATGTCTAAAAAGCAAAATTTGAAAAATAATTGCAAGACATATTAGAAAAAAACTAAAGAAACCCTAGTCTCTAAAGAAGAATGGACGTGTGTGCATCTAGGGTTTTCAAAAAAATTACGAGAAACGCTAGTGTCCGAAACTCTTGAGGATAAGAAACCCTAGCTGTGAGAAACTCTAGTGTTTGAAACTTTTGAGGATAAGAAACCCTCCACCACTTCATGGTCAAGAGCTTGAAACAAAATGATATTTTCAGGTTCCTCATTCTCTTGAAGAAAAACCCTAGTTTCTAAAGTGAGAATGTGTGCACAAGTGGGAAAAACCCAAAATCTAAAACTTGTTGGTGTTGTTTTTCCCTCTTGGCCCCGTGTGTATGTGTAAGAAATGATGGAATGGTTCTTACCTCCTCGTGCTTTTCTCCCTCTCGAATGGTGTAGGAGAAGTCCTTTGTAATTCTCAAAATAGTGGAGAGAAATGATGGCGTTTGGTTGGTGAGAAAGTGTAAGAACTTGGAGAGAAATAGTGTTGTTGAAACCCCTTGAAAGGAAAATGAGAACTTGTGCAAAAGACCTCCCCTAATTTCGAAAATGCCCTTATATAGAGCCTTCGTCTCTTTTTGAAATGCCATAGGCTCATGCATGCATGCCACTTGGCATCTCAAACAATGGGGTCTCTTCCTATTCCCTACGATGACCTTGGAAAACTAAAGGCCTCCCTCACATGTGGCGTGTAGCCTCTACCAACTGAAACCCTCTCTTGCTTCACTTCCCATTATGCCCTTCCCTACTTGTCTAGGTTTAATGTATTTGGTGGCATAAGGGTCAAAGCACACAACTCAATTCTTCTTGGAACTCCACCTCACGTGCATGATTTCCATGTGGCAAGTGAGTGTGTGCATTGCATGTGTGGCTGAAACCCTAGCTTCTTCCAATGTGATTTTTGGCCTTCCCTATGCATGGTGTCGTCGCCCCCCCTCTCTCTCTCTCTTGCTCTTCCAAAATTCTTCTAGAACACGCATTTCCCTTCTCTTCCTAAGTAAGATCCTATTGGAACTCTACAAGTCTCTTTGCATGCTTGACAAGTGTCACTCACCTAAATAGTCCTTGCATGTGGGCATGTAAGCCCTAATCTGATGACATCATCCTCCACTCACACCTTCTAGAACCACCTACATGTAGGACAAGTGTCATACTTGCCACTTCCCAAGGTTTCCTTTCAGAAAAGACCGAATGGCCCTTCTTGTGCCATGTGGTGCCTACATCTCCCTTTAGAAATCACTTTGGGCCTCCAAACCCTAAGTTCAACCTAGTTGGTCGAAATTCACATGGGTTTGTTGTCTTTCCTTCACCTATCTCTTATGGGCTTCCTAAATTTTGAACTCTTAGGATCCAAAAATACAATATACCCTAAGGCTCTCTTCTAACACTTAACATCTTCCAATAACTAAAATAATTCTTCAAATAAAAATAGGAAGGGAGACTTGGCAAAGTTCGGGTTCTCACAGTTTTACTAGTGTGATAACCTGAAACTTAGCTAGATTTCATCCTTAATTATTTTCATTGGCTTAGTATCATTTTAGGACCATGAGATTAGCTCTCATTGGATAAAGTCCTTGGACTTGTAGTTAGCATTCAAAGCCCAAGAGAAAGGGCAACTCAAACCCCTAGAAATTCGGCCAACTAAGTAGGCTTAAGCCCAAAAACCCTAAAAGAAGCATAGGGACACGCCTAAGCCATAAGGCTTGTGCCAATTGTCACACATAAGAGGCCCATGAATCTAGACGTGTAAGTGGGCAAAGGAAGGGGGGAGAGAGAAAACTGTTTGGGAAGCCAAGGGAGGCATGCATGCCAACACTAGTGACAAACCCTTCGATTTGCCACTTGTCCCTTATGCAAGATGGCTTCTAGAAGAAACTAATGATGACATGACCTAGAGGAGGCCAAAGGCCACTCGGCCAACCCACCCACACGCACACCCCATGCTATGTGGAAATTGCTTGTAGTACCAAGAAGATCTCCATGGCAAGTGGTGCCTAGGGAAGCTCGAGGGACAAAGGGGATTTTCAGATTCCCCTCACCCATATGCAAGTGTTTTTCTAACAATTCCCCACTTGTCAACCATGCACTGATAGAGGAGAGTTTCTAGAAGGAGGAGGAAGGGACTTCTGAGCATAATGACCATCCTAACCCTAGTTGTCAGCCACTACACTCAAAGGCACACACTCATGCGCCACTTGTCACTTTAGGGTTTCATAAGAAAGCCTTGGGTATTCGAAAAGGCCACCTAAGGATGGAGTACTAGAAGATGAACAATCTTCATGGCAAAATGAGAGGAAGTTGATGGCAAGAAAACACATACACACCTATGCCATGTCACACACACGTGGTTATTTTACACTTTTGCCCTAAGGTTCGTCTAAGGGGGAGGTTACATGCCACACGATGTGCCTTTTAACCTTCCCAAAGTAATCCAATGATGAAAAAGATGAAGAGGCATTCGGCTAGAGGAAAAGGCCACACGCCACTTGTACATCATGCAATGGATCTCTAGCAACCAATAGAATTTGTGGAAGAGTTCTATAAAAAGGGGGAGAAGCCACACTTTCTCATTTTTGTCATTGTTGGATTTTTCCATGTTTTCACCCTTTCCACACTGTCTCACATGACTACTTGGTGTTGTTCTCACTTTCTTGAGTTTTCTTTCAAAGCAAATACGAAAAACAAATCTTCTTTAAATCAAAGGAAGGACCACGACACCAAGCACGAAGGAATTCAAGGTAAGGACCTCATTTCGTCATCTTTCTTCACACTACTCACACCTCACTCAAGAAGATGATAGAATCTCCAAAGAGTTTGAGATTCTTGTATGATTTCAACCTTGGTTATTAAAATAACCTAGGACTTTTCGAGGGGAAGAGAAGCTGAAACTTTGAGGACTTACATCCACTATACAATCGGCCAAACACACACACACACACATCTCATATGTTCATAACCTAGCAATGGTTACGTGAACTTGAAGGGTTTTCATGTTCAAAAACCATGGAGCCGAAGGTTGAAGTATTTCCAACAACACGTGACAAACCCTAGAAACCTTACACATACTCACGCACATTGATTAGGGTTTAAATCCCTTGTTCTAAAAAGTTGTACTTCCATTTACAACTTTCTTGAATGATTTTTATAAGTAAACACTCAACTTAGTTTGGATAACAAGCATATATATTTGTGTAAATCTTTCTTTGTTATCGAATACCTTTGATTTTCAATCTATGTTTTACTTGGTTGAATAAGTTGTTTTGACTTTGTATAAGATCATTTTTTTTAAAGAGTCAGGAACCATGTCCAAGAGTGGCCCCTATCTCAAGTTTATTAAAGAATCCTCACTTATGGTGGAGGAAAACTGTGGTAACAAATCTTAAGCACCTAAGTTTACTAAATAAAACAATAATGCCCAAAACCAAGGTGCAATACAACGAAAGAGAAAAATAAATACAATCAGACCAAGCCCCCAAAAAAAATCCCAAAAAGACCTCTAAACAAATAAAGCTCATTTCTATCTAATATAAGGCATACCCAAACTATCCATACGAATCAAACCTCGCAAACAGTTGTGTAAAACTTCCAAACCATCAAACTCTGAATTAATTCCATGAGAACCTTCTTTCTCCAAAAAATATGCTACCATATTTCCTTCACGAAAAATGTCCCTAAAACGAGCATTGATATCATGAGCAAGCTCTTTGATCTCCTCCCAAAAATTCCAAAGAAACCAAAGTCGACAAATTCCTAATGCAAGCCAACTCATGAAAATTGATGAATCCGATTCCACTAAAACATCTCAAATTTTTAATCTTTTGCATAATCGAAGGCCATGAAGTAATACTCAACATTCTGCAATGGTATTAGTTGCATAGCCATAGGAATGCGCAAAACCTGCTATAACACTACCATTGGAATCTCGAATAATACCTGCACCCCTGATTCTCGCGGATTATCACAAGCACCACAATCAACATTCAATTTCATCGTTCCTATATTTGGCAATTTCCGTTTAATAAAAACCGATCTTTTCTTTTGAATAGGAACAATTGGAATATTTAAACTGTCCATCACCAAACTATCATTATCTCCCATATGCTGGAGTTTTTTCTAACTGCAAGAAACATCTTTAGGTAAAAACTTCACATTTCAAATAATATATTCTAGCTTAACAGACATATCTTCCATTCTAGTCGCACATTGAGATTTCCATAAAACCCAAGAAATAATAATAGGAAGAGCACCACGTATCCAACCTACTTGAGAGTGGAACGTTGCTCACTGCCACCAAAAAGACACCATACCCTCCCAACTTCGGATCAACGACAACCTTATCTGGCAAAGGTTTGCAAAAAACTTCCACACCTTTTGAGCACTTGTCCCCTCACATAAAATATGATGCAAAGTTTCCACCTGAGGCATAGCACAACAATGGCATTTAGAGGCCAATGGAATGCCCAAGTGTTTAATAATATCATCAGTCAACACTACTCCTTTCTTAGCCCTCCAACAGAAAAAAGACATTTTCTTGGGAATATCCGCATGCCGAAGCCACTTCCTCCCTTCACATACTTGTCCATGTTGCCGAGAAATATCCCAGGCAGATTTAGTGGTGAATTCTCCATCCAAAGAATGTTTCCACATAAAAGTATCTCGGCCCTGCCGAAGCCGAACACCTGACTCACAGATTTGTTTCAACAAATCAGGCATGACCAAGTCCCTAATAATTTCAACTTTTAGACCTCTTTCATCAATTTCCTCAGCAACAGACAACTGATTACTTCCAACCACCGGAATGGGATCCTTCAAAGGACCACACCCCACCCAATTATCCATCAAACAATTTAACTGACCATTTCAAACAATCCACATAGAGTTCAAAATCACTCTAAGCGTTAAAGATATTAGACCCTTCCAAAACTGGGAGCCTTTGTTCACTTTTATCACATTATAAATATGATCACGGCCAAGATACTTCTTTCTGAAAAAATCTGCCCACATAGATTCCCCCTTAATCAATTTCCAACCAAAAATTTCATAAGCAAAGACTCTTGCACCTCTGGCAAATCTATAATGCCAAGACTACCCTCATCCACTGGTTTACAAATAATCTTCCATGAAATCCACTTGTGCTTTCTAATCTCCATCATAGAACCCCAAAGGAAATCAGAAAAAATCCTTTTAAGTTCTACAAACACTTTTTGGCATTTTCAAAACTGATAAAATATGGATTGGCATACTGTTCAACACATGTTTAATGAGAATAATCTTCCCCCCAAAGGATAAAATCTTGCTCTTCCACCCCACTAATTTTTTCTGAATTCTTGCCAAAAGAAATCAAATATGCTAACCTTTAACTGCCCCACATAAAGAGGAATTCCCAAATACATACCAGGCTATGTACCTTCTTTAAAACCGGATATCAATTTGAGACTTCTTTTTCTTTCCATAGAAATGGAAGAGGAGAAAAAAATAGCAGACTTACTCGGACTAATCAACTGACCAGACATATCTTCATACCAGTGCAATGTTGTCATGAGATTTGTAATGGACACCTTTCCACCATTTGCAAAAATCAGAATATCATCCGAACACAACAAATGAGAAATAAGGGTACCCCCACCAGGATGAAAAGGTTTTATATGACCCAAACTAAATTGTTGATGCAACATATGAGATAGAATTTCCAGAGATAAAATAAATAGGTAAGGCGATAATGGATCACCTTGCCAAAGTCCACGTGATGCCTGAAAAAACCCTTAGTGCAGCCATTGAACATCACCGAGTAATAAAGGGAAGAAATAGCATTGCAAACTAGATTTCTCCAGTTATCAGAGAAACCCAATCTACGAAAAACTTCCAAAAGGAACCTCCAATTAACTGGTCATTCCCCTTTGCCATATCAATTTTCAACATCACACTACCATCTCGCACCTTTCGATTAATGCTTTGAGATGATTCCTAAGCCAAAGACATATTACCACAAATGCTCCTACCTAGAATAAACACTACTTACTCCGGTGCAATAATTCTTTCAAGTATAGGTGCCAATCTAGCAACCATAATCCTCGTCATAATTTTATACACAACTGAGCAAAGGATAATAGGTCAAAATTGTCCAAATCCACCAAGTTCCTCCACCTTAGGAATCAAGACCAGATTTGTAACTCCAAAAAAAGTAGAAATAGGTTGTCCAACAAAAATATCCTTAGCCATCTCAACAAGGTCATCTTTAACAATATCCCAAGCCATAATTTGTACAAGATCATGAAAGAGGTTATATGATTTGAATCTATGTTGAAAATGCCATGATTCACATGCTCATGTTTCGGTTTTAGTTAAGGACATTTTGATGTTTTATGTCTTATGAAGATTCGGTTATTGTAAGGTTATGTGTTTCGGATTTATGTGATGTTGCCATGATTTCACGTTCCATTCACCCTTGCCATGACTTTTATCTATTATGCTTTAAGTTTGGAACATATTAAAGTGAGATTTCTCCATGTTACATGCCTTTGATATTTTGGCCAAGTCATGTTCTTCTATGTTCATGAAATTGTTTTAATATTTCATATATCTTATGTTATCATGCCATGATTTAAATATGTTACACTTGATGATTTCATGAACAGCATTTCATGTGTCACAAGTCAAGTGTAAGAAGCAACATTATTTAAGTCTCATGTCACATGCATTTGGGTAAATGGTCTTTTTAAAAGAAAAAGAAAAGTGTCAAAAAAAATGTTTTATCATGACCCCAAATGCTAGGATGGGAGAATGTCCTGATGAAACTCCTCTGTCTACTTTGGAATGCTTAAGAATAGAGTGGTAACCCTTGGGTCAACAAAAGCCCTTAGCTTCCCTCGAATGAATCTTTTTGGAAAGGATGCTGGAGTGAGGTACCACCTAACGCTAGTGCGTCCATGACTAAGGCTAATAATTCAATGAAGTACTATCATGTTATAATGAATATGAATAAGACATATTCATAACAGTGTACAGACTGTTGGTGGTAAGGTAACTAGCAGGAACATGTGGTGCTTAGGAGAGTGTTGATCTATCTACCATGCGTTATAAGAACACGGCAATGAGCTCACATCATATGGATCACAT